>CM076729.1:8010734-8598405 GCA_038501795.1 Pseudopleuronectes americanus | reverse complement strand
GGGGGGGGGGTGGTGTGGTGTGTGGGGGTGTGGTGTGGGGGTGGTGTGGTGGTGGGGTGGGGGTGTGTGTGGGGGGGGGGTGTGGGGGGGGTGTGTGTGGGGGTGTGGTGTGGTGTGGGGGGGGTGTGGTGGGGTGTGGTGGGGTGGGGTGTGGGGGGGTGGGGTGTGGGGGTGTGGGGTGGGGGGTGGGGTGTGGGGTGGTGTGTGGGGGTGTGGGGGGGTGTGTGTGGGGGTGGTGGTGGGGTGGTGGGTGTGGTGTGGGGGTGTGGTGTGGTGGGGTGTGGGGGTGGGGTGTGGTGTGTGGTGTGTGGGGGTGGGGTGTGGGGTGGGGGTGGGGTGGTGGGGTGGTGGGGTGGTGGCGAGGTGGTGCGTGTGCGGGTGCGTGGGAGAGCGAGAGGTGTGGGGTGGGGTCTTTATGTATGTGTTTTTTTATAGTTTGTTTTCTATCTTTTGTTTTATATCTATTTTGTTTATTATTATTATATTATATTTTTATATTATATTATATTTTTATTATATTATTTTTTTTTAGTATTTTTTTTCTTTTGTTTCTTTTCTTTTTTTTCTGTTTTTTTTTTTTTATCATTTTTTTTTTTTTTTTCTATTTTTATGTTTTATTTTCTTTTTTTTTTTTCTTTTTTTTTCTTTTTTCTATATTTTTTTTTTTTTTTTTCTTTTTTATTTTTATTTTTTTTCTTTTTATCTTTTTTTTTTTTTTTCTTTTTTTTGTTTTTTTTTTTTTTTTTTTTTTTTTTTCTTTTTATTTCATTTTTCTTTTTTTTTTTTTTTTTTTTCTTTCATTTTTTTATTTCTTTTATTTTTCTTTTTTTTTTTTTTATTTTTTGCTTTTTATTCTTTTTTCTTTTTTATTTTTTCTTATTTTTTTTTTTTTTTTTTTCTTTTTTTTCATTTTTTTTTTCTTTTTTTTTTCTTTTTGATTTTTATCTTTTTTTTTCTTTTTCTTTTCTTTTTTTTTTTTTTTTTTATTTTTTTTTTTTTTTTTTTTTTTTTTTTTTTTTTTAAATGAATATCACTGACTCAAGCCAATTCAAGGAGGCACTCCCATATTTGGACTGCACTATAAAAAGCAACCATGAAAGAGTACAACTGGAAAAATCTTGTCCTGAACACAGCCTGCTGAAAATGAGAGGTAAATATACAGTGTTAACTTTAAATCACATAGACGAAGACAGAGAAAGCGAATACAATATGCTCTGGGAAAGTAAATAGTTTATAACAGCAGGGTTACACATTTGTATCAGTGCTGTCTCAAGCCCCGTTTTTTAAAAGCACACAAAACATTACAGCACAAGTTGGACCTAGATCAGAGTCCCACTAACTGCTGGTTAAATACGTGTGAGATAAATAAATCCCAGGCGCACGGCGCTGACTGAGGAGTCTTTCCATTCGATTCATCATTTTACATTATTTAGGTTTCTCCGTGGGAAATACGCTATCTCTGTCATAACTTATGCTAATGGTGGTTACTACCATCTGTGAACTGAGGACCATCAGTCAAGCATAGTGTGCAATTTATGAGTTATGAGAATAATATGTCATCTTTGAGTGATTAATCATCAGGGGAAGTTCCTGGTGCTGCCACAGAGCGGAGAGGGCTGCAGCAGGGACATAAGGCCACCATGCCGAAACTGTCACATAACCCTGTCCTACATCGCGACCACCCCCTCCCCTCCTCCCCCTCGCACAGACACCAGGCTGCAGCCCCCCTCCAATCTACTCAATAAACAAGCCTGAGGCAGGAGCCAGACAGAGGATAATGGTTCACCTGGAGGTGACAGGAAAAGAAAACAGAGCTCTTTGCATAACGAATGGCGACAGAGATAAGCACAGTGAAGGACTTAGGAATCCTGACAAAGGATTACCCCAGATGTCCAAAACTGGAAACATGTTCTTTTGTGAGGCGTGGTGGAGCTCTCTGTTGTAGTCAGGCCAGCGCCACACTAACTGCGCCGCTCGGCTGAAACAGCAGTGCTGACGTGTGTGGTTCTGCGGTCAAATAAATTGACTGTAAGCACGGCTTCTTACATTTCACCAAAAGGTCACAGATCGCACGTTGTATTCCCTCTGCTAATTAGATGTGTAACTTACAAGCATTTTGTGTGCACATGATTTTTCTCGGTGATGCAACTAACCCAAGTTGCCTTGTTATGTCATTTCGACTCTACGTCCCACGATATCTAGAAGGGCAAGCGACCATATGACCGCCACCGCAGCCAGGCATAATCACAGCAAGCATAATTAATCCCATATATTACAATGTGTTGCTACTTGCTATGACTCATACCACTATTAAGGAAACGTATGAGGCCCGGCGAGCCGCGGGCACCCAGTGCCACAGCTTTGGTTATGTAAGCAATGACAAAAAGCTCATGAGCTCAGTGAGCGTTAGCGGCCCGTGGCTAAATTAGCCCGAGTCAGGATGTACCAAACAGGCATGCAAGCGCCCCTGCTGCTCGACTGGAGCAGAGAAAGTAGTCCCACCACGAGAGGAGCTATTTGTTTGGGTGGTCTAGTTAGAGCCGAGTGCTAAATGGGCAATGGTTCTGGTTGGAATGCTAATGAGACCATTCCCCTCCTGGATAGAGACATCAAAGCGGAGTGGAGCTGCCTCTCTCTGCCTACACAGGACTTCATGGTATCATTACATGGCTCAGTGTACGCTCCCAGTGCCTGTGTTTCTGTGCGTGCATGTGTGTCAGCGGGGTGTGTGTGTGAGAGAGAGAGGCAAATGTGGGGGTGGGAGTTGGGTGGGGGGGGTGAGAGAGACAACATGATGTTTACATTAGGTCTATTCTTCTGGGACTGTGGCAGCATCCAGCCATGCTGTGACACACATCACACCAGCAGCCCCCGTACCTTCCATTCATAATTACCCTCTATTCACAGAGGCCTCATTTAGCGTTCTATTATCAGAGATCATGGTTATTTCCCTCCATGTACGTAGGAAATCCCAGTGAGACCAACATGTCTACCGCAGATAACTGTGCTATTTTAGTTAACCCCAGTGTGTATATAAACCTGAAGATACAACCCAGAGAGAATTCCTATCCGTGATTTTGAAGGATTTAATAGACCATCAGGGCATAACAATGATTTATTTATTTGTTTTATTGGGGGAGAGGGGAGGTTGTCTCACCCCTCGTGCTGCTGTGCCTCACAACCAAACAAACACTGTGACCACATATCACACTTAAATTAATGAAACCAAATGCAGAGAGGAGAAACTTTTCTCTCCAAAGATACCTGCGCGCGTAGCAAAATAACAAACAATCCTTCAAGCCATGTAAAGTCACGCAGCTCTCAAGGTGGTAAACTAACTTTCCGTACATAAACTTAAGACCTTGTCCATTTTTCACACACACACACACGCTGGCGGGAGACCCACCTCCACAGCCGTGAGAGCTAAAAGCCGGCTCAGGTGTGTGAGGCCAGCATGATGGATCATCCTGTTTGTGAAGCTGCCCCTCCGCAAAGCCCAGAGAAGACAGCTGGGGAGATAAGGAAGGGCCCTATATGAGAACGCATCTCCACTTCACATCGATCGTCGCTGCCGCCCAGGCAGGAGGTCCTCACATGCCAAACCGCTGATAGAGGCTGGAGGGAGGGCCGCGGCGAGAGCACAGAGAACACTCTGCAAGGTTTAGTAGCCACCTCCGAGTGATAAAGACACTGGAAGATAAAACCCCATCTTGGCCCCGTGTAAGAGACAAGCAGTGTGGAGCTCTGTTTTGAGGAAGGAATAACATCTTCAGCTCTCTGCTTGATAATCTCTCTCCTGGTAATAATTATCTCCTCATTCTTCAGTGTTGTCAAAATAACCAAAGAAACAGCTGCAGAAGAACGCACGTGAGAAATGATAAAATAACACTAATGTGTTGTGGTCATGATTTACACGACATAATAAGTGTCTTAACATTTTAGAGTTAACTGGCCTTGTCTCTCGTGCCAGGAACTTGGCAGGAATAGCATCGCTGGAAGTCAATTAAGAATGAAAGGAGGCTTTGCTCCCCAAAATGGCACCAGTGACAATTAGAATTCCTCTGGAGTTAATAAGCACAGCTGCAGGTCACAATCAACTCAAATGTATGCCTGCTAAATCTGACGCGTGAGATCTCGTGTTGCAGTGAATGTGTATTTCCGTCCACTGCCGTGTTGAAACTGAGCAATCTGACCTCACGCCTGTTAGAAGTTGAAGAAGAACCTGGATTAATCATCACAGCTACACTGTCTATTCAGAGGATGGTAAAAAAGGTGATTTGGCAAAAAACATAACAATAATGAAAACATAAAAGCGGTGAAAATTGCTTCTTGCGTCTCTCTGTACGTGGTAAATCAATACGGAGAGACTGACAGACAATCAGAGGGACAGTACACCCAGCTTCACAGGGCCAGGCTTGTTTATGAAGACGCCTGTTCCTGACCTCTGATCTCAATCACAGGAGTTCTGCGGTGGCGCGCCGAGGGCCTCTTCATGTCACTGATTCCGATCGGGATGCCGCAACGCCATGCAACAACGGCTGGAGAATTTGCAGTCTGCAACGTGTGTGAGACAAGATGAGGGCCACTCCAGGCTCCATGATTAGATGTGAATAAGACTTCATCAGCTCTGTGGGCACTCTCATTGATGACGTAGTTAACTATACTGTGGATTGGATGCTGCTTTGCATCCATCCATTGATGACTCACATTTCATGCAAGGCTCGCATCATAAAGAATAAATCAACAAAGGACAAAGAAGGAGGTTTCATCCAGTAAAGAACATTATTGTAAAATGGCTACTGTATAGAGATACTTTGTTATTTGGAAAAAAAACAACTTAAAATGATTTACTGAATGAAATTGAAGCAGGCGAAAAACATCATTAATTACTTTCCGCTTTATGATCACAAAAAACAACTACTGGCTGAATGAATCCAGGATTTATACATTGACGCATTTATATTTGCTGCAGTGCAATTGTTGGTGAAGTCGGTGTTTATTTTTACTGTAAAGAAACCACAAAACACCTAAAATAATCATTTCAACAGCAAAGAAAACAAAAAATGCTTTATTAGTTGATGTATTTGATCCAAGTCCCAATGTCTAATATTGTGGTTGGGAGCAACCTATAGAGCCTGAGGCTCCCAGGAGACAGTGACACATTCAAAGTGACAGTCAACACAGATGGATAAGCAGATTCGGATGAAGCAGTGACCTTGTTTCATTGTCTTACCGTTCCCTAATACCGTCAAAAAAAATAAAATAAAAACATTAGACGGGAAATTAACATTCCACATTTGTCAGTGGGTGCATTTTTACCCCAACTCATCTAAGTTTGCTGAGGAACGATTATTTCAATCATGTCAGTGTAAAAGTCAAATTTCAGAGGAAAAAAACAGTGGGATTGGGCAGTCGATTTCTATTCCGGGACTTCCCTACCCATTATTCCTACACCACGGTCGGCTGCCTCGGATTTCCTCCGTTGCTTTGATGATAATGTTCTTCGGCAGGCCGCTAAAGTAATGACCATCTCTCAGTGTGGCACATTGCAAGGTTGCTCGGCACTACGCTCTAATGTTTTGGCCTTACGTTCAGCCACATTTAACACAGACACTTGAAACTAAGCAGACACTAATGTCCGCCACAAACCCGGAGAAGAATTGTGCATGTGCCATTCGCCAGATCTGATGAGCGCAACTTGAATTGCTCCGATGCCACAGGAACAAAAACGATGAAAAGATAAGATGAAAATCAAAAGGTGTTCACTCACCTCCCCCTCCTCCCAGAAGACTGGAGTTTGCTGAAAAGAGGAGAAAGAAACATGAATCAGTAAACGTCAAAGAGTAGAGAAATGTTCAGTCAGCAATACCTGGCTATTGTAGTTACAATTCTTAAAATGTACAAGTCGGATTTTCTCATGAATACACATATTTGAATATCTGAACATATAGAAGACCCATGGAGAAAAAAAGCGCTTCAGTACATTTTCAAAGCACTGAAAAGAAAACTGGGGAAGTTTCTTTTATCGCTTTGTTTTATTTCCCCGATCAAGGCGGTAGCTGCGAGAGAGATTATTGGGGTTGGGGGGGGTATGAAGCACCGAGAAGAACCTGAAATTGGCTTGAATGAATATATGCAATCTCGTTACAGATTCAACACTTTCTCAGATAAACGTGTTATCGCACATTTGGATAACAGAGTCAAGCAATACGAGACTCAGCATTTCTAACGGTTGCTCCCGACAACACCACCTCAGTCATCCAGCTGTACAAAGTTAACAAGAAACCAGTCCAAGAGTTTGTTCATCACATCACGTCACACAATGATGATCCTTTGTGTATAGCACAATTGTGTGTGTGTGTGTGTCATTTGTTTGTTATAAGTAAATTTGCAAGTTGGCAACAAGCGTGTGATCCAGTCAGCAGCTAATTTCAATATACGCTCCTTGGCAGATTTCTTTCTTGGCAACATGACAAAGGGTATGGCTCAATAAAACATGTGGTCCATTAAAAACAATTAACGGTGGCCTGTGGACTGAGACAGTTGGATGCCTCTGGACGACATAGAGATCCAGATCTCACCATTGCTTCCTGGGGTCCGCTCGTTTCTTTACGGAAACGGCACACGTGACGCTGGAAAGGAAAAATGTCTTTTAAACAGGGTCCAGACATTTTCTGAAGTTTGCCTTTTACATATGAAGTACACAGCAGATTGTTTGGGTCAGACATGTTCACAACAACAGGAAAATGTCAGAAGCTTTCAGTCGAGGGGTGGCGCCCATGAGTAGAGGACGCGGGGGGGGGGTAATGATGCATAAATTGCGCTGCAGGGAAAGCACTGCTGTTTGTTTACCGCACAAACACCCCTCTCCAACAAAAGCTCTTGAATTTCATTGTCTCTCCAAGTTGACATGTACGCCGGCTTTTTCTGCATGTTTGGCTTTGTCATGCATATATTCTACTATGGGGGGGGGCGGGCGACTGACTGCTGCAACTGACTCAAACATTTGCATTCGCACAAGCAGCTCCTCTGGAATATGTCTGGACATCAGTGCACGTCTGAAATCAGCTTTACAGAGAGAAGCTTTCCTCTCAAATAAGCCCTTTCTCACACAGCCTGTATTAAAACGATACAAACACAGAGCTACTGAGCTACTGTTGTTCCAGTAATAAGCCAACAGCAGAGGTGGTCACAGAGACGGATCGATGTTTGTGTCAAAGGGGGGGGCCGGCATGGCAGGGTGGATGCTGACACTGTTGAGTTACACGTCACGCCTCTAATTCAGGAGCTCCAGCATGCTACGTTTAGAAAAACCACACACAGTGGGGTGTCAACGCACTGGCTTTGTTCAGCTCAGCGCAAACAAGCAAAGCTGGAATAATGATCGCGATAGCAATGTTGAAAAAATAATATCTAACTTTATAAACGAGGCCAAAGGAACGTCACTGTCAGCCTGTTGTCGGCTTAAAGACAGTTCAGATCACAAACACTAAGTATTCACCAGTGTGTCATTTCCCTACGTTAACCACAGTGTACCAGTTCAACGGAAGGTAACATCCGACTGCTCTCCCAAGTGGAGAGCGCGTCATTAAAAATGAAACTGTTTTCATTTCGCCCGATCTGTCAGTTGGAGATATCCGTTGCACATAAGAGGAGAGAGATTAGAGGGGATTTAAAGTACATCTGTTAATTTGGGTGTTGCTGAAAGTAGGTAGTGGATGTGTTTGAAGTCTAGTTCACGCAGAGGGCACTGGAGGAATCACTCATTCACTGCAATACCCCTTTAATGATCGCCAGCTCCACCAACAGGATTGGTTTTCGTTACCACTGAACACTGCCCCTTTTTTAAACACCTATTATTTCTCAAAAAAAGTTTTTCGTGCACACGCAACAGATAGTGAACGTGTTGATCCAGGAGGGGGGGGGCTCTCCCATCGCACCGAAGACCTGTGGCTATTATTATTATTTTTGTCCCCTTGATTACGCGTGGACCTACTGGAGTTCTCCCAGTTTCCACACCTTTGTGTGGCACCATTATGGCGTGGCATTGTTCTCGTTTGAGCAGCACACATGTGAGTGGGCACCGAGACAAAGAAAGCTTTCCCCCTGCAGAATTTTGTTTCATCAAAGGGCTTTTGTTTTGCCGGTGTGTGTGCGCATGCATACAGTATGAGAATAATATACACACACACTTACACACACACACCAACAAAAACAGCAACTCAAACAGGGGTGTACTGACAATCCACTGTCATGTTTACAATAGCACCTCTCCAGGTTTTTCTGTGATGAAAAAAAACACCCGCGCTCACCCAGCTTTTGTCGAGCTCTGGAATCTGACAGCTATCAACAGCACGCACACAAACACACAACTCAAATGTGCATCGTTTCCACAACGGCCTCGTATTAACGGGTTCTTCTGTTCATGTTATAAAACCATTGCTTGATCGGTTTGTAAGGCTTTTGTGACCACAGGTACCTTTTATTTGAAAGTAAAAGCTTACAAATGTGCTCTGCAGTGGCTTTGTTATGATGTGTTAAGCGTGTTATTTACCTATCTGTCAGTACAATAAAAGTTATAGTTTCAGTGCCAGTTCAAAGCAAAGCTAATAATAAGCTACTTTCCAGCAAAGTCTATCATCATTGTCAAGTCTCCTGGGGAGCCTTTCTATTCCTGAGCTATTAAAACACTGGGGTTTAATTACCTGACATTATGGAAATGTATACCTGAGGGGGGCGCTTCATTTACTCCACACCTAATCAGAGATTGGAGATGTGGCTGCTAATCAGTCTGACAACTCTCCGGCGCTCGCGTGTATCATGCGTGACGTGGGGTAGTGGTGGTAGTGGATGGGGTTGTCTGCAGGTTGAGATATTAGATGCTTTCTAACCACATGTGACTCGGTGTGTTCACGGGGGATCGCCCACTGGGAGATGAAGAGCGTTCGACAGCCATCTCGTCTCTGCAGTGGGTTTGACAAATCTGGAAGTACAGGGAGGGGGTTGGAAAACGCTGCTTTATGCCTTTTTTCATTTCCCCCTCTCCCTGCATCCTCTCCTTTAATGATCAGAACGTCACGGCACATGTTTTGGCAGTTTATCTTTAGGCGCACTGTGCAGGCACGCGCAGTATCTCTAACCTACGGAGTCAGTGAGCTCAGCCCGCAGCCATACATATCAGGGGAGACATTAAAACCTAAAAGTGGTCGGGCACTCACTTTAACAATCTGTCTTCAAACGCAAGACAAATAGCAAACAGCTGCTGGAAGAGGAGCAGACCTCCAGCAGCAGCGCTACGCTCCTCCTACCAAAGGTTGTGAGCTTATTCAGTATGACTTGCCTGAAAAGTGCTTCAATTATCCTGAGTGATGCATATTTTATAGTGTGTATTAATTATAAACTAGCGCTCCTTGCTGTTTGTGCCTGCCCTGGGCTTAGTTTGGCTATCTTGTGGTGGATCAACACATTGCTGCCAATAGGGAAACAGTGGGAGAACCAACGATTAGTATTATCAGGAGACCATTATCTGTTTCTGCTGCAGCGGCTGAGCGCCTGCACGTGGACTTGTCTCTTCGAATGTGTGTTTAATGGGTTTTTCACTTTACCATCCTCTTTTTCTAAGGGCTGCCGGTGTGTGTGTGTGTGTGTGTGTGTGTGTGTGTGTGTGTGTGTGTGTGTGTGTGTGTGTGTGTGTGTGTGTGTGCGTGTGCGTGTGCGTGTGCGTGTGCGTGTGCGTGTGCGTGTGCGCGTGCGCGTGCGCGTGCGCTGTGCGCGTGCGCGTGCGCGTGCGCGTGTGTGTGCGTGTGTGTGTGTGTGACCCCAGGAGAATTTCAGGAATCAATTCTTTGCTTCAAGGACAGAACAAACTACATCTCCACCTCTCTACATAGATGCTATCGCCGCGGTGATCTTTGAGCTTTGATGTTTCACAGAAAGCTGCGTGTGTCTTTTAGTGGTAAAGATGAGCCTTAAAGGTTTCGTAATGATCCGGTTAATGAGGAGGAAAAAGGGAAGCTTATGAGGAGGAGGCCGTAACTCGGAGTTTGTCAGGAGGGCTGCTGGGAGCCTTCCCAGTAGTAACCACAACATGGGCCATAAATCTCAGTGGAAGGGCACCCAGACGGCCCGGAGATGGCAGGTCATTAGGAACTGCTGGTCCACGGCATTAGGCCGGCCCATCAAACACATGCCTGCACTGTCACTATGGGAACACCCACTTCCTGCCTGCCCTTTGAACCCCTTAACCCCCCTCCCTCCCTCACAGCAAGCTCATATATCCCTCAGCCAATGACAGTGCACCGGGGCCTCTGCTGTGTATTCTCACAGCGAGAAAATATTGATAAGAGAAGCCGAGCCAGGGAGCGTGACAGCTCCAGTGTATGAATTGTGGCACTGCGTCAAGAAGCCAGCACAGACACAAACAAGGTGGAGAGGAATGGTGAAGCCGGCCTCCTTGTCTCAGCGTGACCATATATTTGCAGAGCATTCATAAAAGTGTCCCGTGCACTCCGGCGTGCGAGCCCTGTGTGTGCAGAAGGCAGCGAGGCGTGGATCTGGGTTGCGTGTTTGGTGTCGTCAGCACAGCCCTAGATCATGCAGTTAAATGGAGAGTGCTAGTGCATAACCGCGAAACCTCAAGGCGGTAAACAGATCCTCTCTCTACCTTCTGGTCCCCGCCACCTTAGCTGAACCCTCTACATATGGCTCCTTGGAATACGCACTCAGCCGATTCTCAGCAAACTCCCACATGCCTCTCCACGAGCTCAGAGGTTAACAGTGTACTGTGACTCTGCCATTAAAGTCTGGTACGGAAACTAATAAAAAAAAAGTTTTATGGTTCAGGTTGCTTGCTCTGTTGCAAATAGACTTTAGGTTGCTGAGTCAGAGATAACAAATTGGGTTGCGATGTTTCAAATCAACCACGGCTGACACTGCAATGTAATGTAATGTAATGTGTCTGTTGATGATACAGGCATTTAATGAAGAATTTTTTTAAATAAATATTTTTCAGTTTAAGGCTACATCCATACTAATGTGTTCTCATTTGAAAGCAGCAGTTACAAACATAAATGATTTCTGTCCACGCGACAAATTTTAGCTCATCAGTGTTAACCCGCCCTTACTGACACACACGGGAACCATATATCATGTGACCATTCAGGTCGTAAACAGGAAGGCATGTGCATCAAACTGGATTCAGGAATTGTTGCAGGTCGCAAAAATATTACTTCTCCTAAGCGTGTGAGAGGCTGTATCGTTGTAAAACGCAGAATTTAACTGCACAACAGCTGTCAGCAAAAACGACAGGGTCAGCAACGCTTTGTAATTGATTCTGCGTGATGTCGTTCTCCACTGTTAGAGACCAACGCTGGTCATTTTCTACCAGAAGAGTTCATGTGACAGGAGCTTGATAAGCAAAGGTTACGTTGTGACCCTAAAAGACCCAATCAGCAAGCTGCTGTGAGAGTCCATGTAATGGGTTTCAAATATCTCTGTTTCTGCCCATCAAGACTAAACAGGGCCAGAAGCATTTCCAATGCTCAGTTTTAGTATCTCTAAAACTCCAGAGTTGTGTGGGCAGCAGGCGTATTGGTTTTAAAATGAAAATATAGTCAAATAGATGTAGCATAATAGAGTAATAAACATTGATGCTGTGTTGTGACTGAATGGTGCTTTATGAATTAAAAATACAGATTTAAGCAAGTGGGAATTTACACACACACACACACACAAACTGCACCAAATAAAAGCACAAACTAGGTCAATAAAGAGGCTCTGTGTTCTAAAGTCACGTCTTTGTCTCCCTCTATTATTCTGCTTTAATTACAACTCACGTTCACAGCTTATTTGACAGGCACAAATTAGCATCTTCCACACGAGTGAAAACGCAAGACCTGAAATGCTGAAGAAAAAAACTGCTGAGAGAACCAGGGAGACGATCATGTGCAGAGCTGGTTGACACTTAGATGGTCATTAGATGTTCCTCCTCATAGCGTCCTGATGTCGAACATGTCGGCCCCCGAATGTCAACGTTCAAAGAGCCAGTGGAGTGAGAGACTTTGGCAAATTCTTCTTGAGTGGAATAATGTGCTGCTCCAGACACACACACGCACACACACATTGACACACACACACTTTTCCACTTCACCAGTCTCCCTAACAGGCATTGCCACTGCAGCCTGCGCAAACACACGCATGCACACTCCCGCGCACACACACATATAAATCACTTGTGTAAGTACACAACGCTACACAAATGGAAATTCTCAGGCTCGGATTTGAAATCTAGATCGCATGACTTTGTAGCTCCGTGTTAAATCGAAGCATTTCTAACCTTTCACGACGGGGACCCTTTTTCCTTTAAGTAGCTGACGAAATTCACACAAATAGAAATAAAACCTAAATGAGCCGCTAGTTGTGCGATTGAGAGAAGCGAGAAAACAGTGGTATTTCTTATATGTGGCACATTAAAAATGCATGCTACACCACACATGCTGCCTCGCCTGATAATACTGGTTGGCATTTTTGTTCTTTATAGCTTCTAGTAGTCCCCAAGGAGCCAGCCTGAGCCAGACAAACTTGTGGAAGAGGTGGCACGATCCCAGCAGCACATCCATACACACACATAAACAAACACAGACACACAGACACACACACACAACCACCAAGGAAAATAAAGCCTAAAGCCACTGAAATGCAGGGATGTCAGCATGATGCAACTGTGGCTGAACCAAGTGAGAGAGGCTGTGCTCCACACAAGATATCGCAATAACAACAAATTATTTTCACAATAACCATCAGAGCATTATCTGAGCATTGATGTGTCAAAGTATTATCTACATTTCACTGAGTTGACTGAAGCAGCTTGTCTCCGTTTCTACAGGGAAAGGAAAACTTTTGTATCAGGCAAAGATGTTCAGATAACATTTTCCCTTCTCAATACCAATTCTAGTACCGGAATAAGTGCATTTAAAAAATAACATGTATAACATATTTAAGTAAATGCTGCCTATCCTGAATGGATGTGAATATTGTTGTTATAGTTGTATGGCCCGGCTCAGGTTTAACACTTTAAAGCCATGAAACTTAATTTATCATCTAGTTTGCCAGGACATTAACACAAATCATTAAATCTAGGAAAGCACAACACCCCTTGAAGCTGAAGTCTTGCATATGGTTCATGTCACTGTTTTACTTGTTGGGCTTTAATGTATAAAATATTTCCAATTTGCTTAAATATTTTGGCTAACGCTAGACAATCACTCTATAGCTCCAGCCAGTGGAAGTGCAATTGCCATTTCCATGAAAAAAAATAAAATGCAGTTTTACCTGGGTGAAACTAGAATACCTTAAAGATTTGGTATCGCATCGGTACATAATAACCAAAGCTCAACCCATAATATTCAGCTGTATCCGAGGCATTATGATGCTGGGATCCGTATCGGAAACATCTCTAGAATGGAGTTGCATTGTTTTGACGTTAAAACACACAAATTAAACTTCAGTCAGAGTACAATATGAGCGGTAGATACCCCGTCTTTCATATCAGCTAATAATGATTTGTTTCTGTGTTTTTCTGCTTTGGCAACTTTTAGGAGGACCTTGTCGCAAACCTTTTCCCCCCCCCCATTTATTGGGTTGTTACGTTAAATTGATTTGGTGCTGGCACCAGAAAGCAGGCCTCATTACTCATGTGTATTGATACCCTGTCGGCTTCCAGCACAAACTAAATTTCCATTAAGTTACATGATGGGTTGAACTTTCGGCTGCTCTTTGGTATTTTCAGTTCAAGCACTTAAAAGCTTGTCTGGCTCAGAGATGTGGTTGATGTCTGCGAGATTCCTGCACCGCTGAATACAATGCTTTGTGTATTGCCATACCAACCTCAGCCGTGTGGATCAGTTGGCGTGTGAAGCAGCTTCTGACCCGTGACTGTGTCCACAGTTACGTAAAAGACGGGTTTGTGTGTAAATCAACGCAATGAGAATTACGCAACACTTTGGTTTGATTGAACTTTTAAATACTCATTACATTCCGAGGGAACTGTGAGTGGCTTCTTAGACCTATTCATGTTTTAATAGGACTTGTCACATACTGTTGATGCCTGAAATGATGTTGTTTTTGCAGCTTCCTCCAAGTACTACAGCAGGTACTGTTGTGATGTCTGAATGTATCCATGTGACAACAGGCTGGTGTCACTGTGATTAATCCCTTTCCTCCGCAGGCTTGTCACCTCCATAACAAAGCAACAATACCAGATGCCAAAGCCAGCCCACACGTCTATTGTTATAATTACCTGACCTTCAAATCCACATTAATGAGCCCAGGATGATCCCATTCTCTTTCATCATTTGGCTTCCGAGCCCTCCTTTTATCTAACAAGGTCACCTTTCACAGCACCGCTTCTCCCTGAAATACACATCCCCCTCATAAATATACATCTACCTGCATCTGCATCATTACAAGAAAATAAAGCTGTAGGTGGGCTCGGCAAAGCGCACGTTTGTGTTTCTTCTGAAGTTGACACCGAGGGAAAGTCAATGCCACCGAAGTTAGACACAGACAAAAAACAACTTTCCGGGCGCTCAAGTGTTACTTCATAATTCTTTTCGACACTTAAAACGCAGCCTTTGACCACGAAGGAGAGAGACGCATCGCAATTGCTCTGAAGGCTCCATGAAGAGAGAGCGGGGCTAATTAATGAAGTTGTTTCAATCCGTTCCCATTATTTTAATCACAAATGCACCGTGGTTGTCACAACAGCACCAACAAAATATCTGTGGTTTGTGAGAAACCCCCAAGCCAAATAACAGAGAAACAACACATTCAATTATTAATTTGTTGTATTGTATTTCAGCCACAGTAGGAGAGCGGGGCTGTGGTTGAATTTAGAAAT
The DNA here is from genome assembly GCA_038501795.1 of Pseudopleuronectes americanus. Taxonomy (NCBI): domain Eukaryota; kingdom Metazoa; phylum Chordata; class Actinopteri; order Pleuronectiformes; family Pleuronectidae; genus Pseudopleuronectes; species Pseudopleuronectes americanus. The sequence continues at coordinate 8,583,509 of CM076729.1, read as the reverse complement.
AAGAAACTGAATTCCCCTTTGTTTAAATGGGTCCTGCAGGAAAATCAGTAACAGCCTCAATCGAAATGTGAACTCATGTCGTCTGGAGAGAGGAAAGTGTCAAAAACATCCACACAAATACACAGAATAAATTAACATAATTAAACCGGCTGAAGACACGTATAAGAAGTTTACAGTTGAATATTCTCACATACTTAAATGTATGTCTCCCCGTCTTAGAGCAGCTATTTGCTCACAGGCCTTAGGCGCTCCTCCAGAAAGCAAGAAATACATGAGACATTTACAGAATTTACAATATAACTGTTGATGCAGAATACGTGATGAAAAAGATGCATGAAGAAATCAAGCCGGGCGTAATTCACTGGGGAAAAACATGAAGTTTTAATATAGAAAATCTAAAATAACACAGCAGGATATCTCAACTGATATTCACCCATTCTGTGCATGCGTGCCGACTCTGGAGAGGCACAGTCATTTTCTGGTTGAGATGAAATAGGTTATCTGCAGACTTCACTGGGCGCACGTCACTGCGGAGCACCGGTGGGATTTGGACCAGCAGCTGCATATTACGGATTTATCCAGTCTCATTTCTGGATTTATCGGCCTGCGTTAACGTAGCCCCCTCCTTTACTGCTGATCAGGCTTGTTGGTATGGTAAAGACCCGCATGGCTCCTCAGGGCCCTTCACAGTCCACTACCCCCAGCTAGGTACCCGCCAGGCAGCCAGACAGTTCACCTCACTGTATCCAAAATAACACGGCTGGGACGGAAGAGCCAGGGCAGCATTAAATTGGAGAGCCACAGTAACTGAAGTGTGATTTTCGAATCGACTCCTTTTTACGTATCACTGCTTTCTCTATGCTGAAAATAGAAGTCTGGGAATGAGGGTCTCGCCCTTGATAGCCAGGCCATAGGATGCACACTTTGAATTAGAAGTCCATATAGCTAAAGAACCCTTGCATTATGGAGGAGAGCATTGTCTTTCTAACACTAAATGTATTTGAACTTCTCTTACTTCCTTAGCAAAATGCACTTAACCGGCACTTAAGAGGATTCTCACCAGCGTCTATTTGATCATAGCGGTGTGCAAGTGTCGAGGTGATGTGTGAACCGAGCCCTGGCTTCAGATGTACACGTTTACATCCCAGAAACACCCTTTATACAGAGATCACGCTGCATTGCCTTTAATAAAGAACCCCTCAACCAGCAACCATTACCTGTTTAACACTGAAACAGATTAAAACCAGCATATTAACAATCCCATGTATGATTTTGGATAGCTTACCAATATTCTGGAATCAGGTCGGAATTTGCTGTGAAGCACTGTACACTTCTAAAGTACGTAAAGCAAAATATAAAGATATCCAACATTGTTTGACTCTATACACACAGCACAGGAAGTTGCTTCTAAATCCCTTCTAACAGAGTCTTAATGAACACATTTAAATTGTGTCTACTCAAGATGAAAGCTTGTATGAAGATCGGACAATCTATCTTGGATAAGAGACAATCTCATAAACAATCATATATGTATTCATATTTATAGTGACAGCTGTAGTTTGATCACAATGGGAGGCGTTTACTTGAAGACAGTTATTTTTTTCTGATACTTTGTAATGCAAATAAATACGTTTTGCATCTCAAAGAAATCTACTAACGTGCCATCTCTAACTCAGGCCCCGTTCACACCTAGTAAGAACTATTACGAGTAATTCGATCAGTTGAGGACGCATTCAATGTCTGAACACTGAGACCAGATTTGAAAGTGGTCTGGCTACATCCTTCAAGCAGTGTGTATGTGACCTGGGGCACAAGGTCACCCAACATGCCCATACAGAATATATTGCGAGTGCTTTGAATATGTTGGGAAATTTGGTTTGTCTGGAACATGCCAAGGAATAGACAGACCCTCCTTTCTCTCCTTCCCCTCCCTTCCCAGCAGACTAAGTACTGGCCTCTGTCCTCAGTTATAAAACAAGAATGCATACGCTCTTTGCAAACAGCAACCATGATTATTTGAGACATCCTGATCACAAGTGGTATCTTGAGATGCATAAGGAGACACATTCTAATGCCAGGTATGAAGTGAAGTGATTGGATCACTCAAGACGCGTGTTCAAACCCGACATGAGCAGGTTCACTGGTCCCATATCACAGGCCACATTTTCAGACAACACCTTCTTCAGAAAAGTCTATATATCAACATCTATAAATGAAATGGAAGCTAGAGATGTAAGTGGTATTGCTTTTCTGCACTGTAATCATTTAGGTCTGAAGAGCAAAACACAAATGAAGTATTGCATATTGATAGTATAGATATCATACAGAGATACAAAATGCCATATCCCTCAGAATTGGATTAATTCGGTGGAGCTACAGGTGATGAATGGGAAACTGTACCTCTAACGGCAAAATACTGTTTTCACTTACACAATTACAGTCGCTGCCTTTTGAGCAACAGTGGTATTATCTTAGGTACAGAGATGTCAAGGTCTCCAACAATAACAGAGTACCGGTGTTCTGAGCTTCTTTCTTTTGTATGAGGTATGGATCACACGCTGTTCACATCTCCGCATCAAACAGGTATTTTCCCACAAACACAAACACACTCACACAGAATCCCAGTGGATAAATTCCTGCTCTGCAGCCTTTTGTTGCAACAAAACAAGACAACCTGGTTCAATTGCTTATTCAAGGAGATTTGAAAAAAAAACAACGTACACAGCCTGTGAAATAGTAAAGCGCAGTGCTGAGACCATGAGAATTACACAATCAGACAGGCAAGAGGGTTTTCCGTTTGGCAGCGTCTCCAAATAATCCTGAGCTTGAATAAATCATCGGAATTGGCGAGACGAAGAGTATTAAAGAGTTAAAATATTCCATCTTTCAGGATTTTTTTTTACCCACTGTGGTTCTTGATGTTCTGCTTAAAGACTCATTCAGTTCAAGTCAACTGAATTGATTTGTTGCATCTGTCTTCTCACATCAGGTTTACAGTGCTTCTCAATTGTCTGTAAACATCCTGCATCCTGTCATCCTCTGACTACCTTTTAATGACATTTAAACAGGGGACACGGTTCGGCTTAATAGAACCTCTTTAACCCGTCGGAGGATATTAGCCTGAGACTAACGTGAAGTCTCCTCTCATCCACAAAACCCTGAACTGAAATCATCAAAGGTTTGAAAAAAAGTGACCAGGAATCGGCTTCCACATAAACCATGTGAGCACAACCACAGCCTTTTTACACAGCCTGCATTTCACTTCAGCACATAAATCGCATAACTATTTTTTGCATCAGAAGGTGTTCCGCTTACATACACACAGGAGAATGGGACATATAATCAACCACATCAAACTAAATAATTGACAGATGTGTAGCTGGCGGGGAGAGTAAAACGGCCATCTTGGGGATACTTAACTAGGAGAATAGACTGGCAATGGTTATATCTCTCTAAATGATATTGCCGTCCTCCTGCTGAACTTCGCCGCGCTGCTTAATTGCAGCCGCTGGCTGGCCTCCAAGCTCTTTATTTCTTCCCTATACACCCCAACACACAACCGAGGCAGCAATCTTATATGTTGGACTGTGTAGTAGAGCCAAGATTTGCACATGATTCTCTCCCACTGATGTAATGATGAAAAGCATGTATATTAAGCGTTGCGTGGAAAGTAAACAAGCTCGTGTTAGTGGTGCTTCAAGATTTCTTTTTGGCTTTCGAAAACGCCTGTGAGAGTCAAAGGCCTTTGTTCAGCGCCAGGAAAGTTAAAGTGAGGATGCCAGCACAAACAGACAACAGCACAGACGCCTCTATGTCTCTCTCAAACAGTTCAACTTCTATTATTAGAGACGAGCAGCTAAAGAATACGGGTAAGGACGGGAAGAGACCCCGCGGCACCTCAAGCCAAACCTCGATGGGTTTTACATGAGACTGTCAGTTGTAATGTTCCTGTGTTAGAGCCTGTACAATAGGGGGTGGGGCAGTGAACACAGACTGCTTCACTTTGACAGCTCCAGAAACACCAATCAAACACTAAACCGCACTACAACACTAGCTACATTGTGAGGAGCATGTCGCTACAGATCCAATTCATGAGGCTTCTACACATGCTGGAGAAAAAAAACAGTCCGTCTGACGCACACACACAAAGACAAAGTGTGAGGCTGACTGGAGAGCTGAAAGTTGAAGTTGAGGGGAACACGTGGGGAGGCACCCTGCAAAGATTCATTTAACTCACTTCACTTAATAATTCCTTATCCCTGCACTTAGCCTAATAGATGGAAACGTGCCACAGTGTGGAGCACGAAATCAGCATTACTAATCCAACAATATAGCTCAATTTGAATGGCCATCAGAGGACATTTCCTTGAGACAGAGAACCCAGAGTAAAATAATACGAGTCCATCATTGGTTTCACACCGTGCTAACCAAAACGTCCTGGCAGGTGGGAAACTGGAAATGAGAAAAACCTGGATCTGGCCTTAAAAAGCAACCTGTGGGAAAGGATGAAATGACAACACCTGAGAGAAATAATGTTTATAGCATCACTGTCAGTCAATGTCAGGGCCCTGTCATAGTGCCTGTCATTCAGGGTGCTTATGAGACAATGTTCCGTGGTGTGTGTGGAGACTGTCCCCACTGGCCAATCACTAAATGTAATCAGCCCTCACCGATCCAACCCGAGTCAGTGAGGGTTGTTATTTGTTTGACACAACAAAGAGCAGTGGGGCTTGTATATGGTTTATTAGGTCAGTTGTTTGATGAGTTGTTAATTTAGCGTGTCATATTCTGTATTATGTCATGAGGAAGTTTCACACAACTTCTATTTGCAACCAATAAGATACAAAACTAGTGTAACATATAATTTTGTAAAACTCCATGTGATATCACGCACTTTTAATATCAAAAAGATATAAAAAAAAGTACAACTTTAAAGCTGCTAGAGGGAAATGGAAAAAAGACATGAAACAGATAGGGATATTATGATGGGGGACATACAGGTAATATGTCTACAAGGATAATACCCAAGATCAATCATGCCAGTAACTAGTGCACTTCTCTATCATGTCCTAGTATTTTAATATGGTCAAAGAAGCCTAAATCAACCAGCTGTCCTCAGATCGCTGCTCTGAAAGCTGTTACCGGGAACATGAAAGCTATTGCGCTGGAAGTCTTAATAAGGCAAATGGCTGCACAGAAAATGAGCTTGGTAAAATTCATGCCAACAATAATGTCAGAGGGCAGACAGACCTTCTGTGTAACCACACAGTCTGCACAAGTCAACAAGACCTTTTTCGTCGTCAGGCTCATTCAATAATACCTATAGTTACCCAGGCTGTTCCTGGGAGGAGAAGCACTCAGCAGTAACCTTGCATCCCAAGGACACATCATTTGAAATGCATTGGGTGCCTGCTGTGATCTATCTTTTTTTCCAGAATTAACCTCGGCTAGTCTTTCCTGTCACCAACCAATCAGGGAGTATGAGCAGGGACAGGTCCCAAGTCCCGACACACACATATACAGCACTTCTCTGTCTGCCTGTTGTGTGTTTACCAGCTCACAGGACGAGAGGCAAACGTGACAAATTGCTTGAAAGATCGCGCAGGTCAGTTCAACCGCACGTTTGACAAATACAATCTAATTGAGAAATGTTTGCATGAAAAGCTCCTATTTGGAATTGCCAGGCACGGAAATATCTCTGCGACCTCTATTAAAAAGGCGGAGATCCATCTGTATTCCAAGGTAACCTCAACCAGGAGCCGGTCCAGTCAGCGAGCAAAGGGGCTCCTGTCCATGTGTCTCCAAATAGTCAATGCGAGTGCATTGTGGAGAGGAGAGAGGAAAGTGAAGCCACAGATGGCTAAAAGCGTACATGATTAAAATGCAATTCAGTTAGATGGATGAATGACCTAAGTGGAATCGGCAGCTGCACAGGTCGGCTAAGTTTGACTCACATCCGCAGGTCTGGAGTTCTCCCATAGTATCCCAGTTGACACCAATAAAAAAGAAAATTCTGACAAGGGTTAAGCAGAGGATTCAAGCAAAGATGCAACCACTGGATGGATTTCACATTGTAAATGAGGTATTTGGGTATATGATTTTCGAAAGCAGGGCCAAATCTTACAATCTTTTTAATTAAATGCCAAGACGGATGGATCCCTTTACAGCCTAATAACCGCTGCACCCGCTAAATTCAGATTTGGCATCAGATTAGCGTCTTTGAGCTTTCTCCCCCAAAATATGTTCAAAGAATGTGACACTGCCTGGATTAAGGCACCACTTCAAACAAGAGAGACTGTGTGATCGTTAATGGAAGTTCTAATTACTGAGGAGCCACCAGTAAAGGGGCCGGTGCTAGTTCCCGCTGCATTCGTCATTTATGAAGCCGGATTACACTTCCACTTCTCCAAAGTGTTTAATGGTTTTATCTCTTCTTCTGCACACAGGAACACAAAGGAAACAAGGTTCTTTCAGAGGGAACGCCGAATGACAGACCCGCACAAGTCCGCGTCACACAGAGAAGTCATACAGCCTATCAGCAAGACATGATAGTTAACATTATAGGAGTCGCTGGGAAAAGCAGATGGCAGATTCAAACCAAGATACAAGATACATTTATCCCAAACACATGCACAGACACACTCATGCAATCGATGGAAATTTGTCCTCTGCTTTTAACCCATCTGGTGCAGGACACACAGAGCAGTGGGCTCCCGGGGAACAGATGTTGGGGGAGTGAGGTGCCTTTTTTCAGGGGCACTAGACGGGGTAGGGAGAATCCTCTTGGATTTTTGGACAGATCCAAGTGTTGTCCATCCAGGTTCGTCTTTTTGTTGTTACTCCGTCCAGGTACCTTTTTTGTTGCTACTCCATGGGGTCGAACCAGAGTCGAACCAGAGACCTTTTCTGCCCAAAGTCCAAGTTTCTGCCACTAGTCCACCGCCTCTCCCAGTATGACCAGTATGACCAGTATGATTTACATGTGTATTCAAATTTATCCTTCACACAATCTCAACCAAAACCGTACATTCCACCGTGATTCATTCCCTCTGTCTCAAGCAAAATCCACTCTACTCCCGGGTGGCTATAGGACAGTCCTAATAATGGCGTCTGGAGCATATGACAGCTTGTCTGATGAAATAAACCCTTCACCGGTGTCACAAATAAGTATTTTTTTTTATGCCGCTGCAGGAGCTGCCTGTTCAGTCTTATTTATGAGTAATACAAGGGAAGCGGATGCCTCCTGCCCACTGCTGCAGTGTGCAGAAGAGGATGTCGTTTTAATCTTCACTTCAATCTTTAATGAGAGCTGATGCAGGATGAGGCAGGATCCTGTGGTAGCTGCTGGAACACAAGGCAGGCCCATACCAAAGTGCACATGGTAATGCTGTGTGATGAAGTGATATGCACAAGCCATTAGGGGATGCAACTCATTGTATATATTTGTTTTGTGGTCAGCTGTGTCCGTCAGCCATAGATTTGAGAAAGAGAAAGATGATATAAGTGGAAGCAGGAAACAGGGGAGGAGGGAAACTCGAGAGTGATGCCAGTGGTACAGGATTAACCTCTCCCAAGCACACTGTGCCAAATTCACTGTGGTCTGGTCAGTGTTCCCTATTGTGTTTGCATGTCCGTTTTGTGTGGCATGCATGTGTGTGTGTGTGTGCACTGGGAAAGACGGGATTAGATATAATGAAATGTTTTCTTTTAACATAACAGGGTGCAAAGAACAACCTCGGTGGATATACTGTACGTTCGAGTCCGACCTCTTTCCCTGAAGCTTTTGAGGTTTAAAGAAAGGCATTATCTTCTGGCTCTGTGGGCGGCTCAGTGGGCACTGATACCCTGTCAATACCTCTCTTTACCTCTCCTCTCCCTCACTGCTCAAAGAAAGGGAGCATTCATTCTCCAATTTGGCCTAATCAAGTTTGGATCGAGTTAACAGCCGTGTGTCGTTCTTTTCTGGCACTCTGGTTGCAGATATGAGATCTCCAGTGGTGTCTCTTGGGCATTTTTAACTCTTACATAAATACAGCGATTGTCTCCTGCAAATATATAACGTGTCACTGCTGGCCAGACAGCGGGTATTGGTTACAGCCACCCTGTCTAGACAGGCGGGGTACTGGCTTTGAGAAAAATGATATGTATTTATGTGTGCTCTCTTTTTTTTTAAACAGAAACATGAAGGAAATAAATTAATGGTTCCAGTAATTTGTTTTTAAAAATCTCGTTTTCGCCCACGAACACATACCTCAGGAGCCAATAGACTGTTCTCATGCAGTCGGCTCTACGTTCAAGCTAGCAGCCCAAAGAACAAGAAAAAGAGGGAGGGGTCCCGTTGCGGGAGCCCACTGGCCCGCAGTGTCTTCTGCTCGGCTAATGTAATCTATGATCTCTCCCTTCCCAATTAAAAGACAAAATGGCCTCAGAACAGCTGTAAAGGGAGGCCTCGCAGGAGTGCACTAACCGCTGTTAATGTCAGAAGTCTCGTTTAAAGAGCAGCATCTGTTTACGCTGTGTGCAGGCCTCATGCCTCCGAGCCCACTAACAGCAGATACAACCCTGCCCATCTGGAGCCCATGCAGCACACACTCTGTCCCCGACTCACACAATGGACTGACAACTCGTTTTGTTTCGTTCCAAAACTCCCTGCGCTGGCTTTGAATGTTTCATGACCTTGATTTTAGGTCAACAAGTCTATTAATCAGGTTAAAGTCAGTGCATCCACCATTTAAATACCCACAGAGAAATGTGTGTGCTATATTAAGTGTCAAATAAATACAGGAGAGGCTTAACTGGAAAACCACAGGAGGTGACCAGGACTCTGTAAACATCAATATATGGAAAAAAGACAGCTACTGTTAATGAAAGTCCTATTATTGAGCAGCAGCAGCAATAATAAACATGCTTGGCTCGCTACTGTGACGACCCTCATGCTACCTGCCTGTGTGCCTTGCTCAGTGCTGGTGGGAGGAGCTTCAGCCAATTACCTGCCCATCTTGGTGGGCCTTCCCAGGAAGTATAAATGACTGCTCTTCTGGGAGTGGCTCTCTCTCTCGCTCGCTCTCTCTCTCCCAGCAGGGCCTGCTGCACCAGCCTAATGCTTGATCCTTTGTCTCCGTAAATAAATATGATTTGATTGCAAGCTCTGTGTGTGGATCTCCCTTTTTGTTGCCAGCCTTGAGCCAGGTGGTAACACTGCCAAATCACAGCAATAAGGTTGGTTAAGATTGATTGTTTATAACATATAGTATGGTGTACATATTTAATTAATCTTTGCATTTAAATAATACGTGATGGAAGTTTTAAAGTCGTCCGGGCTGCAAACTGGAACAAACCATACCATGACGGAAAGCCCAGGTTAATTCTGTATTAGCGTGCGATTCCCAGAGCTATTCAAATGAACTCAGCTGTGATTTTCTTTAACTTGTGTTCCTCCTCCGGGCCGGGAGCCTGCAGCTCGCTGTCCGAGCTCTCTGCAGTCGGTCCAACAGAAACACACCACTGCTCAATCTGATTCAAGGAACAGGAAACAGCAGTGCATGCAGCCAGGAAATGGGCTGCCAAGTGAGAGAACACGAGGTCCAGGAAGGAAAAAAAACTGAAACCACATTAGCTTAGGAAGACAGTGGAAGGATGTTCACTTCGGCAAATCTGATCACATAATTCCATTGTTCAGTGGCTTTCAACAGGAAGTCCGCCCATACATGTTCATCACTCTCAAAACGAGCTGGGACCACCCATTTTGTCATGTCTCGATGAGGTCACTTTATAGTGATGCTTGGATGTTAACTTATTAGAATACTCAAATTGAAATAGACTTCTGGATGACTTTGGCACGTCTGTGCATGAGGGCAATTCTAAATATTTTTCGGAGGCACTTTATATCTGATCGTAAATTGAGGGTGTTGATAGAGTCGCTGATCAATACCAATGAGAAATCATTACTTTACCAGCTACAGAGACTATTGGTTTTCTGAAACTCACTTTCCAGGCCACACTCTGCTAAATTATAAGCTGCCAAAAACTCCCTCCTGTTTGGACTTACAACGACTCTTCAATGGAGTGAGGTGTAGGATGTGCACTTAGTAAACGGGCTGATGGACAATGGCTCACAGCCGTTTTGATGTTGACTTAGTATCCTAATAATGACAACACGACTGAAAACAGCTAAATGTTTTCAAGCCAACAAAATAAATATAAAAAAAAACTATATTATTATTAGGATTTGTGATCCATCTTAATCGTTAAAGTCTAACTGCGACTCTTTGTGCTGATTCAAGGTTATTTTAAAGCCACTGTATATAAAATTGCAATTTTATAAACTCTTTTTGGCAAGACGTTTGGTTTGTTACTAAACAAAGAACCCCTTAAAATGTCCGCAACGTCATTTTCCATCTCATTTGGTGAGTCATTGTTTGCCATTGGTTGACAGTTCCATGTGATTGGTTGCACTTTTGTTCTACATGGGTGAAGATTCTTCCTATGTTCTGTTTTTGTATTCCACCTTGAACTATGACTAGATGAAACAGCAAGATGAGGCAATTTCAGGTGACTTGAAAGGAAATCCCTTCTCTATCGGACACGTGTACGATCTGCAGAATCCATTTTCCCCCCTCAATGAAGCTTTAGTGTAGCACAAGAACATTTTCACAATACATATGGTAATGTCATATTTCCATACATGCTACATTTTTTGTGCCTTCTGCCTCCAAGTAAATGCGTAGACCATTATCAAATATATAGGCCTGATTCATCACATCTGTACACAGGCACCGACTCATCAGAAACAACAGCAGAAAGCATCTGGTCAGTCTGCGTTCTCAGCAGCTTTCAGGTTGCTCATATTAGCGAACAAGTATTGGAAATCCAGTTTATCACAAATCTGCTATTTCCATATGTCTGCCTGGGAAATAACTTGGCTGGTGCCGGTGCAGCTGACACCGAGGCAGTGATTACAGAATGCAGACACACAGGAATCCTGGTGTCAGCACATCATTATTTCTCTGCTAAACATTTCCTTGGTTTGGTGAATCTGTGTGCTCATTAGCAGGTGTAATAATTGAACTGTTGTGCTGTAAACGAGAACCCTGTGGAGTTGAGATGTGTCATTGTTTACATTGTGATTCCAAAAAATGTGACGGACAAACAGGGTTCAGATCTAAGTGGTTAACGCATTAAAACCCCATCTGCACCGGATTTTGTGTTGTTCCGACAGTCTCTCTCCTGCACTCAGCAGGGCACAGGTTTCCCAGTGTGCATTAGTGTACAAACTGATGCATAGGAAACAGACCCTGAACCAACCATGTGACGCAGTGTTATATTATCCTAGGCACTTTATCAAAAGATAAAGCGTGTCCCAACTAGTGTTAAAGAGTAATCTAAGATTATATCATCCTTTCTGATTTAGTGGACTATGTGTACAGTCACTTTATTTGTTCCAGTCTTCAATCCAGTAATCCTTTCTCTGGTTCACAGTGCTCCCAAAATAAAATACACTACTACTACTACTACTACTAGGGCATTGCATAACTGGGCCAATGAACCTTCAAAAGATTCATGGCATTAATTCAGAGCGTTCATTCACAGCATTATTTCTGCATGAATGCTGATTGAGTGGGCAATAAACAAAACCAGCTTTTATTTGCATTTAACTGCAAATTGTTGTTTGCCATCGAGTTCCCAACTGCAACTGCTCGTTCAGAGCAGAACGTTAATGGATCTCATGAGGCTTAAAGCTTTAAATACCACTGGATTCCTCCGCTTATAAATAAGAAATCATTTTCAAATGTAGTTTACAGAGGCCAGGCTGAAGTTTATCAATTACAATATTTGTAGTTGCTAGTATTTAAACCTTTTTGTCAAATCTATAAAATAATTGGAGGATTAGGTCTGCAGTTCTCTGAGAGACCTTTAAAAACAATCGGTTGCAATATCCTGGACACACTGCAAAGGACGTTCCAAATGGAGGCATTGGAGGAAGCATTTCAAATGGGTGAGGGTGAGATGTTTGGCCTTACATTTACAACCTTGTGATAAAATATTCAAGGAAGTTATTGCAGTCACAGTTGGAGGAGACTGACAGGTTTGGAGCGCTAGTGGAGTCGGTATAGTTTGTGGTATCAAACAGGATTTTAGGATTTATCTTTGTAGGGCGATGTTAGATTAGGGAAGAAAGAAGATCTGTCCGCTTTGATCATGTGGTTAAGGGCAGCCATACGTTCCCTGAGATGCAGTCTAGATTTGGAGGGGATCTTGACACGTTAAAAAGGAGCCACTTTATCCACCAACAAGAAGCATTAAGTGTTAAACGACTGGACCAGAGCCTGACCCTCCTGTGTATGTAGAGCCGGCTGCATCAAACACTCTAAGGTTGAAATAAAAGAAATAGCATTGGCTGACCTTTCTGGATATTTGTAATTCTTAAGAACAGCGTGGATCAGTGATTTCCATCTGACACATGCATTTGTTTCAATAATGCCGGGCCACCGCCACTACCGCCCGTCAGCTGGGGCGCACTAACAAAAGAACAGTGTTAAAAAGACAAAGCTCAATGAAATGGGAATAATTCAAACAACTTGAGGATAATTAGCCGCAGATTTCAAACATAAACAAGTGGGATGGGGACTTGAAGGTAGTAATAATAGCAAGAGCGTACAAACACTAATTAAATGAGCAGAACTGATCGGGCAGGGGCTGGAACATCAGATATGAAAGACCTGGAGAGAGCGAGGGGCTTCAATGGAAGGGGGGGGGGTGCATAAGAGCTTTATATGTGGTGATACGGTCCAATGGGTTCCCCATGACCACCAACTATAGTATGTAGTTATCTAAATAGATGGAAATGATTTGCATATGTTAAAGCTGAAACAGGATGCTACGTTGCTCCGGTGTCACTTGTTAAAAAGAAGTCATGTCATTTTGCTTGATGTGCCATAATATCTCGAGTCTAATTTCGGATTTTAAATAAATCAAAGGGAGCGTGTTGCCTAAATAATGACTATACGAGCCATCGGCTTCCCTGTTTACCCCACTCTGAGGAGAGCTATCTCCACCAAGCTGTCATCTTTCACGTCCTGCTCAAGTCTTTTTTGGCAGAACAAGCTCATTTCCTCTGAGATTAATTGCCTCCTAAAATCATGACAGAATTTTCCACAAAATGGGGCAGCATCCGAGCCGTTCTCCTCTCCCCTCCTTATTGCCCTTGTTTGACTGCGTCGGGGTTTAAACTTTTTGAAATCCACTCACTTGCCCAAGGTCTGTGTGGAGACGGAGCGGGGTTTGTGCTTGAAAGCGTCAGGGTGAAAAGTGCCACATAAATTGTTTTCCATCACAAAGCACAGAAGCAAGATGGACAGGAGAGGCGTTTGCTTAAGTTATACTGGATGAAGAAAAAAACATATTACAGGGCCCTGTGTGGAATTCTATCTCATAGAATTTAAAATTGGGTTTTAACAGAATCACCAATGCAAAGCAGGAAGAAAATTGAGAGCCGCGTGGCTTTTTATTTAATACCATGTCTTTATTACAGAGAGGCAGGGAAGATGGTTACCCTGGAAATAAGAAACAATTTTGGGAAACACATTGCACAGAGGCTTTCTGTTTGCAAAGACCATATTTGTTATTGCAAATTGTGGAATTTATCAAATTTGTCGAACTAGCAATAGTGTTGTTGTTAGTGGTAAATCCATTTGCAGATAGTGATAACATGGACCCACAATTTCCCATTCAGTAGTAAACAACATATCTTGGATAACACGTGTAAGTTGTACACGTGTACGTAGGCAACACAAAACACAAGCAAGTGCCAGTTGCCTACGTTCACTCTCTCTTGGTTAATTTGATTGCGTTGCATATCGTTTTCTTTTCGGATGAAAGGGGCTTTGAAGGGTATAGAGTGTGATATGGCCAAACGTGTGATTTTATATTATAGCATTTTTATTTATTTTTTTTAAATGAGTGAATCAACACATTTTGAACAACACTTAAACTGAATGAATAAAAAAAATAAAACTATGCTGAGTTCTTTACTCTGGAGAGAAAGGGAACCATTCTGGCCTAAATTCAATACAATGTTCTACCTTATACCTACATATCTCAGGGCTTAATGAGTACATGAGTTCATTCATAACAATAGATATTCTTTCTGAGTGCAGATTTCCAGTACAACAACAGCATCTTCGAGTGTTGCATTATGGGCGATTTGCAGCCTTTACGGTGCAAGGTGAGAGTTCTGAGGCTGTTTAGAGTGAGTCTTTCAGAGTTTATCATGCTTATAAGTGTTTCATTAAACTGCTGGAGTGTCTGTGAGCAGCTGTAACAGAAGAACTCGAGTCATCTCGGGTGAAAACAAGTTATTTGTGTCTCCCGGAATCTTTACTGCAAAGATGAAACTGAGGAGATCTGTCAAACGGGGAAAGAATCAAGTCACAGATGATGAGCTCAAAAAGACTGAAGTGGGGAAAAATGTTCAGAGCGGGAGAAAAATAATTATGTGAGAGGAATGAGAGTTAGAGAAAGGGAATCAGCCTGCAACAGTATTTCAGTTTAATGGCCACTGGGACAGTGAGCTGCTGTCTGCAGACGGCCAACCAAACAAACATTTTTCAGAAGTCTGGTGACTAAGGCAGGATGAAAAAGTTCATTCCATTCACTACAAGTCTTTCTTTCACCGGTGCAATCACTCACTGACTTGATCAGAGAGCTAATTGTTTCACATTTCTTCTTGCTAACGTCTGAGTGTCATGTGGAAACAGCTAAATCAGTTGTGTCTTTATTCATATTCTAATACAGTGAAAATCTATAGCGCCAAATATATGATGAAGTACATTATCCTTTTAGATTTCTAAAATGTTTTAGTTCATCAAAATATACTACTCTCCATCAATCTGCTAATATTAAACTGGCTACATCTCAAACATTTCCCCAAAATATTGCATGGATTTTTCAAAATTATTAAAATAAAAAATGACTACATAACTCCTGCCATGCCGTTTGAATGATTTGTGCGGCGACCAGCTTTGCAGTTTCCCGCATGCCCCACGTCCTTGTTTCCCAAATGGTTGCATTGCATAAATACTGCTTTAGGCCAGAGTCTGAATTAGTACAACAGGACATTTGTTCCACCTCCAATACGAGCGAGCTATTTACAGCTCGGCTCACAGCAAACGCATGACCTTCACTGTGTGCGTTCTCCACAGATGTGACTTCTCGCCACCTCATGAGGAAAACTGGTGCTCCTGACCAAGGTGTCGAAATCTGAGCTCTTAGCACCAGTTAAAACTCATCTACTGCAAATAAACGAGATTCCCTGAACAGTCCAGAAGAATCAGGACCAAATCTGGCCAAACTACGGAATAATAATAATAGTAACCTGGAATATATGAATGGCTACTTTGTTACGGTGTCTTGTGACCCCTCTCAGCTGAACTTTGAAGAGTATCACTTTGCAAAGTGCCAAAATCTGATAACTGAATTCAGGAGAAGCAGCTCCACACTTAAAAGAACCATTGTGTGTTCTGTATTGCACTTTTCAATCCCACCCTCATTGGGACAGGAACATGCTCCTGCCCCTTATCAAAGAAAGAAGAGGAGGTATTCCAAAAACTCTTCAGCGGAGGAAGAAATTGTGCATGTGCAGGGTCTGAGTGGCTTAATCCCACACTTAATAGTGAAGTGTAGCAGGACACCATGCCTGGCTGCTGCCCTAATTGTCCAGAAAGAACATCTTTGTGTTGCTGTTAAATTCAATTTCACTTTAGCATTAATACCCTCCACGAAATCCTGACTCTTTGCTGTAAGGCGCATTGAAGCCACATGGATAAATCCACAAAAAGGCCGAGCACATGTGAGATATATCAATAGCTTTATTCTATCCAAACATATCATATCCAATTTTCCATCAGTTTAAATCCGATACTAACTACTAGTATCATGCAACTTGATACACAGCAGATTTTCAGTTTCTCTTTTCCCAAACGGTACACATTCCCTTTTGTTATACAGCAATACGAAACAGATGATTTCCTGCTGCATTTTATTGAAAGAAAAAACAATTTAACGGTCGTATTGATATCTTGTGTATTAATTCCAAAAAGACCTGACTTTGTTTTTTGACAATATGCAAGTTAAAGAAACAGGTTGTAAGGTTTTCAATCCTTAATGTTGCTAACTACAGTAGAGGATGTGGTTGGATGTTAGAGACACATGCACAGGCCTGTCCCATCACCATTTTATGGGTCTTTGTTCAAGAGGATTAAAAACTCCTTAAGATGCTGGTATTAGAGTTTTACAGTCCAACAGCCAAAGACTTAATGCTACTGGAAACACTGGCCGTTTCTAAAAAGAGCAACAGGGACAACATAGGGGGTTAAAGACGGGGAAGGGCTGAGCCTCGGCTAATGATGCTCTGCGAGCGGAAGAGTACACAGGAAAAGAGAAGGCCTGACGGCCGACTGAATGACAGCTAGACTGGCAAAAGGGGGATTAGACCCTGGGATCAGGGAAATTCAACTTTGTGGGCTTGGGTAAAAGGAGTTAGAATAGTCACCCATGCCTGCTCCAACCCCAGCTTTGTCCTTAGAGACAATAGGCTTAGCTCCTCTGATCCACAGCGCTCTGGTTATGATCACAACCCCATTGCTAATGCATTACTGCACTTAAGACGGCAATTTACTGATTGCCATCAATTTCAGATGTTGAAACAGAACCTTGAATTGTCCATTTTGCAGAGCTCTGCTACGATGTGATTGGTGTGGGAGTCTCCGGGGGTGAAATGCGCCGGCTGCTCCTGATCCACACGGATAAAAAAACGCATACAGTGAGATGAAGTGAGGGGGGGGAAATAAATGAAGGTGGCCGGGGCCATTTCGTGTGAGGAATGAGGAGCTCTCCCGCTCGCATTCCAACCTCCTCGGCTGCTGCTGCTGCTTCAAATGAAACGCTTGGCTTAAAATGTGCTTTCTGGCAGGGAACTTCATGCAAATCTCCCAGCTGCCCTTTGACCTGCACACAATTGCAGGGGCAGTACTTAGAGAGCGCTCCCAGAGATTCTCCCCTGGATTCCAATTAGAATGGCTTTAAATTGCCATACACAAGAGGCTAAATACAGGCCCAGGCATCTTAAGCTGCTCTGCATGTGCTGCATAGCCTGCTGCGTCCGTGGCAAAGACAGTGAGAAAGGTGATTAAATATTTCAAAACAAGCCTAGGGAAAGTGGTGTTGTTTCAAAAAAAGAGTCACTATTACCACAACCAGGGAGAGCGCAGATAAAAGGAAAGTAATGGTCGAAGATGACAGGAAGAGCAGAGATTATTAGGCACGTGGCTGTTTGAGTGCACGTCCCACAGCACATTACACTCAAGGATGAAAGCCAGCGTGCCAATAAGTAAACATATTTATTTTTTTGCAGAATTATCTTAACTGACCACTGTTCTGCAGGGGGCATAAAAATGTGGCAGGTGCTCTGCATTCTAATAAAAATGGGATGCAGCAGTTACGATAAAACGCAGCCTGTTCCAACACATAATCCTGAGGCACAGGGCCAAACATACTGTACAGTGTATGCACGGGCAGTAAAGCTGTACCACTGCAAGATAAAGGGCTGCGTTTACCCCTCACAGCAAACACAAGTCAGGGCACCTACAAATTAAGCTTGTTGGGTTTGGAGGAATAATGTGTGAGCTGTGGCTAGAAAAAACGTGTTTGCAGATGCTACACGAGGACGGCCCCTATAAAGCTTTTCGATTTATTTTCTAGCTGCATAATACAAAGAGCACGTGGCGTATACGAAGGCCGGTTCATGGTTTCTTCCCGCTCTCAGACTGCGGACGTGTCCACAGATGCACTTCTATTCACGCTGCAACCGGGGGAATGAGGACGCAGAGACATTTAATACAGCTGCACTGGAAAATATGATGGCAACCTCCTGATAGCAAGAAGAGGCTCTTCTTTGTTTGCGCTGTTTGCTGTACAACATGATGAGAAAGTAAAAAGGGCAGGCTTGACAAGGCCAGGGAATAAACAAGGTGCACAAAACAAGCATCTAGGTTAGGAGCTGGGCCCATGCAGTGCTCCGTTAACTGTTCCATACAGTAAACTCTCATTTGGCACCAACACAACCATTTGTTATCAAACTGTATTTTACTTTTTCCCTCTGGAGCCAGTGTGGTCGCTGCTGATGAAGTACCAGAAGAAGGGGAGTTGCTTGTTTCATTTATCTTTATTCCATCTCGTGAAGTAGACAGTTGTGAAGCAGTCACTTAAATAAACAGAGCACTTCATCTGAAAGGTCACAGGTGCTTATCCGACTGTGAGGGCTGCTCGCTCGGAATCCGAGGAAAATGCTCCGAGAGGTGCCTCGAACGAGACAAACCATAAAAGAGATGGGCAGTGACAGCGTGGATACATACAGCCAGACATGCATAAAGATTTCACTTAAAGCCTTGCAAAGCACTTATCACCTGTCACTTTGACCGAGCATCTGCTTGCCAATCCATTTGAGTGCTCAGGTAGGTTGTCTCCCCCGCCCCATCTCATCAGAGATGCATTGAAATCCAATCTCTTGCATGGAATCAATGGGTTTGAGGGGAATTACCTGAGCAGATTAGAGCTGGAGGCAGCTGGAGGGAGACAGCGTCTGATCATTCCAGCTTCTCCTGCTCCGTTTGTTCCCCCCCGCACTTTAGCTAAATTAGTAATTATGGTCACACAGCCAATCTCCCCACGACCACCGTGAAGCCAAAGACACACCTGCAGAAGAGCCAAAAACAAACAGCTAGCTTAGCGCTGCACTAACTCCCGATAAGTTAATGAGAAAAACTGTTTCTTCTGCAATTACCATGCAAAACCCCGGTGAAATTAAAGTGGACGGCCAACAAAACCAAAAGTGTAAAATCCGAAGAAGTGTTTCCCACTATTGGTCCGTTAGGATGCACATCTCAGAACAAGTCATGGAAAATTGTGTTTGCTCACACATTTAATACAACAGAGGATTATTAGACTTGGGCTACAGCATATAATCAAAACTGAGTCCAATATTAAATATAATTACTTTTAAATCTTTTAGTGAATATACTCAACATTGTCTTTCAATGATGTTTAAAAAATGTTTTTCCAAAGAACAATATTAATATTGTTAGTTCAAAATATAACTAGTCTTTTTATTGGCAGAGGAAGAAGAAACACATTGAACAACAGTCAATGTCAGGCCTGTACATCTCCTCACACTCTCATCACCCATGTGGATCCCACCGATCATTCTCTCATCAATTTCATCATTTGGTAATTGTGACAGTGATTATTTTCCTATTTTACAATGTCAACCAGGGCTCAAGCTTTGTTTATTGCTCTTGGTGAATTTATATATTTGCTCACATACTGTACAGGTGGCTGGCATGAAGAAAACTTTTAGATTTAGGAGGACTTGCATGATTAATGTGCAAAACAGAGAGAAAGAAAACCCAAATCAAAACGCGAGAAAAATTTGTCTGCAGCTTTAACTTGGCTCATTTGCATATAAACCATTTCCATGGTTTATTAAACAGATTTTATTGCCAAACGATAACAAATGAGAATTTTATCACAGTGTTGTGGCAAGACTGGAAAAACAGACCTGTAAAAAAAAATCTCTCTTTCATATGTGCATTTAACCTTGTGCTCGCTGTAGCCTCTCTGTCAATGCTGCTGTGTTCAATAGAGGCTTGAGCCGTGTTGAAGAGGAAAGGTCTTTGCGAGTCAGACAACTTGCATTACTCACATGAACAGCCTCACGTTCTTTTTCAAACATGACGCAGACATGTTTTATGAAATCGGTGGTGCATTTAAGGACCATGTCTCAAAGAGGCATAAAGATCAGATCACTTCCTATGTGTGCATATTCTTGAGGGTGTGCGTGACCTGGATTTGAATATCTGTCCATGTTTGTAAGGTCCAACTGACGGCCATACAGTTCCCGCATGCTAATTTAAAGTGTGTATGTGTGCGTGTCTGTGTAGACGTGACATATTAACTGCTGCTTAGAGAACGTGACAGCCCCCCCGACACCGTCATTGGCTCTTATCACCTCAAACTCTCTTGACATCTCCGTCGGTGTCTCCCACGAGTACGATGCCGCTTTTTGTGCAAGACATTCGTTCTCCTTTCTTTTTTTTTCATTTTTCGTTTGTTTCGTGTTAGAAGCGTGATCAGCCCCTTCACTCGCCAGCGGGGGAGCCCCCTGCTGTGTTCACAGATCGACTTCTCCTGGATTTCTACTGACATTATATTAGGAGGTCAGGTGGATACAGTCTGTAGAAACTGCGGACTGCTTCACTCTGACATTTGTGTTCAAACATGCACCTCCTCCAGAGAAGACACGGAGGAACTGCTGAGTCCAGCGCATGTTTAAAAGCAGCATTAGCGTCATTGTCTGGAAATAACCCAGACAGCTGTGAAGACTGAAAGGCTGAAGTTATAGTGCGTTATCAAATGAGGCAACACTTGCATGACTAGAGGAATCCTGGCTCAGAAAGAAGCAGCCCCATTTGGAAGGAAATGGCTTGGCAATTGTTCACTTAGCGAGCCATAAACACACAACTGGCTTTAGCTGTTCTTTTTCCTGACCTTCATGTTGGTCTTCAGAGGACAATCAAAAGCACAAGGACGTCACTGAGAATGTTCAGTGCTGTTGGACTCCACTGCAATGCTTTGATGGGTTCCATGCTGCGCACATCATCCGCGTCACAAGAATATTGTGAAATATTGACTTCTGCTCGGCCCCCTGAGTCTGACCGTTGTGTTTGGGTTGCCTCAGCCTGGTCACCATAGTAACATGGCTGAATGAGCAGAGTTTGTTAAACATGGCGGGGGAAAGGTTAGGCGGCCATGTGATGTGGGTGGTACTGGCAACAATCAGTGGTAAAAAAAAAGCTAAGGGAAAAACTGGTTTTATGAAACTAATCAAAGAACCTCTCTGACTGGATAACCTTATGTTGCGGTTACTGAATTTGAGCTGGGGAGCAACTGCAGGAGAGTTTTTTCTTCTGTTGCCATTCCCCGACGTCACGAGCGGAGCACCTCGCACACCTTATGTGGCGTAAACCGGTGCTTGACACTTGTATCCCCACAGTGAGGTCTCACAATGCTGAAAACAGATTGTAAAGAACTGCACAGGTAAACTGGCTGCTGGGTAGTGGGAAGCTTCAAATGCTTGTCAAGGCTCTGAGAGAAATCCCACACTGAGACTCTATGGAGTATTCCGCGGCGCTGCATTCGGAAGCACCACGCAGGGGTTCAACAGCCTTAGCTCCAATTATAACCCAGCAGATGACTGCACAGCGTACAGAGCACTGTTACACTACAATTAGGGGGGGCAAACGAATACTCTTCTTTTACTTCTGCAGCACTCGGCCTCAGATGTGACAAATGATGTGACTGATGCCCGCCAACCCGCTGACAGCTCTGACGACAGGAAATAACCATTTCTCTCTTCACTTGCACTTGTGTGAGAATACCCATCTCCTGCTGGCACAGCAAGCAGCGAGAGGAGATTCAATTGTAACTCACTTTAGTCAGGTATTAATTAGTAACCTGACCAATCCCTTAACTCTGCCTTGGATATGCCTGGGGTCCACACTAATCCAGAGTTTTAGAGCCGCTAAAACAGAGAAGTATGGAAACGTTGCTCCATTTTGGACGGGCAGAAACCAAGATGTTGCAAAAGAGGATGTAGACACTCAACCACTTGCTCATTAAGTCTATTTGGTAACGACTTAGCCTTTGCTGATTTGTAAGGCTCCTATCCCATGACCCATTTTAGGAACAATACAACCAGCTAGCCTCACCGTCCATTGTAAAACGCAACATGGATAATCACTTACAAACGTATAGCTAGCCCCATTGATTTTGCTAACAGCTGATTTACAGTTAAATTCTACACAACTGCTTATGTGTAGGAGACACGCTATTATTCAAGCAGTCGCTGTGTAAAGTTGGATGTGCTTGACTTCCTGTTTACACCCACACACAGCATAGTCAAGTGATACGCATTTATGGCGTGTGTGAGTAAGGATGAGTAACTGATTCGGAGGAAAAACCCTCATCTGGACAGAGATCGTGAGAATAAATACTTAGTAGTATCTATGTAGCCTTAGAGGAAACATGCAGACATATTCACAGAGTATTTATTAGAACAATAAATCAGGAGATCAGCGATGAGACTGTGTGGCTAACTGAGAAGTGAGAACTCTCTTGTGGGTAAACAGAGAGGAGGAAAAAAGGAAGCCTCCTCTAGGGTATAGTAGATAATTCCCAATTGAGCCCATCGCCTCCCACCCACTCTCACAAACACAGGAGAGACAAGAGCAAGAATATTTATTAGGAGGATACTGAACTCTAATTAAGCGAGGTGGGAAGAATGCAGGCAGGTGTGGATTGCACCTGGTTTCTGAAACCCCTGCTTCTCCACATCGCAGCCACGCTGGGATGATAACACTCTCCCTTTCTGAGTCTGCCACGTCACACCCATAGTGCTGCTGCCGACCCAGCACAGTGCACCCCCCTCCTCCCACCGCACCTCTGAGGCTCTACTGCAGGCGTGAAATTTGGCAGATCGGGAAGCCATCGACACAAGAGAACAGACGGCGAATCCACACCAGGAGAAGGCACTCTTCCTGCTCGAATGGCAGATGAATCCCTGTCGCCTGGCTCCAACCCTTCAAATGCTAGACAGGAAAAATGTGCAAGGCAGAGTAAGAGGGCCAAATGTGAAAACACAGCTGTTTTCCACCTCCTCGAGACTGAAAGACACAACCAGTCCTCTGATATTGTACTCCAGTACTCTCCAGGATCGTATTATTGAGCAAGAACATCTACAGTCTCCCGGCGGCAGGAGGAACTGCTGGGGACAGATATCATTCCACGTTATGAACAGCTGTTAACGCACTCCAACTTACAAGTCCGATGTCATTTTTACAAGTGTCCTGGAGCCGCACAATGCAGCTGCCACAGATATGGCTTCATTTAGGGGCATCACCTGTTGCTACGAAGTCAAATTGAAGTCTGAAGTGTGTAGCGTGCATGCTGTGTGAGTGTGTGTGTGTGTGCCCGCTTCGATGTGAATTAGTGGGAGCATGTGTTTTATCAGTTGCTGGCACTTGTTTGAATGGAGCCGTGATGAAAGCTTAGACAAACACGAGGGAATGTCAGCCGAGGACTAGAGTCAACAGACCGAGCCTGGACTCTGCCAGGGACCCCTGTGAGAGAGGCCACGCCCTCCGACATCACACTGAACCGTCTCTTCGCACACACTCCTCCTCTCAGGCAACCTTCAGCAGCAGGACAGGAGGATACACAACACTGGCACATCTACGCTCTCTGATACAGTATGAAGACAAGTGAGGAGAATGGGAATTACAAGACAGCGAGGGAGGGAGACAGAGAGAGGAGACAAAATACAAGCTCATAAAGAAGCACTGCCAGGCTTCCTTTTTTATCCCCCCCCCTCCCTTTGCCCAGCGCAGGAGAGTCCGCTCGGCTCACAGGATTATAGAAGGCCGGGGGAAGACACTGTCCAAACACACCACTGAACAAGCACAACTAGAGTATGTCCATTTCCATACGCCGCTGCTGTTTAAAAAAAGAAACGAGAGAACAAAATTAGAACTCTTCCGTCCGTTTTAAGTGGAATAACTGGTGCAGACAAAATATTCAAAGAAAGCTCCAGGTACTAGCTTTGAATATTTTGTTGAGATTACAGCCTCATATTTTTGTATCTGGTAATGTACTGTGAAGGCAGCAGAAGGGCAAGCTGTAAAGCAGGCTGAGCAAACATCTCGCCCTATTCACTTTTTTCTTTGTCCGTTTTTTGTGTGGGAAGCCAGCAGAGCCTGAATCCCTATTGACTCACTGTGCTGAGACGTTTTCCCTTTTACCAATGCTAAAGTAGGCATGAGCACTAATCCTTAGGGGTTAAATGGAGCCTCCTCTGGGGTTTCCCTATCCTGAGAGAGCTGGGGGCGGCTGCTGCAGCTACACTCCACTTGCATGTATTTGGAAATTCGGCTCAACTTTTACAAACTCCACAAAAAGGCATTCAGTCGGAAACTCAGCAAAGCTGAAACACTGAAGTCACGTAAGGTTTCTGCCTGCTCACATGCAAGAGAGGCGCTGGACTAGTGGCAGAAACTTGGACTATGGGCAGAAAAGGTCTCTGGTTCGACTCTGGTTCAACTCCACAGAGTAAAAACAAAAGACAAACCTAGATTGATTTGTCCAAACATCCAAGAGGATTCTCCCTACCCTGTCTAGTGCCCCTGAGCAAGGCACCTTACTCCCCTAACATCTGCTCCCCGGGCGCCGTACATGGCTGCTCACTGCTCTGTGTGTCCTGCACCAGATGGGTTAAAAGCAGAGGCTAAATTTCCTAAAAAACTGCATGAGTGTGTCTGTGCATGTCTGTGCATGTGTTTGGGATAAATAAATGGATATTAATCTTAATGCAAGGCTCTCTATGGAAGATGCACAGGTGAAAGGCATGAATATGAGAGATGCTGATGAGGAAGATGATGATTAAACTTTAATGATCAAAGTGGGGAAATTGGGTCACTGGAGCAGCAGCGAGATTGTTATAGAACAATTTGCAATAAGAAGACTTAAAGAAGAACAGAGCACTGCAGCAGGCAACAATAATAGATACAGCAACAGTGCGGCAGTGTAAAGGACGTAGACAGTCAAAGGACATAGCAAATACCTGTTTGCAGCTATTCGATATGCTCTGTGAAAGAATACAGAACATGGTCTGCAGCTGCGATGAAATGCATTATCAGGTCACATGATCGTGCAAATGTGGATTGTAAACTGTTTAAGTGGATCTACAAAGAATAGCTTTTGCAAATGATACAGTCACAGTGATGGATGCCTCCAAACGGGAAATGCTGGCATTTCCTGCATTAACTGTGACCTTTGCAAAGACAGGAATGCATTTTCGAGAGGCTGTGGCAATGTTATGCTGAAACTTGATGCAAGCAGATACAATTCAATCAGCACAGAGACTGTTCACCAATCACTCTCTCCAGAGAAAGAGACCATTTCAGATTGCAGCCATTTTCACACCAAGACTGAGACAACATCAGTGGCTGGCGGCTCCTGCCCCCAGTGATTTTGTCCTTATCGCCATGTATAAATTCACATCTTTGTTATTGCCTGTGTGATTTATGTTGGTTATAATGACAATCCTTCTATTTACCCAACACATCTACCCAGCTCCTCTGTCGGTGATTTGCTGGTTGACTTCCTCTACCTTTTACTGGTGGTCTTTGATGGGTCAGCTTAAAGGAGTTCTTGCTGCCCTGTGAAATATCACAGCTTTGTCTTTATTGTTGGTTTGTGAGATTGGAGCAAAGAGAGGTGTATTTAAAGGCAGTGATCTGAAAGAAGAAAAGCTCTGCTCCTGGAAAAAGACCTTAAAATAACCACAAATGTTTTAGTTTTTTTCCTACTTCTGTCTCTGTTAGCAGAGATATACCTCAAAGACTGAAGATTTTCCACAAATAAAAAACACGTTCTATATTCATAAGCAATACAAATTCAAAATGCTGATTTTCTAAATGATACAAGCAAGCAGCAAAATGTCATTTGCATGTCTATACAGGCACACTTTTCATCATGTTTAATTTATATCAATGATCTGCTTTTTATCATGCTGTGCCACTGGCACCTATCAGCACTGAATGTGGTAAACCCTCCTGTGATGCTCTCCCAACATCCTCCTTCATTTCTTCTGTGAAAGGAGTTTGGGTGTATTTTCTTTGAAGAGTTTTTTTCAATTTTGTCTTGACATTTTATATGAAACACAAATTCATTATCAATTGAATGACCCATTTACAAGGCAGTGAGTGGAAGAAAACAAGTGTCTCGCTTTGCATTAAGGACATAATGTTAAAAACTGTCCAAAGGTTCAGTAACTTTATGCACATATGGAAGAGCAATGTCCTTCATAAATATTACAACTCCCAATCCACCACAGTGAAATCCTCCCACACCTCGTTCCCATCTCCACCGATGTAATACACACCCCCACGTACACACACCTCTTGTTGCTGGTGGTTAACCTCAGAAACACCCCGGCAGCAGAGTGGGGTAACGAGGGTCTGCTCTGGTTACATCCAGTTTGACCTAAAACATGTCATTCACAACTCCACCACAAGCACTTTACGCCCTCGCGCTAATAGATGGGTGGGCAGTCTAGGATCAATTATTTCAGGAAAGTCATAAACGTCTCAACCACCCCTTTATTCCCCAATCATCACTCTCTCAAGGTTCCCTTTGAATGTGTCTCCCAGGAGGAATAAGGTATCCAATAACCAAGGCTCTCAGGATGAAGAGCTGGTGTCAGACGCTGAGGAGTGGACACCTTCCTGTTTGCTGGGTCGGTTGGAGGCGTTACTTAAAAACACTTTCTGGTGGGGTTGAATGCCAATTAGGTGGCTCTGGTTCCTTCGGCTTTCACAACAGCTTTAAGTGAAGACTCCCGCAGTGACAAAATGTCAACATAACTCTACCCAGCATCGACAGATAAGAGATAAGCTGCTTTCAGACACGCACCGGACTCCGCAGATCCTCCGTGTTTTCCCCAGAGGACGGGCCTGTGTGAACGCACAAGTCAGAGTGAGCCGCTCTGCAGTTTCTATAGACTTATCCCCCTGACCTCATGGTATAAAGTCCGTAGAAATCCAGGGGAAGTTAATGAAAAGGCCACGACGAGTGTGGGGTTTGATGACGCTGCGAATAATGCAAAAATGAACAAAACAAAAAGAAACCAAATGTATCCAGGTGAAAAAAGCGGCTTCACACACGTAGAAGACACAGACTTAGCTTTAAAGAGAGTTTGTGGCGATGCTGTCAACATGATCATGTGATCTACAGAGCATAGTTAAATGTCACTTCCTGTCTCTGTGTGGATTTGTTGCTGTTGTGATCGTGTCTGTGCAGAAAACCTCCTGCTGTGTTGTGCATGTGTGAAAGGCCAACTCTGGGTAAACTCCGGATTTTACCTTTTCATGTCTGAAAACGACTGTAATGATTCAAAATAGATATTAGTTTAAGTGTGTCTTTCGTTTAGACAACCATATATAAGTGTGGAGCTGAATAATGAGAATGTATTTTAAGTTAGTGATTGAAGACACAGCCCTGAGTTCAGAGCGGTGATGGCGTCAAGTTGGCTTTAAAGAACATGAACATATATCTCTGTTGCCTTTGTACTGTTTGAGCAGTTAGTTATTTGTTGTTGAGAAGTCATTAAAGAGGAAGTAATTTTTAGATATGACTCGGGAGAGTAAACAAAGTCACTGAGATCACAGAGAGAACCACGTCAGAGTTACAGTTTGGCACAGATAAGCCAACGCTTTGATCAGGACGATGGCAGGTCTGTGTGATGAGAAATCTCTTCTCTAGTGCTTCCCCCCCCTACTCCTCAACCGAAATACTCTGTGCTCCAATCAATGGGGCCATTACAGACCTTGTGGTATTGTTTAATCCATCTTATCTTATTTGGACTTGGTTTGTTTTACAAGATAACGCTAACCCAAACTTCCTCTCTTCACAGATCTAAACCCCTGACCGAACCTTTTGTGCGACTCTCCAACTCCTAAAGAACTAAATCCGTCCATACACTGAAGGAATGTGCTGCTGAGTCAAGGAATAAAAAAGGTGCATGTTTGTCTTAAAGGTTCTGTCGTAACCTAAACAAGCATGAGTGGCCCATTGTAAAGATAAACGCTGTCATTTAACCAAGGCTGGAGAGAAGATGCTAAATTGGCTATTTACAGATTCAATGAAGGAATAGTAAACCAGTTACAAAGCAAGAGAGACAGGCTTCAATTAGCTTCATGAGACATTGCATGCTGGACTGTGAAACACTGAATGGTAATTCTATCTATTGTGCTGATTAGTGCAGTGGGGGGAGAGTGCTCTATCTAATCTGATCACACAGCATTGTGTTTGGGGTCATTAACCTATGGGAGGTCCTAAGGTTGACGAGTCAGCTTGCAACCCCCCTCTGTACCTTTTATAGAACCCAGTCATCCCAGAGTTCCTCCGTCTCTACAGACATCACAACAGTGACAACAAAAAAACAACCAAAGACAACAAAAGACGCAGGAGAAAACAGCCGACGGAGCCATTTGCATTGCTTGTCATTCTTTCACAAACACGCGGCGGCCCAAATGACTGCTGACCGAGGGCCCTGGGCTCGGCTAAGCAGCAGGATGTCGGCCCCTTTAGTCTCTGTTGTTGTTGGCTTCTTTCTTTCTTTCTGTCTCTGGGCTGCATCCTAGTCCCAAGAGATGAAGGGGTTAACCCATCCCTCAACATCTGGGATCTGCATCAGAAAAGACGAGTACCTTATACCGCATGGCGTAATAGCAATCCAGCCTACAGCTAGGGCCTGCTTCAAGTTACTGACATCTGCATTCACATGCATAAAGATCCATCAGTGAACGCTTTCCATTTTTGGGACACTACCATGATGCCGACATTTACATTTATACAAACCCACACTAATGAAATCCATCATCCGTCAACATATTTATCCATTCACTGATTCATATATTTTTTTCTCCATAAACCCTCTTTCTATCCCTATCACACACATGTCAACCCCTGCAAATCAAAAATGTGAATAGGCTCGGCATAGCAACAGCACCTCTCATCTACAAATCCTAGTTAAACTGTTGTGATACTGAAAAGCTGCCTGTCAGGATGGCAGAGCGGAGATGAAACGCCCGCAGCAAAGATCGCTGCTGATTGCCTGTGGAGGATGAATATGCAAATAAAGCAGAAGGTAAATGAAAAACAAAGCAGGGTTTAGACGGCAGCCGTTTACATGTTCCCCTTAATTTGGCAATAGTTAAGAACACGGAGAGTCTATCAATAATGAATTCCAGTCAGAGCCGGGAAGGAGGCATGAGAGGAAATCAGGCTCCATTTTCCCCGCTGCGAGCCCCAGAGCCGTTTTGGGGCCTATTGTATTTCACAGCTTTTCGGTGAACGCACGCTAAGCTTAAGTGACAGATAAACGGAAAAATGGAGGAGATAAAATAATGTCCGTACCACCTAGATTACACAGAACCAATCAGACTGGGTCGGTGTGCGTTTTGGCTAACAATCCCAGAAAGTAGGGCACCGCAGCCTGCCAACTGCCAGTATCTATTGACCAAAGCAAGAGCAATGTAGTAAATCGATTATCTGGTCGAATGTTTGTCAAAACGGGGGGGGGGCAGGACGGCCTGATGCCGAACAAGAACAAGTGCACGCTTAACAGTTGTTTTGTTGCCACCGGAGCCAAAAGGCACTTTAGCCAGCATTTAACTAAATCAAGTGGCTTAATATATTTAGCTATGCTGTCCCACTTCACAAACACACACACAACGGAGAAAGACACAACCTGCCTGTTGTCGCAGTGAAATTGGCCAGACAGACTGGAGTGCATCCTTGGGAAAGGAGAGCATCTATCCCATTGAACAAAAGATGAACGGGGCAACAGATTTCCCCCGGTCTTGAGATAACAGTAACCCAACACCGTTGTCCTCCAGTGGGGCTCTTTGTACGTCTGAGAGAGGGTCAATCAGCCGCCGCTGACAGATGTGTCTGCAGTTGATTTAGGAGAGGAAGCCACAGTGAGGTCAGGCCCAGGTTCCTCTGGAGGGAAGACAAGGATCAAGTCAGGATGTCCGAGCTCGACCTTTCACACCTTGCTCTCTTTGGCTTACAACACCTGGACTTACATGATAAGGTAGTTGAGCTTATTAAACATTAAGCCTCTGTGAAAACTGCACTAGTTGTATTGCCCACTGATCTGCCTCCAAATGAACAGCACACAGGCAGGGGATTTAATTGTGGTCAAGGAATCCCATTGGATTGGGAACAAAACAGAGAGGTGCTCCAGCTGGAAAGCAAACAAATCCGAAAAACTCCACTGGAGGTCGAGGTAGCTTTGGCAGATGCTGCAGGCTTAAGAGCCCGTTCAATTAGGCTCTCCACTTTAGATGACAGTCGTGGTTTGACCATGTGTTGAAGTTGGACCGCGCTCTGTCCTGGAAAAAAAAGAGCTGGGCACGAGATGTCAGCTGTCGTCGCACACTCAGACAGTCACTTTGGTGGAGTACGCACCAGTCTTAATGAGGCCACAACAAGTGCTCTCAGTTAAAGTCCACATCAGCTAAAAAGCAGGCATCAGGAGAACAGCATACGGAAACAGATAAGGAGTGTAAGTGGGGATATGCAATGGCTCGTGCTGCTGCTCGTATGTCAGGAGGTTACATGCATGAGTAACATTTGCATTGAGCAGTCTAAATTAATAATATCATATTAATTGACACATAAGTATATTGCAAAGTGTGACGTGTTAATTCACCTCACTTGTCAGACTACACTATTATTAGGTCTCTAAAGCGAGTTTACTGGCTTTTTAAACTGTCATTACTTATTACAGGGCAGCTGCTCTCTCCTGACAAACATCAGCTATAACTTTTCCCACAACCAGTGAATAAAGACTCTCCAGGCATTCACTACTGAATAACATAATATACTAGATGTATTTAATGAAAAAGTCCCTACTGCTTGTGTCACTTATATGTGATCATTGGCAAACTGGCATGAGCACGGAGCTGATGTCCAACGACAGCTGAGCAGAGTCGCTCCGCTGCAGCTCAGTGCTCCGGGTGCTGCTGGTGGTGTAGGTGGAGGTGTCGGCCTCGTCAGGTAGCTGGACAGGGAGACACTGGATATGACGCAGAGCAGGAGGGGGTGTGTTGGCCGGGTCAGCTCCACCAGACAACTCTTTGACTAACAGGCTGACTCACTGCTGCTCTGGGCCGAGAAGGGAGCAGACCCACTGGCTTCTTTTAAACATAAAATGTAACAGGGCTAAAGAGGGTCAAACAGGAAGTATGGGGGGGGATCAGGTACGTCACAGTGACTCTCATTTCTGTCCTGTATCAACACCAGCTGCGTTATGACCACAGGAACTTTTTCTCCAGAACAAGGAACTTTTGCAGGAAGGGTTTGCGTTTCCACCAGATAAGGAGCACGTTCTAAATAAAGTTACAGGTCACTCTTTTCACCTTCAAAGAAAGTCCCTCCTCAGACCGGGGGTAGAACTTTACGTAAGTATCTGAACCTTTGGGGTGTGGCTTCCTGTGCTAAACATATCCGATTGGTTGTACACTCCAGCATTTTATTTCAGCCATAATCTATAAAAAAAAACATCTTATACACTCTTGTCTTGTATCAACATTATGGAACCACAGTAGACCTACTACAACAGATGGGTCGACAAAGAGGTCCAGGCTCTCCTGAGTATTTTTGCTGTTAAGAATAATCGGAGCGAGATTGGAAATACCTCCCCTTCTTTGGTGGAAGCCACAGAGAAGGCGATGGACCGGACGGTAGAAGGTAAGTTAATTCATACATTGTATAAAACAAAACCGTGTTTCTGTACAAACCACGAGATAAAAAGTGAATATTTCATGTCATACGTGTATGTATAAACACGGTTGCAGCCAGACAAACAAAAACACATACCGGTATGTTGCTTATAAATGATTCTAGTCAACTTGTGACAATATAATCAATTTATCTCTATCTGTGTTTTTAAACTTTAAACTGAAACTTTAAAAAAATGTTTTTTTAATCTAGCAACAGAGATAATCGTAAAATCTGTAATGACGCCCCTGATAACAAAACACAAAATTTGAAATTATCTTGATGCATCGCAAACAAATGCACAAATCCTAATTTTACTAGAGCTCAAACAATCACAAACTGTCAATAACAAACCATTGCAGGTACAAATATTGTGTGCATCTTCCTCGCCAACATGCATGCACACACGCACACACGCCTCCACGTTTCCGACTCTCTCCTGTCCTAGTGAGCATTGCTTTCCAATCAGTGACTCCTCACTCCTCTTCTAAGTGCTCACATCTGAGAAGGGTGAGAGAGGCCTTTCCCCTTTCTTCCACTCCCCCTAGTGGATCCACTCAGCACTGCATCTTCCCTGCGCATCTCTCAAACACACAGAGAGAGAGAGGGAGGGACAGAGAGAGAGAGAGAGGGAGGGAGAGAGAGAGAGAGGGAGAGAGACCCCTCCTCCAGATGACATCAGTGCTCTATTGAAGCAAAGCTAGAGGCAAACACAATTCCACATTTGTATTGAGATCTAGCCGTGCACCTATGTCCTGGCACAGTCCACAGATCGTCTATGTGTGTGTGTGAGCGAGAGAGAGAGAGAGGGAGAGAGAGAGGCACCAGCAAACACAGCAGTGCTGCTTCAGATAAACTCCAAATAGCTCCGGAGAGGAGGGAGCTCTTTGGGATCTGACTTTTTAAAAACCTCATAGCCTGGACTGGATTATTATTTTTCCCAGCCCATCGGTGAAGTCCACTTTAAGAGGATACCTGTTACGTTGCTTTTTTGAGGGTTTATTATAAAGGTAAGTGTTTTTTTTTGTGTGTGTGTGCTGGGAATGCATCCTTTCCATCTTTTCTCTTTTCCCTTTTTTTGGATATTCTCTCTGGCACAAGGATTTGAAAAGTCTCGAGGATTACTCAGGAGTTCAGATCCGACTAGTTACAACATTATCTCCCCTTTTTCTTTATTTGTTTATTTAATACTGGGCCTAACCGAAAAAAATGATGGGTCCCCCCCGAGGAAGTTGTCCCTCCGAGGGTTAGCAGACCGAACCCCACAGAAATAGTCAGTGCTCTTTTCTTTCACCAAACGCAGCTCTTCTGCTCAGATGGCATCATCTGTCTCTGCGTCCCTCTCTTCAACTTGCTGCTTTTCGTCCCTGTTTTTATTTGATTTATTCGAGCATTGATCTCAAACAACCAGATCCGTTCTCGGCGCACATGAAGCCCTGGCTGCGACGCGCACTGAAATCCCCTCCCCGGTCCCATTTCCTCACTCCGGGCTCCGCACATGGAAAGTGTAGAGAGCAACAGGGACGCGTCAAATCTCCTCGGTGCTTAATTCGGCTCTTTGAGATGCCGTGAAGCGGGGGGGGGCAATAAACAGGGGGTGAATACGCAGACCTGATGGGATTATAAGGGTGGGTACTTAACGTACTGTGTGCGTTAAGTCTGGGGCGCCGCAGCCCGAGGAGACACCCCGGCGTGCAGCTGGAATTGCAGCGCAGATCCCGCGGAGTTTGGGCACGATGGGGGCAGCTGGGGGAGCGTCAGCCCTTTGCACTCTCACCGGCTCCCATTCATGTCCCAGTACACTGAAAACTACTGTGCGCGACTGTAAACTCGCCTCATCCGGACAGCCACCCTTTAAAAACACACAGCAGCAGCACAGAGCCAGGGCTTCACGCCGCAGGAGCGCACGGAACAGAATCGAATGCATTTAAGTTCCATATTCGCAGCTCGTCTTTTACGCACAGAGCAGCGCACTGGATTCGTGGTTAGCGCCGTCTCTCAGCAGGGATCTGACATTGCGTTGCAGTTGGAGCTATAAGCATCCACGCTTCATACAGTAAGATAAAACCTTCTGCTCCCACGTCCACCCTGATGATGATGATGCTAATGAACCAAACTCCTCCGTCCCCGTCTCTCTCCACACAAACCGAATATCTATCCCGTTAAATGCAATATAAAGTGGCCCCTTCCATGCACTCGATTTAAGCTGCATGTGTTAGTGGCAACACCAGGGCAGGGACAGTGGTTAATCCAATTCAACGCCATCCCCATGGAACGATAAGGGCATCCAGACTTCATACAGAGGCTGGTGTACGTGTAGGCTGCAGTCTGATTTCATTAAATCACTAATACTGGATGTGACTTCCCCTGGCAATGGTGTGTTATTGGGACAAAGGATAAATAGCCTGTTAAAACATGGTAGACATGAGGACAGACCCAGTTGTCTTCACTGATGACTGCCTGAGGCAAAATGTCTCCAGTCGATTGGTTTCACAGGGAATTCACATTGCAGATTAACAACTAACCAGGTCACCACAGACACAATTTCCTATCGGCAAAAAAAACCCCTTAAAGCATAAATTAGGAATGACATGTACGGAAAAAAGAAATAAGAGGTCCACAAATAGACATTCATAACCACCAAGACACTTTTCAGGCCCTTTGACGAGGCCTAATTCAGCTCTGTTAATTATTTATTTAACCACTTATCGGTGTCCTTTTTAATCAAATAATTTCAGAATGGCTACTGGAATTTAAAAGGTGTTAAACATGTCTGCAAAGCATAAACACTGCAGGAAAAAACCTTTGCAAACAATATGACTCAGGAAAAACGGTAGTGCCTACCACCCCCATGTGGGGAAAAATCCACTGCAGCTGCTACAGATCCATCCTTTCAGGCCGTTACAAAAGAGACCCCCGTCTGTCCCGGGCCTCTCCGTGCTCCTGATGGGTCAGCCCCAGTATCATCTGCTCAGCCCATGTAAAGGACAGCACCAGGAGGCCGCAAATCTCTCAAACTATCGGGGATATTTGCCAATTTGTTTTATTCGAGGCTGTGTCCCTGTGAAGTCTGACGTGACCATGAATGTTCCATTATATAGCTGTCCCCGACGTCCTGTTACACAACTTACCTACATGTAAACACAGGACAGACACAAGGTTCCATTGCATACGACAACGTAGAAAAACCTCAGCTCGGTTAACAGCAGAAAATCACCAATCATAGAAATGTCAGAATACAAAAGATTACAGATATTCTGTTTTGTTTTCACAGGTTAAACTAACTTATTTGCATCATCATACAAATTAATGTTTTCCAGTTGTATTTGAGTGTGTGCTTGAAACCTACCAGGCCTGACGAGTGACAGGCCAGACTAAATACATCTTTTCAGACCCAAATCTGAAAACACATAATCCACAGTAACCATGTTGTTTGCGTTCATAAATCAAAACTATAATATGAATTTTGAGAAATAATCAACAGCAGATACAAACAGCATTGATTTCCCAATGGAGAGCTCCACTGTGGTTCAAAATTAATTTCAGGGCTCATGAATAATTTAACAGTCAGCCATACTACTTTACAGCTCTTGCCCCCCCTAAAATGCGGCCCAAGTTATATTATTCTGCATTTTTACTGAGCTAAAAAAGTCATTATAATCTGCAATAGTTTTGACAGGCATGAAATTGTTTCAGTTTGACTTTTTTTTTCAAAATCCTTTCTTCTGCAGTGTATGACTAGGGGGCACAAAGTCGTAGGCTCTGTTATTGCAGACTAATGTGCATTTATGCGTGTTGAGCTCACAATGGCTATCAGTGTCCAGCTTTGTGTAAGCCTCCCACGCTCGCCACTGAAAGGTATCTAGCTGTACACACACACACACACACACACTCACACAGTTCGACCAGGATGCTCAATTTAACTTTGTCAGTTCAGATTAAATGAAGCAGAAGCCACGATGACTGCTAAAGAAATCTTGTGTCTGACCAGCGGAGCTTATTAGAGCAATGGAGAAAGACATCCATCACTAAAAATCTTTAACTTGTCCCTCCACTGCTCTCAAGACGAGTACGTGCTTATGAACATCGTTAGTGTGTGTGTGTGTGTGTGTGAGCATTTGCATGGTATACATCCTCAGTCAATTCAACATGAAAGGCTTGCCGAACAAGACGTGTTAAGCAGAGGCATTTTTAATTTGCCTGAATTAAATGCTTTAATACCTAAACCCCCTCTGTAGAGGCTACAAGGTCCACAAGCTCCCCTTGCAGCAGACAATAGAGAGGGGCCACTCTCCTGAAATCCGATGAGAGTGGAAAAAGGAAAAGGGGGAGAAAAACAGCAAAGCATCTCGGACTGACTACCCTGCTCGTAAAGCAAGCATGACGTTCTTTGTTCAACGCAGACTTCAGATAAATCACCTTCACTATAGCATAACACACAGAGGCCATTACCCCATGTGTTACATTATGTTTTAGTTCCATCAGACTATATTTACATCAGAGTTCATACATGAGTAACCCCCCCTTGCTCCTTCTATGGATGGGGAGTCTGTTCGTTCAGCAGGTAACGGTTGTGGTGGCCTGAAGAAAAAAAGACAATGTGAACTGGGAATGTTGCACCATATGCAGCTGATCATGCAGAGGCTCACACAGTAA
Source organism: Pseudopleuronectes americanus (assembly GCA_038501795.1). NCBI lineage: Eukaryota > Metazoa > Chordata > Actinopteri > Pleuronectiformes > Pleuronectidae > Pseudopleuronectes > Pseudopleuronectes americanus. The sequence continues at coordinate 8,547,395 of CM076729.1, read as the reverse complement.
GAAAAGACAGTCTGAGTGCAGATACGTCTCGCCTGGGTTCTCTTGACGAGAAATGCAGAGACAATTACACTCTTTTATGTGATGTTAAGAATACAAGCATTTAAATCAAGGCTACACACTTAACATCTTTCAGAGGAAGCAGAACGTTGCAAAATGATGTGAAAAGGGCCATTTAAAATTGAAATAGCTTGACTAAGTGCTGCATGAAAAGTTCGTTCCAACAGACAGACAGCACATATCCCTCCATCATCCTGCCATTTTGTGAAACTCCATTACTGAATTTCATCTCTCCTTTTTTTTTCTTTTTCTCAGACTCCTTTATTCCCGAAGTTTGTAGAGGTCACATCTGGTGCTTTTCCCCCAGACTCTAATCTACTACTAATGTAATACTGGACTGAGAGCTCGTGTTTAGATGGAACAGAAGGAATGGGGGGGCGTTATTATTAGACAGCATCTCAGGAGTTGTAATCGAGTTACAAACCTCTCAATTCCCTGATCCTCTCCTTGTCATGAACTACAACTGTTAAATGGCTGGGCCCTTTGTTTCCCATTTACCTTTCCATGTTTTACAGCACATAGCAGCTGCCAGCAGGGCTCATGGCTTGTTACATGTAAGGGTAGAAAGCTATTGTGTTAGAGGAAACATAAAATTTTCTTTGGCAAAGGAAATTCTATTTTTACAAACTGAAATAGAATTCACAGAGTTGGAGAAAAGACGGGGGTTTAGGGGTCAGAGGGGAGATCAGATTGCCCATCCTCTCCTCCATATGAAATTATAATGGGCCTCATCTGTCACAAAGTGCTTTTAAACGATGTGGTTGATTTAGTAATCACTGATTGGATCTACTTTTCCTCTCGAATGTGGAAATCCGGACTGTTCTTGTTTTTAAACTCGCATACTATACATTTCTTAATCGCAGGACTTGTTTTCATGTAAAACACCAAAAGATCAGCCAAGCAGTGAGCTGGACGGAGAAAGGCATATGGGCTCCACCCCTCAGCCATTGTGTTGGGGCCTAGATCACTGTTGTCTTTCGTATGCATAGACATTCTTTGTTGTATCACCATAGAAAAGAAGCGTGGTGTGTTCGAGTAACGGGCTACAAAAGGTCAACAGGCAAAACCGTGGCCAAGAAGAAAGGGCATTTCTAAATAAGTATTCACAGTGTAAAATAGGCCAGAGTTCAGGATCAAACTACATATGTTTAATATATTTAAAAATCTATGAATGAAATGAGTACAAACAATATACTGGGGTGCAGAGAATATATTCCTAAATCATACCCTGGTTCTAAGCACAATACTACAAAAACAATTAACGTTTTATTGTACTTGGTAATTTCGTTGCACCATTTTGTAATATGTGAATGTTGGCACTAAATGTGTTTGTCTCTTCTCCTTTTCCAGAACATAAACCCAGGTGTGTGGAGGACACAGTATGAGTCAAGCTGCAGATGCTTAAAGGAGGCTGGGTCCACCAGGATAAGCACCTTGCCCAGTTTTGCCCCTTAGAGGAGACGACAACATTGGTTATCTGCTCCAGGAAAAGGGACCAAAGGCCTGGATTAATGTGTATACAGGCTCGACAAGGGAGCCGAGGATTCTGGGTTACCTGTAGACCTGGAGTACACAAGTGAACAAGCTTGGATTGAGCCTGTGGCACAGGGGATTGGCATGGCTCAGACCAGCTTTGTGTCAACTCATCATGCCTGTCGGGCCTGATTGCAGAAAGGAGCCTTTGCTTAAGCGCGGCCCGTCCTGCACACGGATCACTATACAACATCCCAAAACTCTAATCTGCAGTTATGGCTTTTGAGCTTGACAATTTCCACACCCATAAGGATTTTTAATATGACCTGTGTGGCCATGCTTTGTCAGTGAGTGGGGATGCTTTTTCTACAGGCTTATCTGCCATGGTAAAGGCATTGAAAGCATGAGCCTCTGACAACACAGAGGAGGTCATCGTCCAAACAAGGATCAGCTCAGCAAACACTGACCAGGTCAGGATATCACAAGGAAACCCCTTGGACAAACTTTTCCTTTCAGGAAGGATAAGAGTAAATTCAAGAGGAAATCTTGATTGGATTTTCGGAGGCTGGAGAGGATTTACTACATCGTATACATCAGGTACGACAAATACAGACGGCTTTGCTTCTTTCCACTTCGCTGACCCGACCACAATCTCTAATGAGACGCGCAGGAATAGATGTCATGGCATGAATGCATAAGTAAAGCAATACATTAGTATTAGCCTAATTAAAAGGGAACTACACACTGACAGAGACAGACAACCAGTTGGCCCCTTCTGCTCTGTTAATTGACGATTATCCACTGTAACTGTGTAGATTTTAAAATTCAAAAATCTTGTTATTTAAAACACTTAATGCACATCTTCTGTGCAACGATAAATGAAAATCACAAATTGAATTTCGTTACCACAGAATACAAATAAAAAAAAATAGATCACTGGATTTTAATGTACTGAAAACCTTCATCTCATCTCTGTTCAGAGATATTTCTTCCCTAACATGTATAAGCTAGTTAAACCCCCATAATTTGAATGGTGAAAGGCATGGGGAATGGTGTAACAGGACTTAGGAGTATTTTCGCTTTCACAACAGTTCTTCAACAAGGCCTGACTTTGTTCACCCTCGTGGTCTTGTAGCGATGAAAGGAAGGCTTGAGATACAGAAACGTGTAAAACAACGAGGGAACGCTATTACATTTCACAAGTCAGGGCCAAAAAGCACAGAGATTCAATTCACAGAGCGCCGTACCTTATCAAAGAGAAGAGGAAAATAAAGCAGTTATTTTTCTAATGCAGAATATTTTTTAAACTTTTAATCCTAAAAAATCTTTAATCCGTTAGGTGACGAACAGCTATCTCTGAAGCAAACACCTTATCTTTAAAAAAGTTACATTGATATTCACCGTCTAAAAAATACAAATGAAAGGTTCATATCTGTTTAATAGAAACTGTTTGACTGTTACTTAATCTAGAAAGTGTTACATGCAGCATTTCTAACACCCAGCAATTATGAGAACAGGAATGTGTCTCTCCTTGAAAAATCTTGTCTTAAATGTACCCTTGTGTCTTCTCCCCAGGGGCTCTTGAGCGATTAGACTGCCAGTCGACACAGCTTCAAGATGGTGCGTCAAAGCAAGGCCTTTATACTCTTCCTCATCAGGGTTGGGCTGCTGCTGGGTCTTGCTCACCCCCTGGTGACCTCTGCCTCGTGTCCCTCGGTCTGCCGCTGTGATGGGACCTTTATCTACTGTAATGACCGTGGCCTGACTTCCATCCCCACTGGTATGCCCCTGGATGCTACAGTGCTCTTTCTGCAAAACAATCGCATTAAGAGCGCAGGCATACCTACAGAGCTACGCACTCTCGTAAACGTGGAGAAGATCTACTTGTACTGCAACAATCTGGATGAGTTCCCCCGTAACCTTCCTCTCGGGCTGAAAGAGCTCCACCTTCAGGAGAACAATGTTCGGATGATTACCCATGACACTTTAGCTCAAATTCCCTACATCGAGGAGCTGCACCTGGATGATAACTCTGTATCAGCAGTCAGCATAGAGGAGGGGGCCTTCAGGGACAGTTCTCACCTCAGATTACTTTTCCTCTCCAGAAACCACCTCAGCACCATCCCTTCAGGCCTCCCCATGAGTATTGAGGAGCTGCGCTTTGATGACAACCGCATCTCCTCCATCTCAGAGCAGTCACTGCAAGATCTCATCAACCTGAAGCGGCTAATCCTGGATGGTAACCTGCTTAACAACCACGGGATTGGGGAGATGGCTTTCATCAACCTGATCAACCTGACTGAGCTCTCGCTAATGAGGAACTCCCTGACATCGCCGCCAGCCAACCTGCCCGGCACCAGTATGGAGAAGCTGCAGCTACAAGATAATCATATAAATCGGGTCCCGCCCGGGGCTTTTGCCTTCCTTAGGCAGTTGTATCGCCTGGACCTGTCCGGTAACAACCTGAGCAGCCTCCCAGAGGGTGTATTCGAAGATCTGGACAATCTCACACAGCTGCTACTACGCAACAACCCCTGGCAGTGCACTTGCAGGATGAAATGGGTGCGCGACTGGTTGCGGTCATTACCAACTAAGGTGAATGTGCGTGGCTTCATGTGCCAGGGTCCGGATAAAGTCAAAGGCATGGCGATTAAAGATCTCACTACAGACATGTTTGACTGCTCAGATTCAGAGCTCAACCCAATGTATGAGACAAGCACAGTCTCCAACACTGTGCGCCCCTCACAGCCCCAGTGGCCGTCGCTTGTGACTAGAAGGCCGGTGATAAAAGGGCCCGACATCAGTAAGAATCACCGCAGCTCTACCACCTCTACAGGCAGAAAGATTATCACCATCAGTGTGAAGTCAAGTAATGCAGATACAATTCACATATCATGGAGGGTGTCACAGCCCATGACTGCCCTACGGCTGAGTTGGTTAAAGCTGGGACACAGCCCTGCCTTTGGATCCATCACTGAGACCATTGTGCAGGGGGAGAAGACGGAGTACCTGCTCACTGCGCTGGAGCCAGAGTCTTCCTACAGGATATGCATGGTTCCTATGGAGACCAGCAACATTTACCTGTCAGACGAGACCCCTGTCTGCATCGAGACGGAGACCGGTTCTCACAAATCTTACAACCCAACCACAACTTTAAACAGAGAGCAGGAGAAAGAGCCTTACAAAAATTCCAGTCTGCCTTTGGCTGCTATCATTGGAGGGGCTGTGGCTCTTTTGGCAATAATCATGTTGGCACTAGTGTGCTGGTATGTCCACAGGAATGGTTCACTCTTTTCCAGGAACTGCACCTACAACAAAGGCCGTCGGAGAAAGGATGACTATGCTGAGGCTGGCACAAAGAAGGACAACTCCATCCTTGAAATACGGGAGACTTCTTTTCAAATGATTCCAATAAATCACCTGCCTGTGTCCAAGGAGGAGTTTATGATACACACGATTTTCCCACCTAATGGCCTGAGTTTATACAAAAGCCCACACAGCGAGAACAGTATTAACAACAGGAGCTACAGAGACAGTGGAATACCAGATTCAGACCATTCCCATTCATGATATTGCGCATGGACACTCATGATGCGTGCGTTACTTCAACCGAGTGGTGAGACTTTCACAAAACACTGGATCTATAAGACTAAGAAAGCAATGGACTGTACATTTGCCATATAATTTATATTTAAGGACATTTTATGAAGACGGAGAACATTCAAGTTGCAGGCCATCACTGAACCATCAGTGGGTATGGTAACTAACTGCAAGTCTATATTTTAGGGATTTGTAGTATTTGTACTGTATTTCCTTTGCTTAAGGTTATCAACCTACTAAAAGAAACTCTGTGTTCTACTGAGATATGATGACTTGTCAACTGTGAAAGTGGGTTTTCATTGCTGTGTTGAACAATCAGACTTTAGAAAACCTTGTAGTATAAGCACAGCTCATTCTTTTAACTTTGTGGCTGTCTGAAAAACAAAAAGGCAAAAAAATGACATGACTTAAAACTCAAGGCACAGCCGATCAACTAATTTGCAAAGTAGGGATGTTGCCCTCTAAAAGAACGAGCGGTCAGTAGCTGTCTTCTCATTTTATGGACCAAGCGTCTTGAACTAGTATTCACTTGGTATTGAGTACAAATAACTAAAGATGAGGTGCCGTGCTTTATTTCTCTGCTTTGTTCTGTGTGTGTTTTTTTCTGTTCGCAAGAAGAAGAAACACAGCAAAGCAACCCGAGCAGGGCTCCAGTGTTTCTGATGGGACTGTAGGCCACAGCACAGGGCAGATAAAGCACACCGACCTTAAGGAGGGTTCTGCTCCTCAAACAAGTAGACTGGACAGGCTGACACAGAGGACCCCCCGCTCTCTCTATTTGTACAAGCCAACAATGCCCGGACAACAATGGCGCCGTTCTTTAGTACCATGTACCATACGTCATTCTAGTCACCAGGCCTAAAATACAGAATTGGCCTGTAGAACTACCACGGTGTCAGAAAGTCCTTGTTATGAGTGTTATTTTGTATTATTTTTCTCAGATGAACACACTTTTATGTTGCCACAATTTGAAGTTAACTGTTCTTTACAATTGAAAACCAAAGTGCATTGTATGCCCTTTGGCCAGTCTTGTATGTGCCTTGATCCAATGCTTATTGTATTTAGCTTTTTAAGAAACCAGTGACTTTTTTTCATACACACTTGAATATGAAAAATATTGGTCATATTACAAAATAAAAGTGGACAAAAATAATGTTGCTCTTTCTTACCCCGAGTTCAACAAATCCGACAAAAGTATTACTTCTATTGTTCTCACTATAATCCCATCATGCTTTGATATAATTGCTACATTTATTTTTGCTACTATTGAGAGTTCTATCTTTGCACAATTGTGAAAGCCCCTGGAGGAAAAGAGAGGGCTAAAGCCGACCTGTTTTATTCATTCATTTCTCAAATTGCGATCTAGACACACTATCTAAAACTGCCTAGAGGTGCAAACATAACCTACTCAATTTGTTTCCTTCACGATGATCTGAACTCTGAAGCCTTACCTCATAGCCCTAAAACCAAATCTCCCCTTCCAAGACACAGTAAACTATTTAACAGTGACGCAGATACTGGTCTTGAAAACCCAGTTTTCCACTCCATGGTCAGTGAGCACAGCAACATCTGCTTGAGGCTGCTGTTGTTCTTTCGTGCGGTGAAGCCATGTGTGACTTATCCGATTGGCCAGAGAGAGAAATATCACAGTAGAGTAGAACCAGGGCTGTGGAGAAATTAGACTCTGGGGTTTGATGAACCTCTGAGGCACCAGAAAACTAATGACAAGCCACCATATGGAGGGTGGGACAAGCAGACCCTGCTGGGGATGCCCGTCCCTGCAGAGGACAGAGTATATATACACTGCTCCGGGCTCTAGGCCGCTCACTTAATGACATGGTTGCAGTTCAGCTTAGCAAGGGCCCACAAAAGGTACACATGCTAAAGTAGTAAAATATCCTGTTTCTCATTTTCACACGTGCATGCAATAGAATATCTTGTGAAGGTTAAAATAAAGTCAATGCTTTTCAGATTGTACTCTCTTGACCAAACTCTTACACAAAAGCACACATGTATTCAGTGTGTTTCACAAAAAAAAATGCTGCAGACCCACTTTCACACACCCACAAGCTCTTAACACAGTGAAAGCTTTAATTACAGAAAGGGGAGCCGCTAAAAGCTGCACAAGTGATCCAAACCTTAAGTATACACTAACCCTGCCCTACACACTAAATATAAATCACATTAACTTGGAATTAAAGTAAACAGAGGGTTTACTTTTAGAATACTGAATAGTAATAGTTTCCATATGAACACTTTCAACAGAGGTTGTTCTTTGACTGTAAAGCGCTATTCCCGTCTTATTTCAGGAAACTATATCAGGAAACCTAGGAATGTTAGTCATTTTTCTATCATCAGGCTGAAGTGTGCGGAGCATCCTTGACAGAGGAAACATGTATTACCTGTTTATGAGGGCCTTCTGCAGAAACAAAGAAAACAATGGGATGCCCTATGATCAGTTTCGAGGTAAATTAAAACAAACAGAAACAGGCTGTAAGGTTTTCATATTGATATTATTTACTTAGCGGATGATGATGATTTAGCAGAAATCTCAACTGGCTTCACAGGATCAGCTTCTAGCTGATGAATATGGTGGCTTTTCAAATATAAATATTTTATTCTGTTTCCATATTGCCAATAATGGCAAGAACATCTTAAATTTAAAGTGTTATTTTTTTGATGCAGTAAGACTTCAATTTGTATATTTATGAGTCACTGCGATGCTATAGCTTGCACAATCATTTTTCATGTCATTTCATAATCTTTTTTTTTGTTGATAAAGTTAATCACTGACAGGGCTTTGTAGTGGTTGAAGTATGACCACTAGAACTGACAGCTTTAAAGCTCATGGAAGGAGCAAGCTGCCGTTATATATTATCTCACCTGTGTGATAAATTATAGTTTAGCCAAATGGTGAAAGGAGCGTGCCATTATTGTGCCATTCCCTCAAAACAATACATTAAACTCAGCAGCTTTGTGCATTTGGTTCGACCCACGTTTCAGGCAAAATTGATGAACCCGACTGCTCATGACCCCGAGTGACCTCACTTATCACTCACGACCCTTGACCCGTCAGTCCCTTTAAACAATTCCTTAATCGCTCTCATGTTCTCACTGGGGTCATACAACTCTTTAAACAACCCAAGATGCCACATGCATTTGTCTCCTAAGTGACACACACAGACCCTAATTATGTTTGTCTTTTATCTAACCCTCAGATGAGGACTAATGGGGGCAGCTGCACTGTCTGCCCCAGGCCTCTGTTATTCCTATTGTAGTGTACTGGTCAGGCAGCCAGTCACATTTGCATTCCTATAGATGCTCGTATCAAAGCACCCCTGGATGACCTCATCATGGTCAGTGGCTGCGCCCGGTTCTTCTCCATCAGCACCATTAGCAGGATCCACAACAAAAAAACAGCACAGTCCATGTGACCCAATGACTGATTAGAGGTCAGGAATGTCAGGTCACACTTGGTTCAAGGATCTCAAGAGATGACAAATAGATGCTTATCAGTGCCCACGAAATAAAGCCAGTCATCGGGGAGTCATCAGGGAGAGGCAACCTGTCCACCATAAGGATACACTGCTCTGGAGAAACCCCCCTTTTATTCATTTCATGAAAGCCAGAAAATATGGGGAAAAACACTTTGGAACAAAAGGTCAGATGTTTAGCTAATGACTTAATTTGCCTTTAGAGCCACACAAGCGACTCACAGCATAAGGTTAAGCCAATGAGTTGATACAGAGAGGACCAATTGGGAGTTTTTTCTCCCAGTGATTTCTAAGTGAGATGGTTTGTCAAATAGCATGCAGGGAATTAAGGAATTCAACGATTCTCCAAATCCACAGTTGTTTGATTCAACCTTGATTTTAGAGCCACGGTTCAGTTAATATGTTGTTTTGTGCTCCCCAACCCCCACACCCCCCCCCACAAGCTGCTGACTTAAATGTGCCTGGGAGGGATCTGCAATATCAGGGTTATTATCCATCTTGAGCTTATTAAAGTAGTCTAACTTTTACTGCAGGCCTGATCGCTCAATCATGGACAAATCAAATTACCTGACACCTGCTGCGGGAAAACAATAACAGTCTAACGTGTAACATTAACACAATACACAGCTTACCCTTACTTTGAATAGAGGAATCATTTTGAGATTTATTTGTATGATAGTATTGATTCCAAACAGATAAATCAGTTAAGTAATAGCTGTAGCAGCTTTCATATCCCAGTTCCATCGTTCCGTCACTATAATAACCAGAGGGTACAGTAAAGGGGCGAATAAACAAAATCTAAGTTTATTCAACATTTTGTTTTTAGAAAAATCCCATAATCCCATTGTTTAAATGGTTTAAAATATTGCAAAAGGTCTCCTTTATCAACACATGTTTGTGAATTTCTCGTTGTAGTCACTGAGATGAATGCAAATTAGTGTCTATGCTGGGAATTACAGACCGGGGACGCTTCTTCAAAGTCGAGTCAACAAACGAGGCTTTTGCCTGCCATTTGCTATTTATTCCTGTACGTTTTGCGCTGAAGAAGAGGAGGGGAATACTGACAATCTGAGCCTTTAACAAAAGGGACAGGATGTTTTTGATTTCCAAGCCGTGTTCATCACACGTTCATGATTCAACTTGACGGCAGGCTCGTGCCAGCCCATGCACGTCTGCATATGCGAGTCTACATATACTGCGAGGGTAATTGCGAACGCTATAGTGGCTGCATATAAAGCAGTGCACGTGATCTGATGAACAAAAACAGATCATATCCATCTGACTTATTGATATGCATGCAGGCACAGTGACCTGAAGCCGTCGCCTTCCTTTCTTCCGACAGTTGGTCCCGAGTCTGTGGCTTTGTCGCTCTCAGTCACAAGCACAGATTGATACTTTGAGCTATAAAGGCGCGTAGGGGTGAAAACACTGTGTCCAGTGAGAGATGTGTTACTGTGAGTGATGTGCTTCTGTGTGCGTGGGCGGGTGGGGGGGGTGTTGTCTTCCGCCCTCTGTCTCTGACGAGCCCCCCCCCCTCTCTCCACCAGGCCAGGACCCTCTCCATCTCTTCACATTACTCAGTGACCTGAAACCACAGGGCCAAAAAAGCCTAACCAGCTCCTCCGTCTTCTTAATGAATCCAATTTTTTGCCTGAGAGCACAAGCCGTGCACATACATCCACGGCAATTCTAAATTAACTGACATTAATACAAATTAACAACAGCCACGGCCATCAATGTTGTGCCGCCCCACAATGGCGTGACAACGACGATGTATCTATATCGCTGGAAGAGGACAGCAACTTATTATAAAGCCCAGAATGCAGTCAATAATCTCATTTACAACAGGCTATAACCAAAACAAAAGGAGAGGAGCTGATTGGCGCTGGTGCCATTACACTATGAACTATACACAATATGTTATGAAAATATCCATATAATTGACTCTGCTGTATGGCAACCATTAATTCCTGTCCTCCATTAAGTGGTTTAAATGATCTTGTAAGAGGCCATACATCTCATGATGCCCTTTATGAGATCAACGCCACATCCCCCTCAGAACTTAATCGACCCTCAGCCCCATTTGTCCGTGAAGTCTGATGCAGAGGAATAATTATTTCATTCCTTTACGGTTCTGAGGGGTCCACCTTGTCCATTACCCACAGCGGATCGGCGGCACTGCAGTGGGAGGCCCACGCTCCTCTTTGATCCATTCTCTTCTCCCATTTATGTTAAGCCAGCTTTAAATGTCAGTACAGTATTTGCATGCCAGTGTGGCTCTTGTCTGCAGCTCATTATTTTCAGATGTTGACAGCCTAATCGCATGCAAGTTTAGCCCACTTTGCTAACCTAATGGTTGCTACCGCCGAGTCATACTGAGCAGCAAGGCAAGGTTTTCTGTTCTGCAGTGCTCGCCCGTAGCTGCCTTACTCACTTGGACGATCAGGGAGAGAACCGAGAAAAGGCAGCAACCTGGTTTAATCAGCTCATCTGTAATGACGTCAAGGAGCACCTTCTTCTACATATCAACGATGCACCAAGATGGCCAACATAATTTCCATGAATCACATGTTGTGGCTTTGATTCTACTCCGCATACCCCTGACTCTGTTCTCCTGAAGGTGAAGACTGAGCAGGGCAGGTAATATACCTCTGCAGGTCTGATATAACCCGTCTGACAGTTTGACCTTCGGGTAAAAGCTCAGTCCATCTCTTCAGAGAAGTCCATCCTGCCCCTCATTCACTCAGACATCCTGCACGTCTCAGCTGCATCTCAGACATTTGCTTAAGGGTGGCAATGTTTTGGTACTTCTCCAAGAGGTGCAGATTTCAGCAGCGTCAGCACCTTTTAGGATTGTAAATACAAGCTGTCGCCATTCATCAGGGCACCAGAAGGAGAACGCAGACACTTCAAGGCCTCATTATTTCACTGTCGTCAAGCGACTCCACATAAGCTCACTGCAGTGCAGCAACGGGGTGGCATCCCTTATCCCGTTTAGGCCGACAAAAGGTTATTAAGATCCCATGAAGACCCGGTGCACTCACATAGTTCAGTCACAGTTACCCAACTCTTGCAGACAGAGGCGGTGGAGCTGACGTCAGAGGGTTTAAACACGTGAATGCAGTTAGCGGGCTATCTCCCGCTTTCAGACGTGCAGGAAAGTGACAGCGGTGTCATCCTGGAACTATACAAGTTATGCACACAGCCCTGCAGCGGGTTGAAAGACTGCAGAAAGAGAACCACCACCGCTGACACCCCGCCTCACCGCAGCATCCAAACGGGCACATAACAGAAAGTAAAGAGGGAAAAGTTTGGTGGAGAAGCCACCAGTGGGCCAGGCGGGGTGGAGGGATGTGGGATTAATTAAAAGCTGCTGTCACTGTGGTGTGCTGGTGACACGCAGCCACACGATTACTGAGATCTCTGTGTGAGAAGAATTTGCTCCCACAACTCATTTCCTCCCCACTGAGGGGGGGGTAACATGGGACCTTCTGTTGTATAAAATGCTAAGAAAGAGAGAATCATTTTTCATTTAGAGGAATTTGAGAATCCAAACGGAAGGAAAAGGGGTCGGGGTGGGAGAACCAGGATGAGGAGACATTCTTTTGTTTTTTGAATAAAAATCTCCTCAATCTATTTCAATCGAGTGGTACACTGGGCTGGTGGGGGGGGGAGGTCAGAGGATCTAAGCCACTGTAATCCTAAGCTTGCAGCTGCTTAAAACCTGCTCAAGTTAACACAGGGGGATATGTGTGTGTGTCTATAGACACTATCACACTCATGCAGCTTAAACTAACATCTGGCAATGTTACAATATCTAACTTTCCACTTATTTCTTGGGATGTTTAATCTGTTCGTTGGAACCAAGACACCGAAAACAATTATTGAAACACAAAACATGCGTGCCTGACAAAATAAGACTTTACTCTTGATCCAGCGCAGGAATGATTATGAGTTAACTATATTGAAAATGCAATAACAATCTTAGTCATGGAAATAAAGTATTCTCTGGTTCCAAGATCTTCTAACATCTAAATGTTTGACAAATTTGGGTTTTGGACCAGTGCTCAAACAAAAAAAACAAAAAATTAAGTGTCGGAGTATTTAAATTATTTTAAAGTATTTAAAGTAGGAGATTTTAAATTAATTACTCCCAAAAAATTAAACAATATGCATAGTATTACAATTTTAGAATATCTGAATATTTAAAAGAATCGAGTTGAAGCATGCACATTACAAAGTAGTATATTATGTTATATATGTTAATACATTTCCTATAAAGGTTTGAATGACATTTAATTATAATGGTGATGTTCAACGATATTAAAACAGCTATGCTTCCTTGTTTTCGTAAAAGTTATTTTGAAGATAATAAAGAAATAAAGATCTAATGTTTGCATTGATTGTGGGGATTGATCCTGATATTTTAAAAACCTCAATGTGTTAGCTGCTGCATAGACTGTATATTAAGATGGACGACTTGCCGATTAAATATAATGCGAGCTGCATAAAATAACATTACACGTTCAAAATTATTGGACGTGTACTTTGACATTTTAGTTTGGTCCATGTCCCATCAGCGAACATAGAGGAGGCAGGGTTCACCTATAATGCAGTCAGCCACTAGGGGGCGATTAAAACACTTCAGCCTCACTTTTTGTTAGTTGTCTTGTTGTGTATATTTTAACGTCTAATGCAGCTTCCCAAAATGGTTCATGAAGTTGTGGCATTTCACCGAAAACGCTATATTTTTGTAAAGAAACTATAATGGTGAAATAATCTGTAATTTTTACAATTTGTAAAACAGACAGGCGGTTCGTGTGGGTTGTTAGATTCCAGCACTTCTCTGAAAGAATTCATGACACTGATGAGGAGTCGTATTAAAATATCTTGGGGAAGTTTGAAAGATTGTCCCACCTGCTCTAAGTGTTGTCAAAGTGAGACATAAAGCTACCGGGCTGAAGTGCTAAAGGTTACACCCCAGCCACAGATGTAATTAACAACAATTCTTATTAGAGGTGATAGCTGTGGTAAAAACAGGATACTGTAGGTGTGGGAGACAGCGATGGGGCTTATTAATTCACACTTAACTCTTCCTGTAAGGCAGATAAATGTAAAAAGAAATAACACACACACACACTGAGGAAGTTTGGAAACTGTACATACGCGTGACCTGGGTTAGGCAGCAGTTTCATCAGGGAAAAATAATCACACTCACTAAATGATATCCAATTCCCCCCCACCCCCACCCCCCATGCTTGTGAGACTGTTCCTCCTACTACCTTAATAAACCAGAGATTGTGAGCACCTCACAAATGAAAGCTCTTCAGGAGTCAGATTTAAATTTAATACAACCACAAGCTTTAAGGCTAATAATTATTCATCTCCTTTAATATGCCGACAGTTCATTTAAACAAAAACTTAGGCAGGAGAGGAAAGTTTCCAGTTTCAGAAAACACTGCTGGGAATGCTGGCAGGCCCATTCTTCATTCTCTAATTACGCTGGATTATTATTAGCTGGAGACACAACTGACGAAGGAGACGTACATTGATGGAAGTCGTCGCGCTAATGAAATCAGGAGATGCCAGGAAATGCATGCTGCGGAGATGATGCAATTATTAAAGGTTTCTACTGTTTGTAGCACAGAAGCTAACGGTGAGCTAAGAATATACATAAAAAGAACTGAAATAAAGGAAAAAGGAACCACGTTATTTATATTTGTACGACAACAATGCTTTGCTTGAGGCAGACATGCTCTTTATGCATACATCTGTCTACTGCATATTTCTTGTGTTTCAGGCCCGAAGCATAAGGCCCAAATGTTCCCAGACTGGTGCTAATGTGACAAGGGTGATGGCTTTTGTGTAGTCACCAGAAGTTGTCAATGGCACCACGGGCCCGGCCATTAATCACACAGTCGCCCGGTTGTGTGCATACATGACATGGGGGCAGGGTCATAATGGAAGGGGGTTGAGCCCTGTAACATGGACCCTTGCCCCGGGAGCCCCGGCGGACTTGAATGAAGAGGCTCCACACATTCATAGTTAGCAGGTCACTAATCAAATTATGTTGATAGCCAGGGATAGCACACAGGACAACTGAATTCATTTAGTATCCCTCACCTCCATTGTCTCTGTGTGGGGGCATCACTGGCGGCTGGGTGAGATAAGTAACCCCGCTTTTCTTCTCAATCCCTCCAAATGAATAGGCTGTCTTGTGAGAGAAATGAATTAAACACCACAATTACCAGCATAGGTGATCTGGAAAAAACCCTGATGACATCGTTGTCACGGCAAGAAAAAACTATGCAAATGCAAATCATTAACATGAGCCAGATGGTCATAGATTTGGGCAAATTCACTTAGTGAGGCATTGGTAATGTATCATATTATCAATATGGCCAATGGACAATTTGGCAACCTATGTAAAACAAAAAACAAGGGGGAAGCAGAGGTGAGATCTGTCCATCCATCACTCGAGGTGATCATTTGGTTATGTGTGTCCCCTGAGGTGACTAAACACAACAACACGGGCACTAGGTCAGTCAGTGTGTGTGTGTGTGTGTGTGTGTCATTCACGCATAACCCAAAAGTCCCAAAGTGATCCAGTGCCTTTGCCACATAGCATTTTAATTAACCCTACGTTGACCTGGATCTGGCAGGTTCTGTATGTCTAAGGGCTTGGGTGAGAGGGTGGCGAGAAGAGAGGAACATGACAGCGGGGTTAATGCCGAACGCACCCAAAGGCACAATACAGCGAGCAGCAGGTCTGCTCTTGGACAGGTGCTCCTTCTGGGGTCAGACACTCCCCAACCGCACAAAGCCACCGTCTGCCACCGCAAGTCGGCATCGCAAGGTCAGAAACTGAGAAACACGTGGCCTGAGCTGACCCTGGTAAGTGTGATGAATTTTTAATGATTCCAATAAAACCAAATATTTACTTACGTTGGAGCCCTTTTCTATTACAGGTTAGAATTGTACCAGTTGGGAGTTTACTTAGATTGCTTGCTCATTTCCCTGACTCCTGCTCTTGTCCTGAGGTGAAGTTAATTTGAGCAGCTTAAATGTGAATTTGACAGGGCATAGAAGATGTATTATCACCGGAGGTTTCTTTGCTTAGGGAAATTTGTCAATTCAATGACCATTTAAGCTCACATTTCACACAAAGTGTGATTTGAATATAAAGTTGATCTTACATTTAAACCATCTTAAGACGCCCTTGAAAAATGCAAATCTGAGAATGATTAATAGAAACCTTTAATGTGTGGCGGCCATTGTTTCATGGCCTGGAGTGGGCCAGGGTGGGCGGCTGCACACGTTGGCGGGACCAGCTGCGGGTCAGCTTGTCGATGCTTAATCATGTCCGGCCACAATACTAAATACTGTGAAGGTGAACAGTGTGACTATGCCCCAATGAGAAAAATTATAAATCGCTGTCAAAAGGAGAATTGCTTTAAATTATACCTACAAGAAATGTCAAAGAATTTGTCTTGGTGACAAATGTCCCTTTGTGGAGAAATGAAAAAACTGAATGTTCAGCAGTATATGTACAGACACTGTATAAGGTCAACAGGAACTCCTCCGCTGTGCTAAAAGGCAGAGCAATACCAACGCAAGCAGAATATTATTAACCCCACTATTAAGTTTATTTGAACTTTTCTTACGCCTCATCTGAAATTATTGCAATTGAGTGGATGAATGCCGATGCTTTTCTCCCCCTAAGCACACTCCCTACTTGGATGTATTACATCTGCCCCTCCAGCTCTCAATGCTGGTTCGCCTGTCTTTCAGCCTGAGATTGAAATATGCATAGGTCATGTGCAATGAGGCCAGTGATTATAACAGAAGAACGCATCAATATTACAGGGTGCATGACACCACTGCTCCACACTGCCAATAAGCAGAACAAATGGCTGAAGTATTGACTGACTGGATGCCTGACCAAGACAATGGGCTTTATTGGATACCCTGTCATTTAAGAGACAGCAATTAGCTGGTTTTATTGCAAATCACAGAGCCTGCTGAAAAAGATCAAAGTTCCACACTCGGTTGATGTGAGATGAGAGATGCGGAGGAATGACGGTGGTAAAGGATTTGTTTTTCTCCACAGGCTCAAGTGGTAGAATTGAAAGAAACTAACACGGTACAGTCTGAGTGGATCTCTATGAGCACACGATCATGGCAGGATTAAAAAGCTATGGAAGAGGACAAAAAGGGAGACCTAACTAAGTACAACATGGGCAGGGGAAATTAGAAAAGAAAAGAAATAAGGAAAATGGATAGAGGGGAAGACCATCAAACAAAGACTGTAAATTTAAAATCTAATTTGGGCAATAAAAAATATGGGCTGCAGGCCTTGAGGAAGACATAAAAAGATATTTGTTCTATGCAGGGATTCAAAAGGAAATTTCCTGCACATGTTTCGATTAAATGTAACTTCTGTCGTGTTACATAGAATTGATCAAGATCTAATCTGAAAATAACGTGGCCATGTTACAAATGAATGTCCACCTATGGTAGCCATGACAACATGCTGTTAAGTCAAAGTTAATATGCCAAACAAGCTGCTAATTACTCATGTGATTGTTTTGTATTCAGTCATTAAGACTGACCTCTTTGTTAATTAAACAAAACATTACTAAGACACAGCCCACGGTTCATCTTTTGGAATCAAATTAAAATATAAAGTGGTGTTTCTGTCTTGATGAAACCATTATTTAAACCGGGAGTGCAGTCGTCGGGTGAACACACAGCAAATTAAGAAAGAAAGGACCAAACAGTGAGAAAAGAAGAGAGTGTTAAAATAAAGACAGATTATTTTGATAAGTATAATCAGCCTTCCTGACTCAGAAGTGAGCACACACTCAGCGAGGGTGAGAGGATGAAGAAATATTAATATGAAGCTGTGAGAGCACACATGGTGATGTTCCCAAGAAGCAAAGAGTGATACGTTGAATTAAAGAATAATGGAAACAAGACCACATGTCCCTAGAGACGGTCATTCTGCTTTCACCCCCCCCCAGGCATGCACACTTCGAAATGTTAAGATGGCAATGCATTAAACTCCAGGGGTTCGGCTTCACCACCAGGAGCTCTGCTAAATGGCAGTTTCCCCTGTTATCCCTCCATTATTCCTCCATGTTCTGACCTATTCACGAAGCTGCTGAGATCAACTTTTTCAGAGTCCGAGCTAAGTGAAACGGTTGACCTTGTCTCGGCAGAGGACATTGTGCTTCGTGAATGGACTTTCTCATTATGCCCTCGGTGGCTGATTCATAATTCATCATAATAATGGAGGTATAATGAAACATGTAATTACTGCGGCCTTGTTCACAAATAAGATGTCGTGTTACCGGGACATGTGCGATATCTTAAGCACCAGCTGCGTCGAGCAGGGCAGCCATGAAACTACAGGGACACACAATACTTTCAAAGCAGTGTGTTATCAAAAGTGCCATATTACTGAATCTTTGAGGACTTTATAATACAGGCTGGCACGAAGGATAGTAGTGCAGACATTAGAAATTCAAAACAAAAAGACTGAAATCTAAATCAATACAAACTACACTTTTAAAACACTTCAAGCGAGTTGCACTGTTTGCAGGGATTTTACTGGAATGCAAAACCCAGAGAGAATTGCTGGTGAGGAGCTAATGAACTGGGCCGAGGCTGGATCACCACGTCCTTCCTGTTCCATGCCGGCGTAATCACACTCTCCCTGGAGTGTGCTGCGCTTGTATTTCTTTATATGTGAAGTGTGCAGGATCATGCATTGTGTTATTTCGATTTAGCTGTTGGATTTTATATTTCCACAGTAAATATTAACATCATAAGGCTGTGTGTTGTCTACGGCAGCTTCAATTAAACTAAGATGCAAATTATCGAGTGAGACTCTCACATAAATTGGTGTCAGACCACAGAGTGAGTTATTCAATTATTCAATACAAGCAGCAGATTGAATTCTCAACATGACCTCTTTGTCAAGCACTTGCACCTATAGAGCACAGTATGTTCACCATTAGCAGCAATTCTAATTATACGCTTTGTAGAATTAGATATTTGCATTATAATCCTTACAATATTACTAATGAATTCAAGTGTTGTATTAATAGTGTTATATTTTGAAGGTGTTACATTAAAGCAATTCTTATTATTATGTATATTTATATAAAAATTTGACTTTTTGCAAAACCGAAAAAAAAATGAGTTTATAATGCATTATAATAAATTAATAAATGACAGATAATGTATTGTATTGCAGATAAGCAAGAAGAGTAATTGCTGTTAACATAGGGATTTAAATAAGCTTCAGTCTAAACCTCATGCAATCAGTACACATTACAATTATCGATGATGTTTAATGCAGATTCTTTATATTCTCATTATTAATTTGCACCCTGTGATTTTAGGGAGTAAAAAAGGGAACAAAGTGACACTGCATCCAAATGAAGGTGCTAATGCTCAGAGTGTTTTAAGATAATGCACCTGATGAGGCCATTTCATAGCCGGGCTTCATGTTGGCCGGCAAGCTTCATTAGTCGCAGTCTCCAAAATGGCACTCAAACTGAATGGCCAAATGGTTATCAAGTGCTAAGAGCCATACTGGGGACCTGTGCCATGCACCATAAACCTCCGATATTAATTAACATCAGTTGTTCGCAGAGTTTATTGGGTGATGCCTTTTTAATTGACACTTGCTACGACCGGTGAATTCATAAGGTACACTCCGCTGTAGGAGGGCGAAAAAGACAAATTAAAGTCAATTAGTTTGAGGCAGATTGAAGGAGGAGATGACCGAGCAGATGAGAGCGGAGCAGCCGGGCACCACAAGAGCTCGGGTTCAGACGGAAATCCAGACTCATGGGGAGACCAAGTGTCTGCCAACGTGCGATAAGGACAGCACAGAGAATATAGCGCACTGCCCTGCACTGTTGCTTCAGAAAAATGGAGGGGGTGGGGGGGGTTATGACCAGGGTCAGGCCTGCAGCAGGATCGGTTTTAAGAAAGCTCTATTCCCAGAGAGGCCCACTGATATGTGGAGAACAGGCCACTTTTGTTCTTTATTTACATTCTTCCTGGATTGGCTGGGATGAATTATGGAGTCTATTTTGGTTTGCAATGGGGTTGATGAGGAAGCGGGCCAAGATACAAGTGAAACCTCAGAAGCTTTGAGCCCCACAAGCCATAGTTTAAGAGCGTGTCCTCCGAAAGGCAGCGGGATGTCCCTGACAGCATGGAAAACATGAGAGAGAGAGAGAGTGTTTGGCCCCACCAACACTATCAAGGCCAACTGGAGAGAGGACGATCAAAACAAAAAGATCCATAGCAAAGGCTTACAGGTGTTCCCCCCGACACTATGACGTTTCATGCATAGCGTGTGTGTGGAAATAGCATCCACACACTTAATACTCTGCTGCAAAAGCTAATAAATACAGCAAGGACACTGAGCCAATCTAAAGACCAAATCTCTGGCATTACAAATTGTCCATAAAAAGGTCTATTTGACGGGTTAGGAAACTCGAAAAACGTGTTTTCAACTCCAGAGTGCATCACTCTTCTGAAAGTACTATGATCGCATCGGGGGAAGGATACAGTCCTTAGTGGTAAATCAACAGTGACCAGCTATGCAAATCAATCTCATACAGACTAGAAACTGAGCTCGGGGGCTACAAGTTGCCAAAATGGATATTTCAAAATTCTTTACACATGGATAAAATCCAAAAGAGGCTTTGGCTGCAAGATGGGAAACCGGACAAAAAATTGCTAAAATACCAGTAAAGGGCTGATCAGTCGTCAGGGGATTAGGACAATGGGCTAGGCTGTGTGGTACTGACATCAGTGAAATTTGAATATTTTAGGCGTGTTCGCAAATGTACAACAATGGGAAGAACATACAAAAAGTGAATACGTACAACAACTACTGCACAAATATGTACAAATCTTGGTTAAGCAGAAGTAAAGTCCGAACCTATATCTTGAGCAAGTGACCTTACTCAGTTCACCGATTGAAATTAAGGATGAACATTTTGTAAGACGGTAAGGTAAAGGTACTTTGTCTTGTTCGGCCTCATCTCCAAATCAGGGACAATTAAAATCAATGGCTGTGACTTCCGAAAGTTTGTTGGGGTCAAATTAAAAAAAAATTACGGTAGAGATTTGACCAAAATTAGCCTCTCTAAGGTGATAAGAAACTAGAAATAATATCTTACGGTTGTACTTCTTCAAAAACTAGTCACATTGCATTTTACAGCCAGGCTGTATGTAGTGATGACTGACAAATTAAAACCTTTTTTTAAGTATGTAGGGATATAAATAAAAAAGATTCCACTTGAACTCTGCTTGACTTTGTCGTTCTTGTTCTGCCGGATTTCTTCTGTATTAGTGTCTGAATTCATTGAGAGAAACAAAAACTCCAGCACTGGATGTTGCCGCAGAGAAAAAAACTAAATCTAAAACACGTGGACGCTTCACACACGTCTTCAATCCGACGGCACAGAAAATCTATACAAACAGCACAGATCCAAGGTCAGTTTCACCTTTTCAGTATAATCTCATGTGAAATACGATCACAATTGCCCCGTCTGTTCCCGAGCCCTGGCGTTGAATAATGACCGGGAAGGTGTTTCTGCAGAGCATTATGATGTCACAAGAGGCTGACCTTCAACTTTTCAAAATGAAATGCCATCACTTCATCCCATTACTGTGACACTTTGGTGTGAGAAAGTTTGTTATAAGTGGCACACAAATGCTTGTGCTGCCAAAAAAATAAGTTGTTGAGGCCACAGTGACCTTGATACTTGACAGTTGAACAAAAATCGACTCAGTTCATCCTTGAGCCGAAGTTAACGTTTGTGCCTAATTGGTCAAAAGAAAAAACAATCCCTCCAAGTATTTCTCCGCCAACATTAAGCAGCCCCGAATGTAAAAATAGGTCTTGCCATTACTTATAATGATTTGATTTCCTTTTTACTCTTATCAATCTCATATCAGCAACCCAAGTATTCAATTTGATCAACGCTTGCCACATCCGCGAGAGTCCACCACCAGCAGGTTTTCCACCTGTTCACGCACATCAGACATTTTTCTGAGACTCGTGAGAAGCTGCGGGTGCCGGCAGTGACAAAAATACAGAAATCCGAAACCGCCACGGTAACGGATTGAAAAGAAAAACTCCTAACGCTCTCTTGCCTCGACTCAGTGTCAGCTCATGCACCATCCCTGTGGAAAGCAAATCTGAGCCTTTAATGTGGGGAGAAGCAGTGTTAGCCTCACATGATGCCTTGTTGTAACAGACGTGGCGTTTTCATGTCTGCGAGGACCGTTAAGGTAATTCATTTAGGACGCTGCTGTTATTCACAAGCCTGTGCGATATTAACAACTTTCATACTTTTGGAAAATCCACATTAACATAATAATAATTTGTAACGCGCTCAAATGAGCATAATGAAGTCAAGGGAGTGTGAGAGCCATGAATCGTCTTTGTGTCATGAGCTGAATGGGAGCGTGTGAGTGATGTGGTGGCGTGTATGGGAGCGTGTCAGAAGCAGGCGGTAGCGGTTTGGATTCATGCAGTTTCAGACCGTCACAGATAAATGGGAGCGTCACGTTAAATGTTTTTTCTCAAACAGAAGTTCAAACACAACACACGTATATCCACGCTTTTACCTAAGTGGGGCAGCAGTGATTGGAGCTGCATGCTGACACCATGATGCTGAATGTAAATGTAATATTTACCATGTTCACCGATCTCAATTAGAGCCATACTAATACTTGTTAGTCAGCATTAAACACAAAGTGGAGCTGAGCCTGAAGAGACGGTTTTGTTTGTCTGGTATTTTAATTAAAACACCAAAGTACTGGACACATTTAAATTCTGACCTGATGATCGTACGGCATGGAAAGAGGAAGAATGATCAAGTCATTACAATTCCACCATGAGTGTCTGAATCTAATTTCACAGCATCTCCCCCGATAGAGACGTTTCACTAAAAAACTAAAAAAATATCAATGTTAATACGGTGGTGCTGTGACTCATCAGTGAATCGTTAATGAAAGTGTGCCACATCATCTGGGGACCAAGAATGTTTCAACAAAAGTTCATGGCACAGAAATTATCAATGGTAGAGAATGAGATATTTCAGGCTGGATTAAAGGACCTGATCAACAAACATTGCCATCTGAAGAGTCTAACAACACACATTACTAACAACACACCATATGTGGTGTTGTGTCCTAAGGGTAGCTGTCTCAGCACATCCAAACCCAAATGTGAAAAACTTGTTGTGCCAGCATATCCGGATATCACTGACTAATATATGCACCTTTCATAACTGCATAAAAGGCATATAGCTCAACAGATATATTGTAGAACTAAAGCCACTTTATTCATATTAAGATGGTCATAATTAGACATGGTGGGAGGTTTTGAAAAGGTGTTGTTTTGTGCAGAACAAAGGTCCAGGAGGAACGGAGGCCCTGAGGATAAGGACCCAGCTCACGGCGAGAAGAAACACGCCTGGTCTCCTCCATGTAGTCATTAACCTTTCTCCAGCAGGGAAGGCCTCTTCTTTCATTCTCTTCACACACTTCATTAACAAGCTCCCTTTCATAGACTAATTCTCGTTTCAAATTTGCTCTTTGTTAATTAGAAGCAGGTTTAACCTCAGAAAAAGCTTCTTTTCTATTTACTTTTTAATAATATAGCCCCACAGTCCAAGGTAGGCACTGTGAAAAAAATGTATTGGCAAGTAATTGCGTGTTGATTGAAATGCATTTGTGCTTTTCAAGTCTTAAATAAAAGCTTGTGGCCTGTGTTGGATTTTCTTCAGTTGTTTTTTCTAATTAAGTCCTGTTTTCAGGGGGGATTTAAAATAGGCCAATGAAGCGACCTGATAAAAGGGAGGGTTAGAACGGCCTTCTCATCCAGTAAATTAACCTTGGCTGCCTTCTGCACCCAAAATGTAACAGGATGGTGATCAATTCTGGCTCCGGAAAAGTATTCACAAGCTTAGAGAACAAAGATGTTCAACTTGAGTTGATTACAAAGCAGCTGAACGTCTCTCCAAACCACTAAACACTCACTCTCCTCCGGAACTGTCAGGACACAAATCCCTTAGTTCTGCCCAGAAAGTCCAACGATCCAATTGTCAAAATAAAGCCGGCATGCAGCCAGTAGCAGAGGAAACGGACACAGACGTAACAATGAGAACTGAAACAATGTATAGTGTCGCATCTTAAAAGATGCCCGATGAAAAGCTGTTTTCAGACATGGACTCCAGAAAATGTCAGAAAAATTGGGTAGCAGGAGATTGTCCGGGTCAGACACATTTCACAACATCAAATAAAAACAAAACGTATACATTTGATTGTGGAAAAGACGGGTGTTCGTTTGACATTGACACCAGTGTGGTCCTGGCAGAAAAAGTTCATGCCAATGACTGGAGCAGCTGACTCAGACATTTGAGATCACACATACAGCCCCTCCTTAATATTTCAGGGAAATATCCGGAGAGCACAAGTGAATCCCATTCAACAAAAAGTCCATTTAACTACATGATGCATTCATCATCAGCGAGGGGACTCAGCTGCAAACCCTTCTCCTACACATCCCTCAACTCCCTTTGCAACGGCCATTTGCCTCAGCACACGTAATGAACACGCAGTCGTGCAAACAAACGAAAGTCACATGCTACGTGTCACTCTGGCCTCGGAGGTGATGACTGCAGCCTTGTCTCTGTCTGAGTGCAGATTCGAGGGGACCACATCCATCAGAGGGCCTTTAGCTTCGAGGGCGTGCACATTACGCAGGATCAGCGCCTGAGATCTCACCCTCCTCTAATCACCGAGGTGTAATTAAACAAGACGATTAATCTCCAACACAGAGAACCTCCAGTCTCCTCTAATAATAAAAGGGTCAAAGAAGCATGTAACAGCCAAGGCCGGGGAAACCAGTACGTTCAATTTCATTATTCTTCACAGGGTTTCTGGAATGAATTTGCTCAAACAGAGCACATGTCTGTAACATTAAATGGGAAGTTCTTCATATAGCTGCTCCACCCCCACATAGGAGCGTGAAATGACACTAGGCTGAGATCACATCAAAACACTGGAGATATGTGCGATACGCTGTCAAACACAGCAGTAGGAGTTATCATATTAAACACTAGGCTTCTGTGCGACGGTCTAAATGAGCGCGTCTCGGGAAGGGACCAGAAGCCATTTCCACCACTGCTTAATTGGCCATGTTTGACTGGCACCGGGGGAAGAACAGTCAGTGCCGAGTGGGACTGTCACAGAGTCGGTCCTGGTCATGAGTCACTCTTCTTTATTCTGTCTCGGACACAAATGAAATGAACAAAGAGCGGCTGGGAAACAGGTAACTTCACAAACTAAAAGGAGTTCAGACTTATTATGGTAATGTGGAAATAAATAAGTACAGCGAGAATTGTCTTGAGGTTGCAGGGTTGATGTGTGTTGATATTCGTGTCCAAAGTTATTTTTCTGATCTGTTTTTCCAATATATTTTTTATTATCCAGAGTTCCCCCAGAGTTTAAAATATCTTATATCTCCGAGATAAAATGCAGCAAGAGAATTTGGATTAAAAATGTGGCCACGTTCACAAACTGTGTATTTTCTACTAAAGCAAGAACACAACCTTCCCCAGTTCCAGTTCCAATTCTTCCACAACATGAACTGCAAAGACTATTGCATTTGTTTAATTTTTACTACCAGAGGTTTATACACACATGGTATTCAGGAGGACTCATCACTGTGAGAGCGACAGCAGTGACAAAGATCACGCTGCTGCAGAAGTGAAGAAATTGTAGAAAAAAACCTTAGTTGAATGATATTTTATTTTTACAATGGTAAGCCATGAAAAATAATTACATGTATTACAGCGCGATTTAAAATATGTATGAAAAACCACACTTGGTTTATAAAACATCTTGATATTGGTAGTGAACTTATTTTAATGGCATCGTAATTAATGTGACCACTGAGCGTGAAAACCAAAACCATCAACAGAACTAAAGATAAAAAAAGGAGCGTTTTGTTTCTGAACTTTTTTTTTAAAGTGGCATTTTTATTTTAATAAGCAAGACGAATTGTGTGTGTGTGTGTGTGTGTGTGTGTGTGTGTGTGTGTGTGTGTGTGTGTGTGTGTGTGTGTGTGTGTGTGTTTGTGTGTGTGTGTGTGTGTGTGTGTTTGTGTGTGTGTGTGTGTGTGTGTGTGTGTTTAAAAGCAACAGTGAGTGAGATTGAAGCGAGATAGGTTTAAAGGGTGCGTACAGTAAGTTGAAACGCACGCAGCCAGACAAACATTTCCCAATTACCTTCCATGCAGGGTTTTCATTAAGTACTTCCACATAAGAGTCTGACTGGCTGCTCGGGCTGCACAGCCGTCTGGAGCTAATCAAATTCACAGGCCGTCTCCGAAGGCTTCTCAGCCTCCCATTATCATTAATCTGGATGGCCATCTCATCGGCACCGTGGTTAACGAACAATGTTAGGGCCAGAAATTCAATTTTCTACAGTTGGCGATTGAATTGGTGATCAATTGTAGCATCTCCGAGATGAAGGATTGTCAAAGCAAGGTCCTCCATTCTTCCATTATCGGACCGCTCAGATGAGCTCCTAAATCCCATTAATAAAGCAGCAGTACAGCTGCGCCCGCTGTGCATCATGGACCAGCCGAGCGCTGAGGCTGACCCTCGCCGTTATTTCCGCAGTGGGAGAAGGGATGAGAATGACAATCCAAAACTACATCGACAAAATGAAAAGCAGCATATGTGCAGTGTACAGTACAGTGTGCACTCAGCGAGGGAGGAGGCCTACACCACAAACATAGACTGAAAATACATTATGTGGCGACTAAGTGATATAGAAATATAAAGTCTCGTGCTGAGGGATTGAAGGAGAAGAAGGAAGAATCATCTGTTTAATGTGGGGAGGAGAGATATCCGAGGAAGGAGGGTAACATGACACGAGAAGAATTTGTGTAATTGCATTATTCTTTCTGAAGTGGAGTAATGACAGACATTACTGTACACTAACCCAATCACATTAGTTGCAAACAAACTTACATCAAGGCCCCATCATGTTCTACAGATATCGAACTTTGTCATTTCCGCCAACATGATATTGAAAAACAAATACTTTCATGTGGATTGTATTCATCTTATTTGCTTCCATCTCATTCCTGTTTACGCATGAGTGTCAATGCACAGAGACAGGACTGATAACAATGGAAGGGTGTGGGTATTATTTTTCAATCTGCAAAAATGCAGGAAAAATAATATGGATTCTAGGCTGGAACAAAAAGTTAAGGAGCAAATGCTGTTCCCAAGGAGCAATGGTTAATATAATTCAATTCGTCATGTTAAAGTAAAAAAAATGTAATACACCTAATATTTCATTTTAATGCCCTTGACAGTGTTGTTTATCATGAAATTACA
Organism: Pseudopleuronectes americanus; assembly: GCA_038501795.1. Classification (NCBI taxonomy): domain Eukaryota; kingdom Metazoa; phylum Chordata; class Actinopteri; order Pleuronectiformes; family Pleuronectidae; genus Pseudopleuronectes; species Pseudopleuronectes americanus. Next base: position 8,520,316 of record CM076729.1, on the reverse strand, counting down.
CAAAACTATGAAAAAGTGCAGCATTTAAAAACTTGCAAAGCTCTGAGTTGTGAGTCTGACAACATCCAGTAAGTGGGTTTGGTCCTGTGAGCACAGGGAATAGGAAAGATGTTGTGTGCTGGGGGAGCACCAGCCCTTTTCTCAATGCTGCATAAGTTACACTGTCTGACTGCAGTGGGGTCTATTGAGACAGAGTGCCTGCCAGGAGAGCATAAGACTAATAGCCTGCTGCCATTTTTGCTTATATTGTTACACCTGCCCCAAAGGACGACCACACTGCCTCGAAATTACACCTCAAGATGTGCTGTTGTGACATTTTAGCACAGTATGCAGCACAAACTGACAACGGCAACAAGTCGTGCACCCGTGTGATGTACTGAGAAATTAGAAACTAGAATAGCCTCACTTTTGACTGTGCTAAGATGCTAAGATGTATTTTAGGTTTAGTTTAGATTCATTTCAGCTTAAAGCCGCTAAATGTCACAGTTCATTTATTCATCCTCTGCCACTAACTAGCTACCAACCCTCGTTTTCCCTCCTTTCTGTCACAAGTCTGTGTCGTCGTCGTCCCCACTCACCTCTCCCAATTGCTTGAATGAGCTCCAAGAATAAATACAGACACATCTTCGTGATTTTCCTGTAAGATTGACTGTGATTTTCAGCTTTCTGATCGGTTAAGCATGTTTTTGACAATCTGCCCAATTTCCAGGATTTCGCCTTTTGCTATAGTTTATCTGACTTCTGACTTCCTGTGACAGACAACTGCCCAGTGTGTGAATGTGATTTGTAAAGTAAATCACTATGAGTGGTTGGTAAAATAGGAAATAAATGCAATATAAATACACTCTCTTTACCATTTACACAAACAAGCATGATTCGTGTTAAGGCTGTGCAATATGACGCTATTTGGAAATAGAAAAAAGCTCAACTGTTTATTTTGTTTTGCTAAAAATCACGCAATCCTTTTGTGTGTTCTTCCACATCATGAACAATATTATATTTCATACTTAATTGAAAATTTGAAAAGGTTCTACATAAAAAAAATACAATGGGGTGGTACAACAAAACTTCAAAGAGCAGATGAAGAGTGCCTTTTAAATTGACTTTTCCATGTGGTTATTTTATAGAAGGTACAAATTGAATTTAACAGAAAATCTTCAATATGAAGATATGTCATGTTATCTGGACACAAAATAATATAATAACTGATTTTGATCACATCACACAGCCCAAGTTTGGGTTTGGAGTAAAAATACAATACAAACCAAACTACAGTTTTAATTTAAACATCCCTGTTGCCATGTTAATGAGAGCCAAAAGAACAAGCACAAAACGCCACAACTTTTGAGTGTTGTCACCCTCACAGAGACTCAACACATTTAAGTGTTGCACTGTTAACTCCTCGAGCTGTGAAAAAATGATGATTAGCACTGAATAATGGGGGCAGCTGAACGCTGACAGAGATGTACAACAGACAGACAACTCTTAACAGACAACTTCCATCATTATAGAGACTCAACCACAGAGACAGGATGAACACAGACCCATGAAATCCCACAACACAATGTTCTAAACACTAGTTTCCCTATACTACCCCGTGAACCCCCCCCCCACACATCCCGAACCCTGCTTTCCATTCAACCCCTCGACTGTCCCGAACAGGAGGGGGAGGGTAGATATGAAAGCCCTTATTTGTTGCCCTTTGTGCAGTGAACTGGTCTGTCTGTGCGCGTGCTGATGTTGCTCACCAGCTTACCCACATACTTGCGGTTGTTCGAGCCCGTATCTTAGTAACAGCACAAGGCGAGCAACATTAGTGACGAATCGTACTGTAGAAATAATTGAGCACAACAGAGTCAAAGATCCGAGTCGGCTCTCCATCAAATTGCTGATAAAATACCTAAAAGGGGCCTGTGAATATATAACGTCCAGTCGACTTGAAGCGACGTGTGTGTGTGTAAAATTCAGGTTGAAACAAAAAACAATGGTACTATACAAAAAGGTGTACTTTCCTGCTTTATTTCTAAATGTGTATGCTACATGAATGAAGAATGGTTGCACCACCTGGGTATCCGTTTGCGTCAGCGTTCCTTTTTACTGTACACTCCGGCTGACTGTCATTTACAGTTCCACCCATTTCCCAGGCCTTTGTCCGGGGTAGAGTTTTTCACAGAAGATATAAAAAGGTATGGATAAATATGAAAAACAGATGTGGGCTTCCAACAAAATGGCATCCTTTTACCCAGGCTACTTGTTTTTAGGTCCACACAACTACAAAGGCTACATGTGTAAACATAATCAGAGGAGTGGACAGGATGTCTGTTTGTCCCAAAGTCATAACACGAATGCTGCATTCTTTTTTTCCACACGAAAGGAAAAAACCTGTTATTATTTAAGAAAAGAAAGTAAAAAATATACAAAATGATCATCTTTAACATGTCATCCTGCGTAATTTTCCCTCCCTGGAGGACTGGAGGAATATTGATTATGGAGCCAAAACAGATTTGATTTCATGCAGAACCTAGTTGAGGAGTTGAACCCAGTGAAGTGGAAAAAAGGGAAGCAGAGGACATTAAGTTTTGAGGGGGATGTGGGAAGAACCACAAACAGGACAGTGGCGTCCCTTCTCCTACTCCAATGGACATAGACTAAGACCCCCATTGGGGACAGTGGGAACTGATCCTGATTATCCCAGTGGGCCTAATCCTCAGAGGCCGGCACTGCCTGGCTGTCTCCCCCCAAAAAAGACTCACTTCAGTGGACAGAGAATCCGAGACACTGTGCCCCTAAACTGTGAAAACTCTCTGAACAATGGGGACTGAGGAGAGAAAGAGACCCCCAAATCCACCTTCCTCCCTCGTCCCCCCGCTGCACTCCCCAGCGTCACACTTGGGAAAGCAAAGGAGCGAAGCCTCATCCTAGGAATCCTGCTCAATATCCTGGGATTAGCCGTGGCCCCTCTCAGCAGCCCTTCTCTCCCTCCTGCTAAGGCTAATTCAGGCTGAATCGTCGGACCAGATCCATTGTAAAAACCGTGCCACACAAGAGAAACAATCAAATATACTCAACTTTAATCTCTTATGAGCTCATATCTCAGTCGCCCCTGTCTGCAGCCAAATCCCATTGAGGGAGAGAGCCTGGGAGTTTGTTAAGTACAACAGACCACATCCAGGTAGACATCTCCAATCGGATGTGAGGAAACAAACGGAGCCCAATGCCGCAAGAGAATCAATGAACAGGTCTGAGATCAGCTGTGTCCTTGCATAGCAATTTGAAATGTAACCACCTAAAATGGCCAACAGCCACTTACTTAAGCATTAGTTTCATGGGAGTCCTGTGCACTTCAAGTTAGTCCATGTACATATGCTTTTGTGTATTCTAATGATCCAAATTCAGTAATCAACAGTGACAATGAGTCACAATCAGTTTGTAGGACAGCTCGGTCCCAAAATGTCCATTTAGTGAATCATGCAATTGTGTCCTCAACAGAGGCTTTGAAGCATCTGTGGACGCCATGGGATGTGGGTCCAGCTGTAAAAATATGAGTGCATCTGGGGCTGCCACCCATGCAGCGAGCATTGTGTGCGTTTGTGTGTTAGTCAAAGCCTGATCCCGTTGCTACCTTCTCCGTATCCCATCACCAGCCCCCCCCTCCTCCGCACTGCACACAGACATACATTCACTCTGTGAGGTCCGACACCAAAGACCCCAAACATCACACATGGGCCCATCTGGATGCTGGACGCTTCCCATGCTCATGCTGTGCTGGAGCAAATACAAAGTACGCACTTTTGTTTTGAGATCTGTGATTCAGAACAGGGGAATTGATCGATTGATGATATGATTAAAACAAATCGGCTTGACACACAATACTTATATACCATTACTGACCATAACTGCTAAATTAATTTGGCTCTAGACATTTCCTTATGTACAAATACATTAAACAATGATACACTCTTGCATTATGTTATAATATGTTTCTTCTAATCAATGTTGTATATTAACCATTATTTTGTTGATGTTCTCAGTTACACAGGCATCAATTGCACTATTCTGTCTGTCCTGGGAGAGGGATCCCTCACATGTGGCTCTCTGAGGTTTCTGTGTTTTTTCCCTTACTCTTTTTGAGAGTTAGAGGGCAGAGGATGTCGCACCTTGTTAATCCATATGAGACCGAGTGTGATGTGGGCTATACAAATAAAATGTAACTGAACTGGACTGCAAACACTCTGCACTTTAACAGTATTTTATGGACCACGTGTGAAGGACGTGGATAAATGAATCAAAAGTAAAAAAAAAGGAAGTTTAATTAAACTTATTTCAAGTTAGACCGTGAACAGGACTTTGTTTGCTTTTAAAGATATATCTGCTTCAGCCACTTAAATGTTCTCAGAGCTATATACTCCAAAGAGATGAACACAATTGATAGCCCTTAAGCTGAAATTGCATTACCCTTTATGCTCTATCAAATTTGATGCCTCGTGAAAGGGCATTGTCCTTTTTTTAATTATATTTGACACATGCAGCAGAGGATCAAAACAACAGTCAAGTACAAATTACTTTACAGGGTATTGGCATAAGGAAAAACTGCCGCCGACAGTCAACAATCATGTACTGACAGTCTGTGATTTAATGATCCATCAATACTAAGTTGAGTTCTTTGGGTTGGACTGGCAGATCAGCTCCACAACATGTGCTGCTCGGTCTTACAAGGACGTTATTTAAAGGGAATCAGAGCAGGTCTTTGATGCTGCCTTCGGTAGTAACCTGGCCTTCTTTTGTTCCATTAAAGGCCTGTCGACTTGAACCACTTGGAGGCACACACAAAGAATAGCTGTTAATTGGGGCTTTCCCAGGCATGTGGCCAGCAGACATTCTCAGTCCACCGGCACCTGCAAAGACTGTTTACTCACACTGGCTTACGTCCTGTTTTGCCATTTGCCTGCCAGTCTCCTTCCTGTTGTGCTAGACATTGTGATGCAGTCATATATTGCATCAGATAGAAAGTCTTACGAATGTAAAATGCATGCACAATCTGCTATCCATTCTTAAGCCCAAGGAGCAAAAATGAAAAAAGACAGCTTAGTGGGATGAAAGCAGCAGAGGCACAGGACACTGAAACAACTCTCAGAGAGAGTGGATTTCCGTACAGGGGCACGTATGCAAATCTTCCCATTGGGAATATACTCTGGCTCTACTGCGCCCTATTCTGATGATGCGGTTTGAGGCAGTGGAGGAGGAAATTGAGTTTAGTCAGATAGAGAGGCTGAGTTAACATGTGGCCTGGAGGAAAAGAAGGAGTCACCTCGGTCCCGTGGGTGGAGAGGCTAAGTCCTGAAGAACTCCAGTTAAGGCATATAGCCCCTTGGAGACGGAGATGTGCCGCTAAGGGGATCAGACCATAACGGGATTCAAATGTATAGCTCACTGGGTTGGAGATTGTAGAAGAAATATGGGATTTTTGAGTTTTCTACATATAAACTCTGGGGTTCACAGCATTTAAAGTGAACAATTATTTAATTTTTTTGTGATGGCCAACATCACCTTTGTAATAAGAGCCCCAACCGGACTCTTCCCACCCTAATGGACCCGGATGGATGGCCATCCAAGGAGGCCTTTATCTGCTGCACCTTACTTTAATAGCTGCTAAAGGCAGACTGTCAGCTCACTCTGACCTGAATCTGGGGACTTTGTGAGAGCAAGCAACCAGAGAGGAGTAGAGGTGGAGTGGCTGAAAAATTCAGAAGGCAGAGAGCCGACGGGGAGCTTGAGAAGAGAGACCGAGAACCTCACTTCTCTGAAATCTCAAATCTCCCCTTGGGCATGGAGCTTTAGCAGAGGAGCAACACATAGTAGTGTGCATTATTCAACTCTATACTCTTTTCCTTTCTTCTGCATGACTCACTTCTGATGGTAATAATGTGATTAAAAAAAACAATCCAAGTCATTATAGAACTCAGGTGAAAGTGATGATGGTTTATCTACTAAACATTAATAATGCCTTAGGGAAATTGTACACATTCGAAAGCTCCTCCCACTGAGCGAAGGAAGAGTCTTATAGCTGTTTCCTATACTGAGACAGAACGAGTCATGAAATCTTTTGATTTTCCATTTGGTATTTGATGTAAATATTGTGATTATTACGCATTCATTCTCTTTAATATAGAAGGAGTTGGTGCAATTCAACGAGATACAATGCAATACATTACCTTCCAATAGATGCCCAAAGTATTATTTTACTTTATGACACAGGAAATTTAAAACCAGCATGTCATGTCATTGAGTTTATTATTTCTACATGTACCGATAGAGGAAAAGATATGAACAAACATTTTTGAGATCACAAATACCAGGTGAAGTCTGGGTGGCACACGCATGCCCAGGTTCTTACTTTAGTGTTTAAGGGGAGAAGTATTGAAAAATGAAGTCTTGATTAGCCCTCTTGCTTGTGTTCACTGCTAAGACTGCAAAGTATCTGTACTGATTGTGGTGAAAAACAAAACAACTCGTCTTCCCAGTCTCTTCAACGATCAGTATGTCCCAGTGTCTCCACATCCAGCAGACAGAGGAACATACATCCAACACTGATATATGACCATTACAGCAGCTGCAACCGAGAAGGAACAAATAAGGAAGAAACTGATTCTGAATTGTTGTTAACTTCTCCCTTCTGTCTACCAAAGTCTGCTGACATGATGGCAACCTTTGTGATATATACCACTTCCTTTTTCCCCCTAAGTGAGCCAACACACCACTAATGGGCACATTTCAGCACAGGTGGCCATGACTCACCACAAATGAACAAGCCGCTGACCTATTTTACTATCGGCAGACAGAAAAGAATGATTCCTTTAAACCAGCTCTCTGACTTACCATGCCAGAGTTTCACTTCTTTAGTTAACACACTGTACACGTGGAAAAGTTGAAGTAGAAAATGACACAGATCTCTTTGACCCAAACTCTGAGCATTTTAAACATGATATTTAATGGTATAAACATGTTATTTGTGGCAATTGATTCAGAGGTAGAAGTGCCTGAGTGGAAACAGGTTGTTGAAAATAAATCATCAGCCTCTCAGAAAACTTTCCAATTGTGATATGGTGGTTGACGTCTCCCAACACCGCAGCCACCCCGGCCCTGCCACACGGATTAAAAGATCAACTCATCTTTTGTGTTGTGTTACTTCAAGGCTACATTGGTGCTGCCTGCCTGCCTCAGCTGAACCAAGACACTCACACCAAGACCACGGTTCCGCTTTATGGTTTGTGCCAAGGCGGGCGACCAAAACAACTCTGCCCCTTCTCGCGACAGGAAAAAAAAAGGCCAGCGAATGTGGAAAAAGCAAAAGATCCGTTCGCTGGAGAGCGTGTGATTTATTCATGGCCTTTAGCTTCACCCTTTCGGATGCTAGATCATGTGAAGCAGAGCATTAACATCACATGTGCAGGTGCTTTTACGGGCCCTCATCCATTACTCCTGATTTACATTCCTCGGCTAACGCGGTGCTGTAACCAGAGCTGTGTGGCGATTCTTCACAAGCAGCCGCTGCCTCGTGTGGGACGGGGGCTAATCAACACCCAGCAGACAGGACCTACGTGTTTGTGCCAGGTCACTTCCCACCAGCTTAAAGTCTTCCCTGCACTCTTTTTCCTGAATGTGTTAAAAAAAGCTTTGATAATCCAATTTAAGTAATTTTGCAGCTGGGCACTGAAACGGATAACATAGAAAAACACTGTAACTGAATAAAATATGATTAACAGAGGAGGAAATAAGAATTTATATTTTAGCACCCAGTCGGTGTTGAATTCTTCCATTTGAAGCTCGTTTCCACTTCCTTCACTTTCCAGTGCATGGGAAAGCTGATATTTTAAAATGGTAGAAGGTCCATTTATGCATGTTTACTTATATGAAACACTGGGGAGTAGGTGTTGTGCGAGCTGAGTGTGGGCGGGGGAAGCATCAAAAAGGCCAAATGAAGCACTTCCAATACCACTGAGAGATTAAATGGTAGAGTCTGGCTTCGAGATATCACTATTGATTTCCCTTTCTTTCTCCCATTTCTCACTCTGTGGAAAAATAACTTCATTACTGTTCTAACTGACTCATCGCTGCACAGAGAGAAAGAAGCCGTACATTTCCGAGACAACCCATCTGACAAATGGCTTTTCACATGACATGCAGCACACCGTCGAGCTAATAACCACAAGCCAGCTATTTGTTTCTGACTAGGCCTATGCGTGTGTATTAATGGTCCACAGGATGCAGTTTATTTAAAATTATGCTTGAGAAGAAATGGGGACTATTGCAATGCAGCTCATTACACTGCTAGTATGATGATCTTTGAACATATCTAATATAAGGATTTAAAAAACCGACCTTTCCCACGTCTCATCGTTCTATTTAAAATTGCCTCCGGGAGGAAGTGAGTTTTACTTTTTAAATCCATTCATTCTTCACGCTAACCTTGGACTTGAACTTCTTATCAGGCCAAGTCAAATTTAATTAGAGCTCACTCTTTCCAACCTGAAATTCATGGCTGATTACTTGGCCTCCCTCCTGGTCCATTTGTCTTGAACCATCTCGGACGTCTTTGCCTCGTAAGCACCCGATAACAAAGGAGAGGGCTCGGGGAGAGCCAGGCAGCTCAACACACACAGCTCCGTCCAGATTTAATATTTTACAGGAGGGAGTTCAAGATTAATGGAGGGATTTTGAAAGAGTGATGAGGAGGGGCATTTAAATTGTTCCCTATCCCCCAACAGAGTTCTACCTTCTAAGACAAGGCTCTTCCATCCCTTTATTATGTAAGCTTTACATAACGCCAGAGAAAGTGTTTTGAGATTTTCTTTTTCTGGAGTATTCTGACAAATCAAATGTGGCAGCTGGAAGAGAAAATGAGGGAAACTGTCATCTAACTCAGTTATTCAATCCTGAGTAACATTTCGAACTTTCTAACTTGTCTAACTTTCACCAATCTGAAGAGGATAGAGGCAGTGATTCAGAAAATAAGGTCACCAATGGTAACATATATTATATATTAACAGCTGAAGAGGAAAAAATCACACACATATTTCTTTAGGTTATCTGATCCAATATTTCTTTAAGTTATCAATCACCTTTGAATTTATTCCAAAGCAAGATATGTATTTATCTATCATACTTTTCTATTGATGCAGAAATAAAGATCAGTACCTAAATATTATATTTTTAAGGGTATCAATCTAATTACGTTGCTACAACCGAGGACCGATTGATATTGATTTCAGATTTTGCTACCTGAGAGTGTATCTGTGTGAGAGATTAACACCACGAAGAGACAGCAAGAGAGAAAGACTGACGTGAGCCCACACTCCAGATCAGTGGGTGGCAGTAATGCAGCTGAACACTGTGAGTCAGGCCAAAGGCAAAAGGAAAAGCGTTGATGAATTTAATGCAGACAACGCAATAATTATGATGTGAAATGTAAAGCTAGTCTGAACAACATGTGTAACCAGAGGAAACACAGCAGCCGCAGGCAAAAATCAACCAAGGAAGTTGAACTCTCCATAGACATAGTGAGGCATCTACAACTTCATCACAACTTTGTTTAATTAATTGGATAGTTATAGATAAATGGTATTTTTCTCCGTCTTGCTACACATCAGTTTAGCACTCTAACAGTGTGGTAGAATTTTTTAGTATGTCTAAGGCTCTTAGTTTGTGAATTGCATATAATTTACTGGGAAATATGACAGTATAGACTATGCAAGCACTGCAGTCGTGACTATGACAACAGCATCATAACACCTACAGAGTGAGTAAGAAGTTTCAAGAAAGAAGAAGTTTGGGGTCGGGGGAAACACATAATTGCTATCTGAAAATTGACATGCACAAGAATGAGCAATCGGGCCTGATGGAGTAAAACTTCTATACCTGAGGGTTTTGTAAATTGCAATATAACTTTGGCTGTATTTGTCCCTAATTCTTCTTCCTCTGCACATTGTATCAGGCCTTTCAGACAAAAAAGGGGCAGAGTTGAGGGTAGAATGTGCTGCTGCTCTACCTGCTGATTGAAGCTGATGTTAACATGGAGGCAGGTAATAGGATCACACTGCCCAGGAGTCAGAGAGTGCTTGCAATTTTCCTCCAGGGAGTGTCAACAAAAGGCCTCCTACAATTACGGTGCCGAGAGGCAGAGGATACAAGACACATTTCTGTCTCATTAACACCTGCTGTCCCTCACCCTTTTTACCAGATGTGGCTTAAAACACCGTCCTCCCGTCGTACCAGGTCTTTTCTGAGAAAAACTCAGTGGCTGCAAATTTGCCATGCTGTCCTGAAGGTTGCAACCCAAAACTTCACAAGAGCTACTGTAATCCATGCAAAAGAATACAATTATATATCTCTATTCTAAAAATTGACTCAACAGAGTCAATATTCAGAGTTTTGTTTCAGGCAGAGCATTGAGATCATATTTTTTAGATGGGTCTGATTAATATCAAATATATCTGTTCTGCAATTTGACTTGTATAGAACGCAAATTGGGAATAATTCATGAAACATTAAAATGCTCATGCATTGTCTGCAGTTTCATCTGAGGTTCGCTACGGCTATGTCACACATTACTGTCAGCCTGTGTAATGCACCAGCTGAGAAAAGTAATGTCAGGAATAGATCAATTGATATCCCAATTGCTCAAAGCTTATCAACCTGACAAACACTACAGCAGACATTATTGAACTACTCCTCGATATCTTTCACACAAACACACAAGTACACAATCGCACTCTGCATGCACCCAGAATTAGAAAAGAAACAAGCGGAGAGAGAGAGAATGGTATGACACGCAGAAAAGGTCGGAATCAAAATGTGAACGCTGCAGGTTATGTCGCAGGGGTTATATCCGCTTGTCCACCAAAGCTCTAATGACTTCGTTATGAAAAGGAAATAAAATGTTGATGTTGTCATTGTCCAATGTTTGAATGGCTACACAAATTACACAAAAAATCCTTGGAATTTGGGATCAAAGTTGTTTCTATTACAAATATCATGGTTGTGTCTCTGCACCTTTGCAGAACATTATTGTGTAATGAAGTTGACCTTTTGAATATGAAATGTCATCACTCAACAACTTTATGGTATTAGACATTTGTGTTATATTTCGTTATAATAAGACTATGCATCTTTTGAGTAATGGCCCAAAGCCCATGTTTTGTGAGGTCACAGTGACCTTGACGTTTGACTACCAAAGTCGTATCAGTTCAATATTGTCGTGGACATTGGTCAATAAACGAGGTTCTGAGACAAGTCGTCTTTGTAGGCTTACACAGGAAAGGTGGAGGTTACAAGTGAGATGAAAAGGGAATTGGCTGTACTCATATTTAAATGTCTCTGTGTGGGTTACCTCCTGACCCCAAATCATGCGGGGGGGGGGTTGTGAATGTATTGTTCTGTGTCTGGAACATATCGTCTGTAAAGGTGTGACTTATATGCTGTATCCTAAACATTGTTGGAGAGGATATAGTATCATGTATGGTTAGGGTGTTGTGTCAGTCAGCTGAGTTCTGAGAACAAAGGACAAGCACAGTTAAACCAGAGCTGAGCAAAAGGCCACTATAGAATTCTTGTGATGTCAGGATCAACTTATAGAAGACATGAATAGACAATGGGCTCACATGCTAGTCAGTGGATGCACCATAAAGTTTATTTTGAGCTGTACCCTACACTGAAATGCCTGCTGTAATGCTGTAAGAATAAACTAAGAAGTTATTAGGTCAATTTCCATTACAACATGGAGCCCAAATGAATATGTTTGCCAAATTTGAAAAAAATCCCTTCAGGCGTTCCTTTGCTAATGCATTGGAAAATAGGAATGAACATTAGGCCGCAGTAAAATTGACTTTTGACCACCAAAATCTAAGTTCATATTTGAGACCATATAAATGTTAGTGCCAAATTTGAAGAAATTCTCTACGGGCATTCTTAAGATATTCTGTAAAAAAAAATGAACTCAATCCTTGACTTCAAATTAACATTTGTGCAAAGCTTGAATGCATAGCAAGATGTACAGATACAAATGACAAGTAAACCAGATGTATGCAAAATCTGCTGACTATTTTGACCAGGACTGGGCATCGAAGTCCACTGACATTTCCCTAAATCAATCAATTTGACAGCCGTACATTTGAAAAACAGCATGTGAGTATTTGCTTGGGACGCCCGCGACACCATTAACCAAATCATGCAGTAATGTATCCCATCTCTCTGAGCCATGGCTGAATTGAAACTCATCGAGTTATTCCAAGTTTGCCTTTCCAGGCATCCAATAAAGAGTGTGATGAAACACAAACTGACTCAATCTAATAATGTGTAATGTACGACCAAATGGATGTGGTCAAAAGACAGACTCCATGGTTAACTACTTCCTGTGCTACTGTAATACCGACACTTGTCGGATGCTATTAGAGCCTTTTCAGTCTGAGATCATCAGCAGACAGGAGTTAAAGGTTCTGTCAACACTCGTCTATCAAATAAACCCATGCTTCAACAAACTAATGTTATTTCACCTCAAATAGTTATTACGAAAATGTCCCTGAAATAGAGATGGAGTCCCTCCTCATATAAAAGACCTTTGCGGGAGCTGGGAGGTTTGTAATGAAACCCTTGTGGAGCTGCATCAGTCAGGCAGGTCAATAAGGCCTGTCTCAAGCCATTACCCAATAAGAGTAAGATGTGTCAGGGTTTAATGTGGCTTAGGCTCATCCTCCGTCCTTTGGATAAGAAGGTGACTTTAAATCCAGCGCGGAAAAAAACTAACATATGAGCTCGTAAGGCAATTTGAGTTTAACATTAATTTGACTAAGACTTATTATAACACTTTACAAAGAGCAGAAGGTAAATTTAAGGATGCATTACAAAGGCAAAGGCATTAGTGTCTACTACTGGATCTGATGATGGTAGTAATACCTTAATTTGATTATATTGCAATGGCAACGAAAAAAAGGGTTCATTTGTTTTCTCTGTAAAACGGAAAGACAACTACCCACCAAACAGGCAGATGTCAGTTGCCCGTCTACAAACCAATCTACACCAAATGTTGGTAGAGCATCTTGTAGGTGAAGGTGACAGGAGGTACGTCTACAACCTTCTTTGTTTATTCTGCTCCTAAAATAGCAATGTCACACCACAACTAACCTGAGCAAACGTTAACAACCGCTCCCATTGGTTTGGCAACCGTCAAGTGTGAAAACGCCCCATTAATACAGTTCACCTTTATCACGTTAAACTGGTTTCTCTCATTCAATTTGCATGTGCTATCTTGTAGGATGCATTGCCAAATTAAACTTTGTTTTCTCTGGGTGTGTCTTAAGTCAATATTTAACCTTATTATTGTCATTTCCCCACTTTTATTTAATCAGGATAGGTGTGTTGAGCACTAATGCTATTTTGTAGCAGCACCACTCTACTCTCTCATACAATTCAGAACCAAGAGGCAGCAAAGTAAATCCACGGTGTTTGTTGACCACGGGCAGGTTGGAGGTTAAGTGAACAATAGAGGTAATCCTTGGCCAGATTTATCCTTCCAGTCGGAGATCAAACCAGTTACGTTTTGGCCAGGAGCCTGTTTCTTCAACCACCGAGTGTCACCTTCGGGAGACGAGTGCCGGCTGTTTATAGCTGCAAACCTGCTTTTACGGTTTGAGGTGATATCCCAGGATCAGATTGGCAATCATAAATGTCCAGGTGATTTGTGCTTGTATGTGTGCATGCATCCCTGTGTTTATTCCTCTCTGCAGTTGTGTATGCGTTATTCAAGTGCAACAATTTGTCCATCACGCATATCAGAAGTGTTTGGAGGGAATTTTGCATGATGCAGGTGACACTAATGCTTATCCCTCTGATCGAAGCAGACCCCGAGAGAGAGCAATGTGGATGATGCAGCAAAGTAGTCTGTCATGGGACATACATCATGACCAATATGGTCCTGACAAATGTCAAACTGGAGCTTGAGAGGGAGAAGTAAAAGGTTGTCAGGGAAGGTCCCTGCCCGCTGAATTAAATAAATGTTTCATGAATTTTAAACAGCCTGCTGTTTGTCCGCCTGCAGTTTTAAAAGACCAAAGGTTCAGGAAAAAAAGAGAACACAGGCTGATAAAAAGGAATCTGCATATATTTGCATGCATTTTGAAACACGTTAATTTGCCTCCTTCTCTTAGAAGTGCATTTTAAGTATATACTGTATGAGTCTCTTGTGCTTCTTTCTTCACCCTTCCTCTGTGTTGGAACAAAACAGTCTCTCTCCCTCTTTACTTTGACTTTTATTTGGCTTTTCTCAAATGTAGCTTTATCTTTTAGTCAAGTAAAAATCTAGGTTTGATCACGGAAGAGGTGTGAGGGTGGAATGCAAATTACTTTGTTAAAGCTTTAATATTAGAATATGTTTTTTAATGTCAGATTCAGCTCTCATAAGACAGACTAATTGGTTTCACTTGATAATCACAAATCATTTGCAAACAATACGAATTGTCAGATACGCGATGCACTGTGTTGTGGGTTACAAGTACTACCACAGGGACTCACGAGAGAAAAGAAACAAATGCTGCTGAACTTTACGCTTTGTGCTTATACCCATATCCTCCTCCATCTTGCTTGTCTGGGCTTCTTTCTCTTTTTTTTACTGCATGTTGCTTTTAGGGAAACTGTGCATCTCACCTTTGAGAAATTGGAGCTCTGTGACCCAATTTTGCTTGAAACAGTGGCTGCCAGTGAAATGCTACTTCCACCTCGATCCCAATGCTCTATTCTTGGACACTTAGTTAACGCGTTCATTTACTTTCTTAATGGAGGGAGCTCATTAGATATTTTTTTCAGATTATTTTTAAAAGAACCAAATTAATTAAGAACTGGTGGACAGTGAGTATAAGGAAACCTGGGTTCATATCAGAGTCTGTATTTGTTAAGGAGTCTGTGGATTTACCACATCCCTGCAAGGTGCAGAGATGCTCTTTAAGTTTACCTTTCTCTCTTCCACTTTGAACAGGACTGTCAGAACAGGAAGAAAAACTAATAGCAAAACGAAATCAATATCCTGCATCATTATATATTTAAAGACACAGCAGCGTTTTGTGATTAACCATGGTGTTATTGTTCTGCTGTAGTGTTGTTATTTGTTTTGCACTTCAGTGCCACTGTAGGATTTAGCACAGTGCACATTTTTCAAGTCAGCTGAAATATTGGAAGTTGTTACCGACAGGTGTTTCTTGTTGCATAGTTTTTTTCTTTTCGATGAATTGTTTTAAAATTAAATAGCTCTGAATGTAAACTCTTGGTTTCAGCCTTGATTTTCACAGTGGGATACACCAACACGAAGAGTAGTGAGCTGCTTATGGGAAACCGGAAAGCCATTAGAGCTGAAAATTGTCTGATATCCATCTTAAGATCTTAAACTCAAATGTCCACAGTGCCCAACAAAAACAAAGGATATGACCTTGCGGTTCCAGTAGTTTCTGAGGGGACTGTAGTTTGGTGCAAACTACTCGAGGCATCCTTTTCCTTTCTGTGTTCAGTACAGGTGGATGGGCATGTTGACAGCGGGGGTGGGGGGGGGTGTCATCTGTGCAGATTGAACACGGATTGCTCCTTGATTATATCTGCAGCAGGTGCCGATGCTCATTTTCTGCTTACTTGAGTCTCCCCTGAAATGGTTTTAATCCTTAATAGCTCTATCTACATGCACAGATAAATCAGACCGTTATTCAGATGATTTGTTTTTGTCTACGCACAAAAACTTCTAAATGTTGTGACTCCATTTAGGAAACTATTTGCTTGCTACACAACAAACCACACTTCATATACTGTTACAAAACACAACAAAGGAATTTATATTTTTTGCGATCTGAGGCAAATAGAATAATAAAACATCACCTCATTGGGCTAGTTATATATTCATATATTCTTGCCCTGGAAGCTATGCCAGCTACACTTGTACTGCATGAAAACACAGCAAACACTCGGTTAGAACTGTAACTGGTTTGTTGTTTTTTTCAGTAGTTCTTTCTTTTGTGTAATCTTTGAAGAAGTTCCTCTGTTCCGTGAGGAGCAGGAGTTCATTCGTAAATAGTGAGCTTGTGTTGGATTGGAGATGTTTGTTAGGACATGATATCTGAAGTAGATGGTAAAATGAATACTGCTGCTACACCTGGACAGCAAACATTTTGGACAGGCCACCCCTACAACTCATAATCCACAAGGTTGAAATCCCATATTGGTATAGTAAATGCCGTGTTGGAAAGGGCATTTCACTTGGCTTGTGGTAATGCTAGTTGCAGCTTTCTTTCTGAAGAATATGTAAATGTTTCAGTTGAAACTTTGCCTCCTGCTCATTTTCTGTGCGAGCACAGCGGCACCAAGCCCGGAACAGCTTACAGTGGTCATTTTGGCTCAAATTCTGGGACTACTATACAGAAGCTATACAATTCTTTTATAGTAATCAACCACTTGTAGTGATGACTTCGGGCCCGGGACAAACATGATCACTATAAGCGGTTTACACGGTCCTAGAAATTTGATGGGGCCGGCGGCCTGGCAAGACTCTATGCAGGAAAAACCCTGGTTACTATACATAACTGTGAAAGTTATAAAGTTAGTTTTGTTTTTTTGAATGTGCCCGGCTGTGTTTTGTCTTCGTGATGCCGCTCATGACCCTGTACCTTCACACTGCTCGAGGGGTCCAGCTTACTGACAAACTAAAGGTTCAATTTGGTTTAATGGCCACTCCTGACAAATCCTCTGACTCTTCTACTCATCTTCCCTTTCTTCCCACTACCGCAGCGTGACTCTGACTCAGCCTGTCCCTTTCACAGCCCATCTCATTCCCGGCTACTGGCTGAGTCGAAGCCCAGCTGTCCATCGACTTGCTCTGCTGTGTGAATGACAAGGAGATGCAGTGAGAGGCAGTGAACCGGTCAATGTGGAGGAGCTTCTTTGAAATCCTCCAGGTTCTTTTCTTTAAGCCCAGGCTATGTAACAGTCCATCCACGCCCTCTGGTACTTCCCTCCTCCGTCGTGCTCTAACCCCCTTAACGAGTTCCCACCCGGACTCTCTGGGCTGCTCACCCTACCATGCTGCCCTCTTCTCCTTTCTTACAATTCCCTGAAGATATGTAGTTGCAGGAGACTATGGGCAGTATTTATTCAGGGCACAAGTCATCCTCACACTTTTGTATGGGGCTTTAGCTCAGACGCCTCTCCCTCGCCATATGGCTGCAGCAACACAGAGGAGTGGAGGTAAATACTGAGATTAAGATTATTTACAAACACCCAACTCATCAATTGTTTGACCCTGATGTCACTAGCTTTCTGTAAAACACAAATGCCACTTAGGGTACCTGGTGAAATAAAGAGGGTATTTAACCCGAGAGTTGAGCAGATTTCAGCCATCTGTTTTGAAGAGCTTAACCTTCCACTGTCTGGGTGTGCTTGGTGACAGGAAGGAAAACCAAACAACCTCAACAATGAGGGATGTGCAGCCCATGCTTCAATCTTTGCTCGGTGTATTTACTACAGAGGAGCCATATGTCTCAAAGTTCCTGTTTCACTTTGTGCTGAATAGGGGTGGTGGGAGTTTCCCTTGTGAACAAATCAACCTGTCGGATGAATCTAGTGAATGTAACTAAACTAGATATGTTTTTTTATTGTTGTCTTTTTTAACCCAACATTAGACTTACTAAACTGCCTGCATTCATAATTGTGTGTATGGCAGGATTATTGATTAATTGAATTTAATAATTGAACCTTAGGTACCTGTAGCAGTACACTGTTCTGAAGTTGGCAGACTGGTTGTACGATGATGTCTCATCGCATCCATGTTGCAATTTGGATAAAATCCAAACGTAATTTAAAAGAATACTAAATAAATTTTTAAAAAAAAGGCTACTTCCATGATGATCTCATCCCAGTGATATTATCAAAGCTATATTTTTTAAATTGATATAATCCTAATATTACTAATTTCAAACCCCTCAGAGCCCCAAACCTTTCATTAATACCAAGTCTCAATATATGGAGGATTTGTTACTCCGAGTTGTCTGTAAATGTGCCTGGAGGAATATTGGACTGTATGTTAATGACTTACTTTATATACAGGAAGTTATTAAATTATTTAGATTTTTATTCATATGCTTTTATTTATTCATGTAATATTTATTTATTTACTAAGCCTTGTAGTTCTAAATATGTTTGTACTGGTTTATTGAATGCCACCACTGCAATAGTTACCTTATGGGAAATAAATATGAAAAACATCTAATCCGATTACTTCATTCTGTATTTTCTATTCTCTCAAATACCACTGGTATCCATACAACTAAAAACCATGTCCATTTTAATATCTGCATTCTGTACAATGGTGCCATGTTTTGGGGTCCGCTGACAGGTGTCACAGGGATTGTGTGCCATGAATGGCAAATGTCATGGTGAAGTGAGGGATTACACTGTATTACTTTCTGAATAATTCTTCAGAGCCAATGGCATTCTAGTGAAGGAGTGGTAATCTGCTGTGGCCAGACCCCATCTGGACAGACAGCAGCTTAGTTCCACAGAGTTCAGACTCCGCACGGCCCAAAAGAAAAACTTGGCCTTCCACGTCATGGTCCTTCAAAGACCTAAAATTTGACTATTCAACCCGGTTAATGAAATCAGCTCTGTGTCCGTGCCACACCACCTCTGGCCCACGACCAAAGCAGAGAGCCATGCTCATTATGAGGGAGTGGAAGCATCCTAATGTCAAGACCTGCCATGTGAAGAAGACAGCTGAGGCGAGCTCTCAGAGACGGGGTGCCAGCTATTATTCCTCAATTTCAGAGCTGTCTACAGCCTCAGGGACATAATAGCCATATGTTTGATGTCCTGTGCCACTTTCCTCTCCACCACTACAGATAAATGACAAGGAATAACATCACTTTTCTGCCTGGCTCTTCTGTATTCCGCGTTCCCTTCAACATGAACACTGCAACACAGATTCCTGACAGATCTATATTTTGAGGGCTGCGACTTTGATCATTTCTTTCTCATAATGCCGCACT
The DNA here is from genome assembly GCA_038501795.1 of Pseudopleuronectes americanus. Taxonomy (NCBI): domain Eukaryota; kingdom Metazoa; phylum Chordata; class Actinopteri; order Pleuronectiformes; family Pleuronectidae; genus Pseudopleuronectes; species Pseudopleuronectes americanus. The sequence goes on along the minus strand of CM076729.1, from coordinate 8,501,252 downwards.
GCTCATCATGGCGGTAAACAAGGCATTTGTGCTCATGCTCTTTGTTTTCCTGAATAAGTGTGACAGCTCACAGCCCAAATGTAGATGACGTTCAATCTCCCCACATGGTAGATTACACTGCTCCTCGGAAGTGAATGCTAGCCAAACAGAAGAGCCCGTCAGTTTTTACACAATGTCCATTATTCCAAACTCTCCAGAGAACAACATGGTCAAATAATGACAGTGATCTGTTGAACAGACAGGGCTGGATTAAAGCAAACTGATTGTGTAAAGTGTCGGATCAGGCTGATAAATGGAAACCTAAATTGGCAGCTTTGGGAGGTGGGATACAGACTCTGGTCAGATGGCTCATTGATTATTTGATTATAGCACTCGGTTGTGATTAGTTGATAAGCAGAGTGGATATTGGCTGTGCAATCCGTGTAAGCCTGGCTGATTGACTTGAAGACAGTGGAGTCATCAGATTAGATGAGTGGTTGTGAACAGAAGCTCGTTCTGATCCTGCGGTGAGCCGCAAGATCAGAGAGATATATAATCAAATCATTTGTACATTTTGGAAAGATCATGTAAAATACATAAGGGCCTCATACAGCGACTGAGAATGACTGCAAAAGAGACAATATCTCTGAAAAGAGCTCTCAGCAGTATGTAATGAGGGTTGCCTGGGTCTAAGACATCTCCTCTGTCCAGCCTTTGAATGCATGTTGACAGCCACAATACGAGTTGTAATAGCCGAGCATTCAAGGATCAAATTAATTCACCCCTCATGAAAACTTTATGAATACACTCTGAGGGACTGAATATAAATGTGCATATTCTGTGGAGGTAGTGAACAGTGGAGGTAGACGCATGAATCCGAGTACAAACATTTGCATATTATCCCGCTATTAAAACAATTACATCATCCAAAAGACAAAACTTCAGTGTTAATAAGTGCAAGAAGAAAACAAAGACAGAGAAATGTGCCTTTTTGCAGGTAACCCGCACAACTTATCTTTATAAGAAGAAAACGGCGAATTGGATTTCGCTGCCCAGGAACAACAAAGAGAGTTTAGTACAAAGGAGCCTTGGCCCCGATGAAATAAACCTTTTCTTCAAATCCAATAAAATAGCAGTCAAATTCATCACTATCAACCTTCACATGCTTTTCTTTGTCCACACATATTTTTTTCTTGGTCATGTAAAACTGAAATAATTTCATTTTAGCTGCACCACAGGGGAAAAACCTTCGTGAAAATGCATTTTAATGGAAGTCTGGTGGATACATTTACATGCACTGCAGAATTTCCATAATATCCAAGAGGCTCACGTATGCCAACCATCATGTCCTGTTTATCATAACCCAGTTAAGATAATATCCCAGTTGCTTGAAGCCTGAATATAAAAGTTGGGTTATTATCTGGTATTCTTAGGTATGTAAACGCTTATACAGACTCAATTACTGTGGTGTTTCTGATCAGCATAATCTGATTTCAGAACTTTGTTAGTTCGTGGACAGGGATCGTTATAATCCAAATACTGTGAGCAAGAAAACCAATGAAAAACTTGTTCTGCAGGTTTTTTTTGTGTAAATATATAGGATTTCAACTAATGTATCCTGGGAAACTCCATTTGAAACATGCTCATATCCATTTTCTACTTTGAAAAGAGTGGCTGAGCTAAGCATTATACTAAAATGCAAAGCAGTTTCAAAGAGAAACATAATGGATTGAGTAGTTCGCAATTTCTCCCTGATGTTGAATTACTGGGGGGAGAAGAGAGGGAATTGAGTTATGGAGCATTAACCTCTTCATTCACAATTATCCTCCTGCCTCTCTCTCCCTCTCACTCTCAGTCTCTTTCTCAGTCTTGTATTACACACCACTTAATGGCACCGAACTGCCCCACGCTCCCTGGAGGCCGCCTCCGTCAGCCAAGTGCCTCGTGGCCTTTTTTCACAACACCCTTCTCAATCCTAAGAGAGGAGTAAAGAAGCACCTTGATGATATCACTGATATTAAGTTTCAGAGAAGTCATCGCTCAGCGCGTCGGGGGTAAAAGATGGAGGCGGGTGAGGAGAAGGCAACCGGGCTGATAAGAATCTCTTTGTCCCATCGAGATGACCTGCGCTGCTGGGTCAACATCCTGGGGAGCTAACTGGCGCGAGGCATTTCTCAACCCTGCAAAGGTGTTGAGACGTTGAAGGGTGGTGCGGAAAGAGCTATTGAGTTACTGTGATGGGGCACATGTTTGCTGTATGGCCCGAGGCCTTCGTCAGGCAATAAGAGGGCAGGCAGCTCTACTCGTTCTCCCACAGGAGCCTGGGCAGTATCACAGGCGTGTGACATCTGGCGCCTCTCACCTGAGTCTGAGACGAAGCTTAAAGACGAATGATGATCAGAATCTTCTGCCTTGACACGCATTGGCCACCACTGGCTTTTATTACAGCATTATCCCATAATAGAGCATTTATTAATGCCCACCTTTTTTTGGATATTGTAGTAAAACCTCTTTGCCTAAATTGTGTCTGTCATTGTCTCCTTGCATCCGACTAATTGAGAAAACTGATGAACCACGCTAGCTTCCAAGAAAGCCCTTTTGTTCGGCCTGCTTGCTATTTCCTTGCGAGTCTCCATCTTTGGCCACCCACTACTAATTCAGCATTTCTCAGGCATATGAGCTCCTGATGACCTCCGAGTGGTAAAGAGAAAAATGCAGGGAATCCTTGTGATTGGCTGAGATCTTGTGACCATGTATCCTGAAACCTCTGGATACACATAGTTCCTGAAACACACAGGGTCCGAGTGGAGGTTAAACTGCCATGGAGCTATCTTTAAAAGATGCTTCACGACTCAAACACTTATTAATGTTTTATTTATTTTTGTACAAAAAATTTAGATATGAATATTGTGATAAACAAACTTTTGAAAAAAAATTACCATGAAATTATTTCATGGTTTTGAATGAACAGAGCTTTTTAATGCATTTTCATTTATTTTTTTTCACCAACAAAAAAACTCAGGGACAACATTTACATACTGGATATGCAAATAATTATAATAAAAGATTTCAATTACCTACAATTCTCTCTAAATTTACCCTAAAAACACCTTTATTGGCGTCAGCTCTTAACTAATGCTGCTTGCACGCTCAAATTGTTGCTCATCTCAAGTAAATGAAAAGTCAAGTGAGGAGAGACGGGGCCGATAAACACAACATAAACAGGAAACACCAAGGCTCCTCATCAAGAACACGTAAACAGCACACGAAACAAGCATAACATTAAAAGTCCTGTGGGGAATGGAGCAGTTAGTAGACACCAGTAGATACTTACTTGATCTTTTTACAGTAGTGCTCTCACTTTAATTGCCATCTGAATAATAAAGCACTGGAACATTCCTCATGCTCTCTGAACAATCTGACATATCGACTAATGAAATAAAAGCTTCAACGTCCTCTCCAGCTTTTGTTGCCATCTCGTTTGGGACCGTAAAAGAAAGTTGGTGAAATGTGCAATGATAAACACCCATAAAGCCCCGTCTCGTTTTAGTGAGAGGCCATTATGGTCCCATCCTGAGAGGTGCTTTCCTTCTCTGACAGTTAGTGAGATTCTTCTCATCTATAAAACATGCAGGTTACGCTGAGAGGTAGCTGTAAACTGCCAGTTTGCTCATTTAGTAATGTCTGGGGAGTGTAACTATCATGTATTCATCTTCCAACTCCTGGCCTCTTGCTGTGGCCCTGACTGGGAGGACACTGCCTCACAGTCATAAATGTACAAATGAATGGGAGAAACCTCCTGTCGCTCCACCACTACTCCGACAAATTGTTTTATTAGCAGTGCCACCGGTGAATTGCTTGATATAGTTCTTCCTGTCCTCTGGAAAATGAAATAATCGTGTCAAATTTGTCAAAACCTGTCGGATTTACCACTTCGCCTCAGTCTCCTGAAAGAAAAGCCTATATATGTTCAATTATACAGACCTGAAGGCTGCTGATACGGGGAGCAGGTGAATTTGGTAGTAAAAAGACAAGGAGAAAACACAAAATCCTCCATTTGTGGTATCCAATATCCATTTGTAACAGCCAATGTGTTTTTAGTTCAGCTAATTGTTAATGAATTCAAAGCTAACTTTGCTCTATTCAGGTTGCCCGCCTCGTGTACTGTGCCCGTGGGACACATCGCCGTGGACCCAGAAAACTTTGCTAATTGAAAAAGTACCCAGCGTCAAATACATAGCCGTCTATCTTGCCTTTGTGCAATAACAATGCAATCAAAGGGTAAGTGCACGGAAGAATATGCTTACCGCTAATTGCGATAGAGTGCATTTCCCTAATGAAGCCCAGACCTGACCCTAATGTTTGCCTGTGCGCAAAAAAAAATATTGTATGGGTTTACGCGAACGTCTTGGCCTTTGTAACTTGTGTGAGATGCCAACATAATCCTTTGTTTTGATTATTAACATTCTTTTTAACCCACAAAGCAGTTTTTCACAAATACTTTTCTGTGGGGAAGGAGAAGAAGTGAATGGAACACGCAGTCTAAGAATGCAGGCGGGAGCGGTGAATTGTCCCATGCACCATTTGGCAGTGTGAGGCACAGGCCTGTTGTCTTTTATGATGATTAATCTCCCGGCACACAGGTTTTCAAGGCCCCTCCATCAACTCTCTGGTTGCAGGGACTCAGGAGTGAGTCAGAAAAACAACGTCTACATACTGTATCTTCACTCTCCTCATAAGTAACACCCTACGGGAAAAGGAACATGACTCACGCGAGGACGAGGGCTCTGAGGTGGATTCTTCAAAGGCGACGGGAGCAAATACAGGTTGGAGAGACTCGAGGTGAAAACAAATCACATATGGAACACAGCTTTAAATGCTTGAGAAGTTTTTGATGAGAAACTAACTCAGGTGATCGTATCATGAGAAACGCTATGGCCAAAGTTAGCAACCATAAAAATTCCATTTCCCCCCCGTCATCACGGGAGTCTTCAAGAAAAGCAGGATATGAGATGGAGGTGCAGTTTCAATCCAACAACAGCATTACTGAACTCAGCGGGGTCAACATCAGAAAAGTCTTGAATAAGTAAATAGGGATATCAATTGAAATTGGATGGAGCAACAGATTTTTCTTCAGTGACACACAAGATAATTGCCTTCACCACCAGGAGTAATCGGGCTGATTCAGGCATTTGAAATAATATTATCAGTGATGCTGTCTGGAGGTTTAAGTAACTGACTGATTGTTTGAAAATAAAAAATGTTAAATAACAGTAAATCACATTAATTAGACTTAACAGGGATTTATTCTCTTGAAATAACCTAATGTAAAAAAAAAGAAAAGATACTGTTAACATGGAAGTATGTTGACATACCACAGCAGACGGTTGTGATTGAGACACCAGCTGGTGTTTAGAGTGAAAGCCTAAACCTAGTTTACCATAATGGAGCTCTCAGAGGGAGGCGCTGCACTCCGCGTATCACGCTGCTTTACTTGGCTTGTTAACACTTCCCAACCTGAAACACACACACATGGATTTTTTGGGGAGAAACTCAAGCTCTCCCCTGGTCGCTGCAACAAAGTGGCACTGGTTGTGTTTGCACAGCTTGAGAAAAGTGCACAAAAAAAAAGATTGACGATTTGATGCCAACTTGCATGAGTGGAAACAAAAGAACAAAACAATCTGCGATCCGCGGTGCCAAACTGTCTGAGGATGGGTAAACATAATTTTGCCCTCGCTCTGTTGGAAGTTGTTTGTGTGTTTGTTGATGGCTTGCTTCCTCAGAAGAGAGAGTCGGCTCCAAGACAGTTAAAATTAAAAAAACGTAATTAAAATCTTCTTATTGTGGTTAATGGCAACCATTACAGTGACTGTTCTAAAAATGATGAGGCCCTGCTCCTCTCTGCTCTTAATGACTGTGTCCCCGACTCACACTTCACTGGGCTGTGCCAACTTGCCACAAAGGGACAGTGGAATTTTTTTTTGTTGCATCACATCACTGTTCTCCCTGCTGACGACCTTCACTTGTTTTCAAGTGTTGCGTTTCACCACTTCAGGTCTATTTCATTTCCGACCTCATCACAGCACTAAAAGCCAAGCCTCTCAATTGCTGAAGAACGCCTGCCAGTCTGTCAAACCTAGCTTCTTACTGAAAAGATATTATTAAGAATTTACAAGATCAGCAAAATGCCTTAAAGTTGTTGTTGAGTCCCAGGACACAAAATCCAGATCTCTGGTTTTTCATAGCTCTAAATCCCAGAACAGTAACTCAGTGAAGAGTCAGTGGGATACCGTCTTTGAGCTGTGAGCTACCTCAGGCAAACTATGGGATTCTGTTTCTTCACACACCTACAATATGAGCAAAGCAAAAAAAGTAAAATTTCAGCACTGTAAAAGAAGTGGTGTTTGTTTTCAAGTTATATGTTGTGTTCATTATTCTTTCCCTGTGCCGTCTGTCTCTTCTGTGTTGGAAGTTTAATATACAAAAACAAAATCACGTGATCCACGCAGCAGAGTTAAAATGTCACTTCCTCCCTCTGCCTGCTGCCCCACCTCTCGCCTGAATAATGCGGAGAATTTGTTGCTGTTGTGAAAGTGTCTGTGCAGAAAACATCCTGCTGTGTTGTGCATGTGTGAAAGGCAAACGCTGGGTAAACTCTGTAGCTGATTCTCTGAGTTTGACCTGTTTTGAAGCCATTGTTTTAAGGTAATTTAGTTGCTTTAACTACTTGTATTACTTTGCTGCATTTCGACGTAATTTGCTTCCTTTAATTTTTTTACAATCTCTTCTCCAGTAAAAGTAATCAAAATGTCATACTCGTGTTGGGGGAAGAATCGACCAGACAAGATCGTCAATGAAAACGCTGTTTGACCTTTTGCTTCTTTCCGTCCTGTTGGTCTGCGCTGACATGCCTCTTCATTAATTCCAGGAGCACGGGCAGCCTTAATTGGCCGACAGTTAATTGACTTGTCTTCTAAATGGAAATCACTGTGTAGCCGTTTTCAGGAGTGTGCTCCATTAACATGCCAGTGGTCCTGTGTAATAGAAAAAAACCTTCGAAACACAATTATCGCGGGTCACTATATTCACATTACCCTTTCAATTCTGCAATGTCGGGTGACTCATCTGTTAACCTGTTTTAGCCGACTAACCCCGAAGGCCACAAAGTTAAGAAATGCAGTGGTACGTACACAGAGTTACTTTATTGGGGTACTTCTGAACAGTGAAGGGCAGTCCACTAAAAGAAGGGAGTAATAAAACCTTTGTGAAACTTTTAATGGTCAGTTGTTGTTGACAATGTGTCAGAGAGGTGCCGATTCAACTCAATGGCTCCTTTTCCAACCATATAGTTAATGGTGCTGTTTGCATTGCAGTATAAAGAGAAGTGTTTGCTTTCCCTCACCCATTTACACGCATTAGTGGACGCGATATTAGAAATGCATTTCAGTACGAAATCCCTCAAACACAACAGTGGAACGGGTGTAGCAGTGATGTTCTACAGGAGACATTTGGATTAAATGGTTTTGGCCACTTCACCTATAGTAAGAAGCTAAACAGCTCTTGAGATGAGACGACTCCTCTTTCAGTATGATGTGCTCAGTACTGCACACACACACACACACACACACACACACACACACACCGGTATCATCCTCCGAGTTGCAGAGAATGACAGAATGATGTGTAGTTCTTTTGGTGAATTAAGTGAGCACCTCCAGAAGGGTGAAGGAGGAGAGGGAGGGGAGATTGTCAATGTGAGCCATTTTTAACAGTCAAGCTCAAAAGCCACTCAACTTTCATATACCCTCTTGTACGTTTAGCTGCTCTTTAACTATGTGCCATGCCTTGCATACGATGGTACGGTCTGAAAAGTTTTTTTTCCATATGCAACAGTAGAATTGTTTGGGTGTTTTGTTTATTTCAACAGTTTTACTACAGTTTGCAATTCATGATTATATTAGAGGGAACAGCGAGTCAGTCAGTGGTAAAATATATTGTAAAGTGAAGACATTGCTCTTTTCTATGAATACACTCTCCTATTGATAAGTGGTTTTATTGGTCTTAGTTATATTGACGAGTGAATGCACAACAATAACTAAATTTCCCTAAAATATTTAATGTCTATGCCCTAATAGCAACGAATGTGGAAAAGAGTTGAGTGCAAGTTATAACATTATCTAACGGTAATAAAACTGAAATTATTCATGCACACAAACATAAAATTCATTCAAAAATGAATCTGTTGTTGAAAAATACACTGAATGAAATATATAATAATTCATTCCACCATTTAATGCAGGAGTCCATATGTGACCCTGTTACTCCGATGAGCTACAGTTATCTATAAAACAAAACAAGGTCACATTTATTGAGAGACGAATAAAGATGCTCATTTGAGAAGAGATCCAGTAACATCAAGTTAAAATATTAATGCTGCCTTGTCCCTTTCTGTTTGGGCTTTTCATCCATGAGTCTTTACATTGTTGCTCTATGAAAGAAAACTGTTAGTGTAATTGCAAGACAAGGACAAACTCTTAAAATACCAGTGGTAATTTTTATATTATGGACTAGTTGTAAAAGCAGCTGATGAAAATATCACAATCACTGCTCAAATCTAAAAATCTATCAGTAGATGTTTAATCAGTGTTTTGGGTTAGGAGAACATTCTTTTGTTCCCCGTGTCCTATTCTGAACACATACCCTATGATTAAAGGGGTAATTATGTCTAATGGGAAAAAGATTCCAAGCCTTTGGATATATAGTGAGGAGCTAACTTTTTCTGTTCCATCTTTTTTCCAGCAGTCGTCAAGACACCCACCCATGATGAACACACCAATATCAGCCGTAATGTGATGTGTTTCATCAACAACACGGCACAGCCTCTGGGGAGCCGCGGTGGCTGGAGCATGGCCATGTGGTGCCTGATTATCCAGGGAACATGGGAAATTAAATCTGAAGAGAGTACACGGCATCCTTCTCTGTGCCTCCTGCCTGTTAGAACTTCCTCCCGTCTCCCATCTCTCGTCCTTCCTATTCTTTCCCCCCAAACATGGCAGCTCTTCAAAGTATACCTATAAATATACAATCCTCTTTGCACCTTGTCTTCACGTTTGTCTGAATGGCACAACCCATGACAAAAAAAAACTCAAGATGACAAACACAAGACTTTTTCCTTTACGCTACTTTACTTTTTCATCTTCCACATTCATCCACAGCAAATTACGCTCGTACAAATCAATCAGCACCTGCTCGTGGCAGGAGAGGTAAGAAAGCGAGGATGGCAGATCGCTTCCTTAGTGCTCATATCAAAAAAGCCAGGACTGTGTGGAAGGTGCTTACGAGCTGACGACTTACAACAGACTTTCAGCCACTCAAGATAAAATTAGCTTCACCATCATGTTAAAGCACAACACAATAATGCAGTAACCTAGATATAGCTTATAATACAGCAAGATTCCACTGCACTGCAGACAAACTAATTTAATGAGTATGAATCTATTTTGAGTATTACGGATTTTATGTCCTCTCCATCTTTCTTTTTTATCCGTCACGCCAGCTATCTTTTGTCTAAGCCACATATAATTTTTACTTTTCTTTCAATAGCTCACTTTAATATGTGAGGTGCTCTTATGGCGGGGTCACCCTTGTAAAACAGATACAAGATCATAACCCTGTTACGGCAAATCTGGAGGATTGGTTTTGTCTTGAGGGCGTCTCTCACCGATGTCGACAAAAACCCCAATACCACCCACAGCATTGGGCATTCTGTTACCATCACACACACTGCAATGGCTACTCCTTATTGGGAACTATAATCTGCTTTGTTTGTGCACAGGGGGGTGGGAGCGGGGGGCGAAGATTCTATTAAAGAGATTAAATTGTTTCCATAGCCAACTGAAGCATCAAAGGCCGACCAAATTGCGGCCCCCTTACTTGAGTGGGTTTCGCTAAAGTCACTTATTTGTCCATTTCATCATGCTAATGGCAGAGGCCATCATCCCATTACGGCTCCACAGCTGAGCGAGGTGGAACAAATGCAGTTTGTGTTGAGGTCACACAATCTCAGAGGCAGGTCTCCATGGTCCCCCCCCTGTACATCAAAACAAATCATCAACTTGTCTTTAGCTACTCTATATAGGCAACCCTCTGAACCCTGCTGCATTACCAGCCACTTCACTCCCAACCAAGGCATGTGTTCAGTGCCTTCTTGGACTTTCTCTAGTCGTTCCATGTTCTGAGTCTTGATCAACCTATAAATCTCTGTTATCTTACTATTATCATTTTTCTTAGTATAATTACTACCAGCCACAGACTGTATATAAAGATGGACGATGGCTCTCCACTTCTCCGCACTATCCTGGAACTAAGCTAAAATATTCCAGATACAAGCACGGCCATCTTATACATTTGGAGCCAGAGCATTTAGCCTGCGGGGGATGACGCTGTGGTGGTGAAGTCCCGTCAATACACATGCTCGACCAATCCCAACTCTGTGTCATCCTTCAATCATGACGTTTCACCTGGTTATTATGGCATCAAATAGCTAATTAAAACCAAACTTACAAGAAAACACTCCTCAGACTTCCTAAAATGACAGGGACCAAACTTTTCGCTTTGTCCACATCCCATCTATTAACATGGAGGAGGCAGGATTCCTGCCCTGTCCTGCCACAAGATGGCTTTGGCTTCACTTTTGGGAAGCTGTCACGTTGACTATGCTATTAACCAGCGCTGCTATCATTAATAACATCATTACATCTGTAAGTATCCCTCATTATTTCCATGATTTACAACCAGTCTTTCAACTTCCTGATCTTGCTTTCTTCTCTCTTCACCTGTTACTCTTCTCCCCCCCCCTCCTTTCTCACCCACCTCTCCTCTCTCCCAAATGTCTCTCCTCTCAGCCCAACACGTCAAGTCGGATGGCCGCCCACTCCGAGTCTGGTTCTGCAGTTTTTTTCTCGCCACAGCTCTGTGCCTTGAGATAATGTATGTTGTGATTTGGCGCTATACATGGTGACAAGTCAAACTTCTCAGTGTGAGAGGCCTTGCTGCTCTAGGAACTGTCTTAAAGGGACCTACTGAATTAATAAAAACCCTGCAGCGTACAGTACCTGCTGTTAGGCAAAGACTATTGAGATCGTTTTGTCACAAATGAGTCCAAATGGGTTTTGTTGGTTAGTACTCACTATTTCCTGGGGAGTTGGAATCAAACAGTGACTTGTAGAGCTGTGACTCCATCAGGCGTAATAGAATCATATCTCATACATTTCAGATACAGCTTTCCGTTGATCATGGCCAACAGGACCCAGCCTCCTTTCTATAACCATTCTGCTGAACCCAGGTCTTTGTAATGAGACCACATTCCGCAAGCCCTACAGTAACCACACAATCACTTGTGTTAACAGAAGGGAAATCCATTTCATCAGGATGTCGAGTCAGTGTTCCATTACCATGCGCGAGGGCAACAACTGTGCAGCCACGCAACCTCGGTGAGGACATTTGTCAGTCAGTGCGTTTGCTGAGAGTATTTTCATTATGACAACAACAATAGATAGAGCATGCTCAATTAAAGCATCATCACAGGTCAGTTCATCACAATGACACACTGCATCATAGCACTGGCAGGGTGTTTCAGAGTGGAGGTGCTGGAGAGGTGCACTCCTCTCCGGTTTCTCTGGCTCATTTCTGACAAAGATCCACATTAATTGTCAGAAAATTAAGATCAAGAAATAAACGTATACGTATAATATGCAGTGTTTTTAGGTCAGGGCCATTACAGTTAAGATGAAGAAGTCTGTCACTGTCAACTAGACAGATTGTTTCCACAAAAGGCAAAAGAGGAAATGTTCTCCTCACATTTATTGTATTATTACAATATTGCAAAAGTTGTTTTGTTGTTTAATTTGTGAGTTCTCTATTTTAATGGGAAATGCTGCTGTTGCTGTGAACCAGGATCATTATAGGAGAAGGAGAAGATCTGTGATGTGGCCTAAGGGTGATTTCTTCGGATAATGTGTATGTTTCCTGGTTCGGTGCTGCTGCTATAAAACATAATTTGGATATAAAACAGTGTAAAAATATTCAGAGTCTATAAATTTCTCTAGTACGATGGACATTTTAACAGATCACTGATGGCTGTCTGACATTATATCATCTCAAGCAGCCGACACCTGCATTATGTCCAGCTAAATATTTATTTTAAAATGTCCTATAATTGATAGCCACTCGGTATTTCATATTTTCATTAAAGATGCACCTTGTCTGTATGATTTAAAACTGTGCTTTGGTGACAAATACAAAAAAAGTTTGGGTTACAAATATACCACTTATAATATCTATGCACCTAGTATTTATTATCAGCTAACTTAGCAGAATATCGGTCAATATAAACTATTTTCAACTATAAATTGATGGATATTTCTGAGGAAATTGTTGAACCTGATTCTCACTACATTTCTGAATTGAAAGATCCTGTAAGATGGGGACGGTAAGATTTTTTTTTCTAAAACACAAATAAAAAAAAATGACCCTTCAACATAAGAATATGTACGTGATAAGATGCATTCCAGATTAAAAAAAACATCTGTATTAGGGGAAATAAGAACAAACACTGAATGAATCTTTTAAATTCACCATATTGACTTAAGGCTTCTGAGCATCATGGTTGTTATTACATTACTACACTGCCAAGTTGTTCCCTATATACTTGGATACTTCCAGCAAAATGTCTTCAAAAGTCTTTTGAGAGAAATATTTTGTATATTAGAGGTAAAATAGCTTCTCCTCTGCGTGTTTGTTCCCTAATTGCTTAGTTAGAAGCAAACTTTTGCCTCAGAAGCACTTATGAATAAGCTTCTGGAAATGTAACCGCGTCGCGTCCCTTCGAGAATTCCTCTGAAATAAAACTTTGAAAACTGGGGGAGAAACATCAGTTATTTTAAAACGCGCTCAAATGGCCAGCTGAGAGCTGCTTTTATGAACACAGCCCCTGGTTGCTCAGCTTTGAGACAAACTTGAATGCTCACAAATTTTGAATGAACTGCCCTGGGCTATAGGAATTGTTTTCTCATTTAAAGCTACTCAGCAAACACCACGCTCTTTCATTTCACTTGGTTAGAGGCCTTCTTCTCCGGAGTGACTTTCCTGTTTAGTACACAGGAAAAATAGGGTGGGGGGGAGGGGGGTTGCACTATAAAGCAATGTCCTAGGTGAAAATGTGACAGAGACTTAGTCACAGTAACGCTGCGCTGGATTATTTTAATTCTGCGACAAGACCGCATATTCCAGAGTTATGGATTTATTTGAACCACTGCGACCCCAAAGCATAAAATTATCAAATCGAGTGTCTGGAGAAAGAAAGTGACATCCCTCAAGGAAAATGCCAAGGCCAAAATGTGTGCTTTGTATTCCTCTATTTACTTGTAACATTATGTTGTTCATTACTTGCGCCATTACCATTACCTAGCCATTATACATAGGAGCCCATTATAGAAAACCTTGCCACTGCAGGCCTGTAACCGAGCAGCTCATCAGTATTTCTGCTAAGGTGCACACTTTTCCTGGGCTCTCTGTGTACACGACTTGCATTTGTTTGTTCCTGCTAAGGTTTACAGTATTCAGAGGACGAGAGATTAACGGAGACAGACTGTGACTGAAATGACAGAGCTGAAGTAAAAACGTTGTGGGGGCAGGAACGGGGTGAACTGGTGTTCAAAGTGGGGCATTGTGAAGACCAGTGAATCGCCTGCTGACGATCATGCAGAGCACACTGCCCCGGCATTGTGCGGAGACACAGTCAGCAGTCAGGGGTTGATTTCAACAACCCTCTCCTTTCACCCGCACTCCAGCCTCTCAGTGGAGAGCTCATCTCACCCAGCATTTCCAGCAGATAAAAGAACTCACCCCCTCTTTTATGCATGCAACTGCACACACTTGCCATATCTGCACATCTCCACCTCAAAAAGAAGCAGCACACAGCCAGCCTCACTTCCTCTATGCTAATAATACTGTAACATCTAAAACCCTGAATTGAGCTCCAAAAGAAGAACGATCTTTTCCCATTTTTGGGGGGGGAATTTCCAGTTGTCGGTGCAAACAGCTCTGCAGAAACATCTGTAAAGAGGGGGTAGAAAAACAGGTTTTATCCATCTGAATTGCAGAACCAGCTCAGTCATCCTGCTTCTTGAATTGAGCCATGTCAGTGATACTAGGGTGGAGCCACAGTGCCCCCTACAGCTCAATCAACACAATACCTTTATGTATTGGATTCAGGTGAAGGTCTGCCTTTTATATAATAAAACCTGTTAAATTAAAGCTTTATACTGCTACAAAAATTTGATCTGCTTGAGAGCAGTGAACAGTTTCCACACACACATACACACACACACACACACAACGGTAGACCAGCTCATAGTGCATAGGGGGTAAGACATGATTCATTTTGCAACCACCACCACTAAGTACCCACTTAGAAACCATTATCTTGCTTTGTTTTTCTGAAAGATTTTTTATAATGGCCATTTTGAAACCACTAACATAATTATGTGAGGATAACATTTTTACCCTTTTTATTTTTTTTTAAACCACCTCATGATTGCATGACTCCACCAACCGGTCAAGATGCAGCTCACATCTATTTCTCTCTCCTGAATCCTAATATATAGTTGAAGACTAAATAAATATATCAAGTGTTATTCTTTTTTTTATATGTGATGCAGCAATTATGTTCAGTATATAGTTCTGCAGTTCACTGAGATGCAAAAGCAAGTTCAATTCCTACATGTTAATACTTTGTTTTAACTACTTACTTTCCTTTGTGTAAAGTTGTGTAAACGACCTCTGCAGCTTATTTCCTCAACTTGTGTGGGAAAGAAGAAAAGAGAAGGTGGTGAGAGACTCTTTCCACTTTCCCATCTGAATACCCTCTCAATTACTCACAGGAGTGATGGATGGGATCTGGCGTGTGCAGCGTAGGGCAGGGTGTTTAGAAATTATTGTTTCAGGTGGAGGGGGGGTGGTTTGAACAGTGGTAGGAGGAAGGGGGCAGGAAGAAAAACACGGATGCAAACAGACTTTGTGACCTTGACAACAATGGAGGGCCGTGTCGCCCGGGCAGACGAGCGAGGACCGGACCTGAAGGACGGGCCTCCTCATGAGCAATGGCAATTGTCTCTGAAGACACAAAGTCGGTTTGACGACCTGCACAGCGTTTTGTGTGGCTGTGTTTGTGTTAGAGGTGTGCGCATTGGATAGTGAGGTGGGTCAGCTGCGTTCTAAATATGTGACTGTGAAGCTAATTATCTTCCAACACTCAGTATGGTCATAGACTATAAGTAGCCCAAGCAATGGGAGACATTTTTCTAAGTGCCAGCTGGATACACACCGACAATACAAATCCTGTGATTACTTTCCATTAGTCACACATCCTGAAAAATTATTTGCTTTTGGTCATGTTGGCGTTAGATAGGCCAAAGAGACGAGGCAAACAGAACTGGCATTCACCAAACAGAGACGGGCTGCATACTATCTGGACACTGGGACGAGGCTCTCCAGCTGGTTTGTCACCTCAGTTCACACTCGCACACTGATGACGGGGAAAACCTCTGTCCTGGTGCTGTAACTCTCTCAGACCTGATATGATTAACTGAACCTTTTAGTGCAGGACCCAGTGCAGCCCACTCACCGGAGTCATTTCACTGTTCAACAGAGCAGCAAGTTCTCTCAGCCAGGAGCATTGATTTTCATTCTTGCTGTGACAGTGCAACAATCACAAGTTTGCCCAAGAAGTTACAGTCTTCATGTCATGGTTTCTAAAGTACTGTGTGCGAGTGTGAGTGTGTGTATTCGACACCGACATTGTGGGGACATTCTAAGACTTTGTTTAAGGGCCACGGCTAGATTTAGGTTTCGATTAGGATAGGGGTTGTGGTTAGGCGTTAAGTCTTGATGGTCACGGTTATGGTAAGATGTGTACATCAGTCTCAGTGTGTACTTTGCACACCTAGCAGCAGGGTGAAAGCGAGAACAGAGTGAGAGGTCCCTGGATCGCAGTCATATTGCTGCGAGCGTGGCTGCATCACTCACGGAGGTTATAGCACAGGGTGTGAATCTGCAGAGAGACAAATAGACCCGTCGAGGCCAGACTCTCCAGGGACTGAGTGCTTGTGCAGCACATCCATGGTCTGACAGAAAATCTAATGAAGAGTCTACGCCGACAAGATCCCCAAACATGAGGGAGGG
The DNA here is from genome assembly GCA_038501795.1 of Pseudopleuronectes americanus. Classification (NCBI taxonomy): domain Eukaryota; kingdom Metazoa; phylum Chordata; class Actinopteri; order Pleuronectiformes; family Pleuronectidae; genus Pseudopleuronectes; species Pseudopleuronectes americanus. The sequence continues at coordinate 8,485,028 of CM076729.1, read as the reverse complement.
AAAAAACACAAGTTATTATCAAACACTACAAGAAATTAACAAGTTGGAGGTTAATTAAAATTTCCAAAGCATTCTTGTGCAAATCTCTTAGCATTAACGTAGTGTCACTTCAACCCTTTAGTAAGTAGAGCTTTTAAATCAGCCCAATGCTAATATTTAGAAAAAGCATCACATCCCTCATTCTGTCCATTGCTGCAGTTCCTCTTTTCAGCCTCTGTCTGAAACACTTGGTTTTAGCTCCTGTCTTTTTAAGGCCCACTTCCAATAAAGCCCAGTCTTCTCTGATTGACTAGCTGCTATGATGGTCATCTATTTCCAGCGCATGTCAGGAAATGTCGGCCTCTGCTCTCACTGGCTTTGTTAGGTTTGTGCTCGACTACCAACTAGACGTGCATTATGCAGATGACACCTCAAATCATAATGCCGATATATAAAGGAAAGAAAAAGTGTAACAGTATAATATGTCTCCATAACACATAAGAATGGTTCCGTTCAATAGTTGGCAAAAAAAATGGCAGGTTTCAAGTTTGAGTTTTATGATGATTGACATCACTTACAAGCCATGACAACATGACAAGAGTCACAGGTCACCTTGTTCTGACCGTAGAATAATGTTTTATTGTAATCAGTATTGACTGGACCGGAGCATGTTGACGTCTGACCTGAACATTATTCAAGACTGATCATAAATGTAAACAATTCTGCCTGTGTGCCAATCAACCCTGAAGGCAAACATTGTCTGAATCGACTGCATATCAAAAAGAAAAACATATAAAAGTCAAAGTTAATCTCCATTGGATCATGTTGCTCTGTCCTCCGGGGGTCACCACTCTCGTCAAACCCGTGATGACTGCGGCAGAAGTGACTCCATGCGACTGAATACCAATTGCCTTCCTCACACTCTGTCCCCCTCAGATTCTTTATAGTGTTATTAACCAGATTCCCTGTGGACTCTAAATTGGCTCCTGTAAAAAATGATCTAATAACCAAAGATGGGAAAGGTTTACAGTGGGTAATGGATTAGGAGGCGACCGATCTGCATAATTACCATAGTGATCACGATAAGAGAAGACCTCTCCACTTCTCACTGTATCTTTACAACCTCATCCTGATCCGGGAGAGATGGTGACACTCGCATGAACTCGGCGCACAGAGGGAAATATGGAGGACATTACCCAGTGTTTGCCATGTTATAGTAACAGTAAAAGGCATACATCAAATTTAAAACCCACTTCGAGTCCCCTTTCAACTTTTATTGAACCCTACAATTTTCTACTATGATGAAAAAGACTATGTTAATCAGCTCTTTCCATCTTCCATCGTACAAAACCTATCAAAGATACTAGTCAAATTGAAACGGCTGGGCATTTGTCAATATCACAGACCCACAGACCTTAAACAAAGATGGACAACGGGACAGCTCCCCTGGTGCCTAACTGAAGTATAGCGCATGAACTTATATAAAAACAGGGTGAAAGTCGTGATTGACAGCTGAGACTGACTCGCAATCGGTCAAGTGCATGACACTTCAGGACCTTGTTATCGAGGCTCCATCTGCTTATCGCTACTGCGCGGACTCTGGCTCCAGATAATGTCATGGGCTCAGGGTGGCAGCGTCTCTGGATAGTGGAGGAGGTGGAGACGGGTGGTCCATCTTTATGTACAGTCAATGCACTGAACAAGAGGAAATTATCATCTGCATACTCAACATACTACAGCTATTATTCAAAATTTTGAAATGCATCCTGTACAAGAATCTGGGACGAAAGTCTTTTATATGTAAATAAAAAAAAGTTGTGATTTTCTTGTTGCTTTCATCCCTTACAGACAGAGGGAAGAGTAGGAGAATACGTACAGTGGGTACACCTTTCATGCAGGGTAATGGCAGACCTGTACAGACAGTGAGTTAGACCATCTGCTGGGGGTGGGTGCTGCAGCCCAGACCACCCTCCCATGATATGGCCATCCTGCCCTCCAACCCTGCAGATCCCTGACTGTCACCATGGCCTCTCCTGTCCCGCTCTCTCAGGGCTTTCACCCAGGTGACAGTTTGAGCACCTCCTGCCCAACCTCCAGCCAAACAGAATTAAGGAAGAATTAAAAACTCAATGAGCCCAATAATTAAACTTTAATGGGCGACATAAAGCAACTTGACACCTTCTAAAAGCTATAGGCAGGGCCCATTACAGCAGAACCAAGCTGGCCCATTTCCCCCTAAACATCAGAGACATTCCTCCTTTGCAAGCTCGAACGACTACTGTGACAGAACCATGTGCCAGAATTTTCTTATTGAATATTTTCAAAATACCATTTAATAATTAAAATAAGCAGAAACACAGATTCTTATTTCTGTGCAATGCTTAATCATTTGAAAAGCAGTGATCTTCAGACAATCTTTAAGATAAGAAAACAATTAACATGTGCCATAAGACATAATGACCAAATTCCAATATTATGTTTCTTATAATACAATAACACTGGTTAAATTACTGAATTATCGAACCCTGCCAGGGAGGATTAAAGCCCTAACCTCCCCCTGTGTTTGACCGTATAATGTCCACTGAACATACAAAGGAACAATAACCTAAAACGTTGGAAGAGACTCCCTCAAAGTCTCCATAGATTTTTCACACCTACCTTAACATTTACCTACAATTTGCATAATTTGCATCCCTGCACTCCAGGTTTCACTTGTGAGAGAAAGACGTTCTGACAGTTTATTAAAGCTAAAACTAATAATTTCACAGTGTTTAAAAAGTCCCACACTTCGTACGCAGCAGTCTCCAGGTGGCGTGCACCAAACCTAAATGGAAAACAGCATGAGAAAAAATGGAAGTACTGCAGGCTGGAGATTGCGAGCAGTGAATAGATGAAAGGAAAGAAGTTGAATGCGCCATCCAGAGATCTTATCCGAGTGCGTTGACCAACATCCTTGATGTTTGTTCACATGCAGCTCGGACCCGTTAGTCACTAAAAGTTTGGACAAGAGCCACCTCAGCCGGAGCATGTCCAGCATATTCAAGAAATAGTTTGCAACATAATGAATGTAACATGCTGGCGTACTGCAAAGTCTTTTGTTACCAGTGACCCAGAAAACACTTCCTAGATCATTTAATTCTCATTAAAAAGTACATTCTAACACAACAGAGGGAAACAAAGTCCGACACTATATGTTTTTTTATCAGATTTTCCAACTAGCGCTGCAGTTTGAAGACATGAGCTGTGCCCACTGCTGAAACCTTCTAAAACCTTCTTTAAATTCCAACCTCTCAGTCCCTCTGACAGCCGGCTGAAGAGAACGAATTGCCTCCCGGCTAATACGTGGCTCAATCAGAGTCTGGACGTCTGGCTGCATTAACTGCTGAAGTAAAGGACCCTGCCTCTGCTGCAATAGTATTCAACAGTTTAAACAAATAACCTGCAATGCTCCTTCATGAACCTAATTTGCATTCTCATACGCCCCGTTCTCCAGTAACTTGATATAAAACACTGCTTGCCTTATACCAGTGCCTTAAGCTTGATTTAAAACCTTGACTTTAAAAGGAGAAGCACTAAAACTGTTTGTCTGCAATAATATAGGGAGAAGGTTTCGGTAATACCTGCCACATACTATTACTCCTGCCATGAAAAATACAAACAGTGAATTAATCTGTGACTATAGTGCATGCATTCTTAAATAGTGTACAACAATACAGTTAAGACACGTCGCAGTTATCACAAAACTCAGCACAAACAAACTTAATTAAATTCATAATAACCGCTACAAGTGCTTCATTTGCAAAAAGGTCAAAGTGATAAAGTCAGATAATTGCCGTGACATTTCTGTGAGTGTCAGGTGTCCTACATCACACGTCTTTGTCGTTTTTAAATAACACTTACAAAGAATCAGAATGTCATGTCACCCATTCCTCAGCAAGTTGAGTTTTTACATAATAGAATGAATTCAAATCTGAAGGATCAGTCTGGTTTTCACTTCTACTAATTTTGGATAAAGCCTCAATTTCACATAAGATGCACACTTCTTCTCAATAGACGTATCTGGGTGCCTTCTTTTTCAGAACCCTGCAGCAGGAAGGACAAATTCTCAAACAAAACAGCAGGAGTGCACAGTGTTAATATACTGCTGCTATGGTGTAGGATTGTCAGCCCTAAACTGTGGCTGCAAAATGGTCCAGAGCATCAGCTGCAGAAGCAAGAGGTAAAGCAATCTTTTAACACCTCTGACTATGTGTGTGTAGGTTGGTAGCCGACTGCAGAAGATTACATAACTGCAGCACAAATCTCTGGAAAAAGGCAGCTCTGTTAACCCTCTGTCTAACATCCTTCCCCGGGTTTCGCCGACAGCAGCAGTGGAGATGAGACCAGCAATCTTTTACAGCACGCATATTCCACGTGAATGACAAACAAGATTAACAGAACTGCAAAGAAATGTAAAATTAATTCAGACATTAACCGTTTGCTCCTCTGGCTCGATGTAGGACTGCAAAGTTTAAGAATTAATAAGAATACTATTTTATCTATACATCCAACAGATTTCAGTCGATGGGAGGTCAGAGGAACAAGTACACAAGGCCAGTTTAACACACTGGTTCATTGCCTTGTGAACCGGCACTTTCTGAATACTAACAGTAGAGGGCAGCAAAGGACAATTTAACAGCTCAACTGCCTTGAAGCTGGTTAAAGAGCAGAGTAATGTCCTTACCAGCATTGACGATGGCGTCCAACTCCAGGCCGGTGATGTCTCCTTTATAGAGAGACACTTTATCACTCAGCCCTCCTCCACCCGTCGGCTCCTTTCCTTCATCCTTGTCATCGGCTGACGAACAAAAAGTTAACATCATTATAGCATTAATAAAAGAGAGAATACAAACATGCGGAGATGTAACTCAACACAAACACAATATATGTTTCTTTGAATAGACGGAGGGTTCATGAAATGTTCGGACATATGCTTGGAAAGATAACGTCTTCAGTTAAATATGAAGATGCTGACGATGGAGATCAACCATTATCTGTTGTACACATTTCAATATATAGAAATTCAAATAATAAAAAAGGTAGACAGAGTTGCCACCAAATCCAATACAATTGAAGTAAATGGTGACCGATTCTTTAAACTTAAAATAAAACAACGGAAAAACTTCCTCCATACTGCTCCTGTGGTGTCATACAAGTGTCCTGAAGCCCGAATAGACTCGAAACAGCATCATTTAGACCTTAAAGTCCAATTCTGTAAGTGTCGATGCTAGTGGATGTAGCGATTCCAACAAACACACTGTGCGTGTCTATGAGCCAGAACTTGTGTGCAGTGTGTGTAGGATCCCGATGTGTGAGTGCGAACGTGAATACAACTCCAGAGGATTTCATGATAAAAACTTGGTGTAAATTATGCTGTTTCAAGTTGAATTTGAATGTCAGGGCTTCCGAACATTTGTATTTTTCTGTTTTATTAAATCTGAAGAAGGAGTCACCAGTTACTTTAATTCTATTGGCTGCAACAAAGTTTACCCCTGAAACCACTTCACCCAACCCTCCCTCTGCATAGCAGTGAGTAGACAATGAGTGACCTTTCATATCCCTTTAAGTCCTCATTCATGTGTGCGTCTTCCCTCCTTCTTAAAAGTGAAAGTAAAAACTGTGGATAACCAGCCAGGTTAGTTTAGACCATGTTTTGTTTCCTCTAAAAGCTGAGTCAAAATGAAAGTCAGCTGCGAGCCTCTCAAGCTGCCACGTAAACAGGTAATAGCCTGTTTAATGTAATACAGAAAAACTCAACAGCAGGTGTCAACACCAACATCATTCTAAAAGATATTCTGTTTTACCTCATTCCACTGAACAGCTAACCAGCTGGGCGGGTTTTATATGAGTCACTAAAAATTGCAACAACCACAAACTGCTGTATGTTTTGAAAGAGTCCAATCTTTTCTACACAACATCTCCCTGCAGCATTAGGTGCACAGTTCTAATACCATGATATGTGTGGGCTTATGCCCGAGAAGAGTATAGAGGTAAGGCTGTGAAGAACATCAGCTGCCGAGGTGTGTGGGGACAGTGGGGGAGAGGAATTCTGATGGAGTAATCTAAGGCTATCAGATTATATTTACTGAAACATCTTTTAAAGAGTTTTTTGTAGAATCTCCCTTAAACAACTTACTTCAAGTTGAAGTAACCTTGTAGCATTACTGTTTATATTTTACAAATAGAAACATGACAATGTAAAATTACTCTGCCCAAAATACTGTAACCTACAAGTTTTAAGTTTTCAACACCCTGCTCACAGCTTTCATAACACTTCATCTGACTCATTTTTGTCACAGGCTCCCTTTATAAAAACACTTAGCTTTAATTCAGGTTAGAATAAGCAAGGTTGAGGGTATTTCCTCCATTAATTTAAACAAGTTGGTTCGGAATACATCATTTATCTAAACGTATTTTACTTTTTACAAACACCCACAGTTCATCTTTTCCCATCATCCAAATCATATTTCTTAAAACCTTGCTCATCCCATTTCACAATGTTTTGTAAGTCTCCTTTGCTCTGTATCTATTGCCTCATTTCCTCTGCAACTAGGAGAATCGCCCAATATCCATGTGACCCTGATCTCACATTAATATGAACCCTGTTCAGCCTTTCTGATACAGAAACACTTCTACCTCCCTCCATTACATCTCTTCCACAGATCAGAGCCGGGAGGTTTTTGGTTTGCCAGGCACAAGAATGAACAAAATACTTAAGATGAGACATTAACACTAATCTAGACACAACTAACCGAAAAGAGAAGCCGTCTCTCTTACCTGTGTTCTCCTCTCTCCAGGATGGAATCTTGTCCAGAGATATGTAATCTTGACGACGATACTCCTTGCGTCTCTCCTCCTGATCCAGACGGAGCAGTCTCTCTGTGGAGGAGAGAAACCATAAATTTGAGCAAGAATAACGCCGGCATATTAAAGTGAAGTATAAAAGAGAAAAGAAAGACGGGAATAAATTTGGTGCCGGGGTAGATGTGAAATAACACGTGTAACTTAAATTTTCCAGTGAAGGTCATGAATGTTTCACTTGAATTATTTCCTAAATGAATGAATGATTGTTCCATTTCTTCTCTTAATGTCACATCAAACTGTCTCAGTGTTTCTCCTTTACTTTAACTGATCCACACTATCCACACCTGTACAAGTCACAGGTCCTGTCCCCACAGTCCTGCTCCACTGAACAGGGACTGCCACCATCATCATCACTATCATGTGTCACGTCCTGCTCCTCGCTTCTTCATAGCTCTTTAAAAAGCTCTCTAAATTAATTTATAAAAAATTACATCCTTAATAATGTGATCTTTGATAATGTGACTACTGTGGCCCTTAGTCGCAAATCACAGCCGCAAAGACAAAAACACAACAAACCACAAAGTACAATGGCAGACAAGAAAAAAGTAAATAAAAACAACAGCAAATAAGATATGATCAAACTTTATTGACCCACACAGAGAAATCCAATTGTTACAGCAGCAGGAAGGTCAGAATGAGGTATACAAGGGAATAAGAATGCAAAATTAAATAAAAAATGCAGAGTATATATATTATACACACCTTTCACTGTAGTGGTTTTTATAGAAATTTTATGAAGTAAAGTACAGTGCAAAAACTTGTTTTCTGTTCGAAATGGTGCAAATAGTACGAGGAGAGTGACATGAGAAAAAAAAACACTGTAAAATAAGAAAATGCAACAGTAAATAATAAAACAAAACAAATTACAAAACACGTGGACAGCACATCAATCCTTGATGGGATTCTGAGATCTACTCAAACACACACCCGGCTCACAGTATACATCAGTGTTCTCCGCCATGCAGACTCAAAACAATGCAGGTTTTCCCTCCAATCAGACACCCCCCGCTGGTGTCACTCATTAGCCGCTCCTCTGTGGCTGTTAATTAGTGGAAGTGGCTGTTTGGATTGGCTGGAGTGAAACTGTATCTGTACGACTCTCAGCTGAGAAGCACTGTGTCACCGTGTCTGAGCTTCATCACACTCTGAACCGTTTGTTGCTCCTTGTAACAACTGCTCTGCCCCAGCACCAGGTGTTCTACGTGACTTTATTATAAATAGTTTGCTAAAGAACTTTAATGGGCTGCTGTTGAACTCCTTGTGCAGTGACTCACCCCCCCCCATAGTCGAGTACTGAACATTGAGAAACTTACTTTGTCATAATGAAGTTTATTTACTCTCCGTGTTACCTGAACTGAACTGGGGAGTTTAAGTTTGTCTTGTTTTTAGTTTGGATTACATTACATTAGCAGATCAAAACTGATGGTTAACTGGGGCTGTGCTAAAAAACAATAACAGTAATTATTGCAATATAACTTCCATCCATAGCAATATGATAAAGGTTAAATTTATATATCGATATAAATGCATAGTGTGAAGACAGTAAGAAGGTGTAAGACACACATGTAACAGATTTCCCTCAGATTCATCCATTTGTTTGCTGCTGGTCATTCACTGCTCAAAAAGAAAGGACCTCTGCTCTCTACTGCTTTTCCTCACAGCACTGGGCTGTTCTGCAAAACAAGCTTCATCCTAATTATGTGCTCTCTTTGCCACATGATACCCGAGTGCACCCAGCGCAGAGTGTAGGTGAATCAAAACATCTCCTCTGTGGAACCGTTAGAGTAAACTGGAAGTGATAGGAGGACGCACAGGAGCAAAATACAGCAGCTACAATAACAGTTAACAAGACCAGGTCAAACTGGGGTCTTCTTACTACACGGTGAGATCGAGGCTCTGATGCTTCACTTAGAGCAAAAACCCACATCACAGGAACTCTGGGGCCGACATTGTTTTGGTAAAAAAAAATATATATATATACACCGTTATCAGTTTGGCAACTTCCCACTCTAGGTCAGACTTACATCAAAAGGTATTTCTGCAGGGCGGGGATATCCGTTTTATCCCTTGTGATTTCTCTCTCCCTCTTGCCCACTCCTGCCATTCCCAAGGCTGCTTTTATTCTACATGGATGAATCGAAGTTCTGAGGTTGACCACAGCAAAGCTCCCTGGACTTACACTAAAACGCCTCGTTACTCTGCTGAACCTTTAGTCGCTGAAGAATCCCCAAGCTAAGCCTAATTGCCATGAGAACAGGATGGACTCAGAGGAGTGTGTATGTGCACGGCTGTGTTGCACCGGAGCCACCACATCACTGATGCTGAGTCCCATATGATCTTTCTCCACTTGAAGGGAGAGAAGGCCAAGTCGCTATGCTATGCTGTGGATTTCCCTGGACCAAGATCTACTCATAACAAGTAGAAAGGAGATACGACTGCTTGTCACATGAAATCTCCTTTTGTTGAGTCCTTTTTGACAAGATTTTCTTCAGAGGTTGTTCAAGTATAAAACAGGCAACTGGACTTGCTTGTGTTTGGATGAGAGGTGAAACGGCTTCAAGAAACACAAGCATGTCCAGTTGCCCATGTAAACTAGCACAACATCTGGAGATACACGACCTAGATGAATGAGAAACTTCACAGATATCCACGATCTTGTTTCATAATTCCTTGTCTACTGCATTTCTGTAGAAGAAAGGATTGTGGCCTGGTGAGGCATTGGTTAGCACCGTATAAGAAAGTTCCTGGTTAGAGTGCTGTTTGTCTGTGTGGAGTTTTCAAGTTCTCCCTGTGTTTGCCCGCGTTCTCTCTGTGAACTCTGGCATCCTCCAACAGACCACTGACATGCAGATTGGGGTTAGGAATATTTAAAGCTGCTAACTTGACCGTGGGTGTGATTGTGAATATGAATGGTTGTTTGTCTCTGTATGTTGACTGGGACTGGCTCCAGCTCCTCCTTAAAGTATAAGCGGTATAGATAATGGATGGATGGATTTTTTAAGAAAGCTCTTCAACTCTGGCCAATCTGCACTACCAAGTCAAATTCTGCATGTTATTCGCCAACACGATTCCCAATAATGACTTTGTGGTGGTCCAACATATAACGATTTCAGCCGACATGTCTTTTTTCCCTGTTTTTACCTGCCTTGATCTCCTCTTAGAGAGCAATCTGAGCTTGAGGGGTGTATGCTCAGAATAGGAAATGTGATTTAGTGGCGTTCATTCTATTGCTGGCACCTGGCTAAAACTGGAAATGACAGGCTAAGATTAATTATTACCTCTGCTCAGAGAATTTTAATAACCATTATTAAAAAAAAGGTTATCCACACTCTCAAGACAAAAATAATCGGTGAGTCAGCGAGCTGCGTGACTTAACTGTGGCATTTCACACACACACAAAAGATGACCCACCCTGAAATTCTGATTATCAACTTGCCAAGGAGGTCACCAGTGATTACAAACCATCTTTGTTTCAGTCATTAACTGAGGAAAGGTCCTTGCTGAAGGGTCTGCAGCCAATGAGGAGGAGGGCAATCACAGGCAGCCATGTTTGTTTGACTCACACCAGAAATAAATAAACTTTGGGATGTCAAAAAGCACAGGCGTTCCCTTGTGTAACGTGTGCTGTCTCTCTGAAATAAATGGAGGAGGTGGAATGAATGGATCTATGAATAACATATGCATGATAATAATACCTTTATTTATAGAGCACTTGTCAAAATCCAAGCAACAAAGTGCTTTACAAAACAAAACAGACAGGTCATGAAATCATGAGCACTCCAAAAAATTAAGGAATCACAAATATTTAAAGACAATATTCATTTATAAGAACTCTGGAGGACAGACAATTCTTTTAAATTATTGTCTTCAAATTAAATGAATTAAATGTCAGGTAAAATTAGGATAAAACAAAGGATTCAAAAGAGATCCCTGCCTTACCCCTTGTTCCCTCTGTCAATTAACAGAGGTGAGACAATGTGGCTACAGGAATCCTGTAGTTGCTTGTAACTCTGCTGCTGCTGCTGTTGTTGTATCACACAGGTGGACTGCTAGTGTGCGTGTGTGTGCGTGTGCGTGTGCGTGTGTGTGTGTGTGCTGCCACAGGTAAATGACAGCAGGAAGTAGAAGCCTCTCACACAGGAATCCAAGCTAACGAGCAGGGAGCAGTGTGGACTGGTGTCCCTGTGTGTTGTTGCGGATGTGGAGCCTGACAGCCCAGCAGGTAGCAGAGTGGTAGCATGATGTTAACATGTGCACAGTCACAGTGTGCAGAGTGATGGGGCGTCAGTGAGCCTGTCAGTCTCCCGGCATGTTTAGAACAACATGCATGTTGCCTGCCATGGGGATGCTGATAACCTCAACCCCCCCCTCCCCTCATCCGAAGCAAGCCTTACCTCTCTCAGTCTTCCAGTCCTTTTTCTTTTTGCTCATGCTGCCGGAGTGATTAGACTTCGAGAGGTTGTTTTTTGACTGTGGCAACCCCAGGCTCACAGAGAGGAGTGCTCCACGAGACAAAAAAATAAAAGAATCGCGGGAAGCCGGAGCGGTGAAAGTGAAACAGCCTCCGGACGCTGGTCTCACCTGTGAAGCTGTCAAAGAATCGGCTGTGGAACCTCGGCGGGCTCAACCTACCGTGATTGCGCCGTACATTATGTGTACAAGTCCCGCCCTGGCGATTGGCTGGCGAGGACGGGGGAGGGCGAGTGTGATTGGTCTGAGGAGGGTGTCAGTCACACGGAAGCCACAGAAATGGGAGGCGTGATTGGTTGTTTGCTGCCGGTTCGTCCTCATGCCGTGTGCGGTGATAGGCTGCTGGAGCCGGGGGTTTACTTTCTGTTTCTGCAAGTGGACATAGACCAAGAGGCAGACAGGGAACTGTTCTCTGCGTTTATATAGAAATCAGTGGGTATATATACCACAGAGGAGTTCATCCTCATGTAGAGGAAAGTACAAGACACATGATAATAAGAGATAAGATAATCCTTCATTATATAATAAATATAAAAATAACAAATTTTATTTATACAGCACCTTTCATTCAAACATTGAGCTCAAAGTGCTTTAAAATACGTTCTAAGACATGAAATAAGAGATCAATTAGAACAAGTTAGCAATAAAACAAAAACTAGGGATACAAATAATACACAAAACCAGCATAAGGTATACAAAATAAGTACCAATAATAACAGTAATAATTTATTATTATTGTTGTTGTTATTAGTATTATTGTTATTGTTATTATTATTATTATTATTATTATTATTAATTATTATTATTATATCTGAAATAAATATGGTGGTCAAAATGTTTTGACTCATTATAACAACTAACTTCTCAGTGTTCTAACAGAATCTCCCTGGGTGAGATTTGACATTCAATTTTCATGACTGTGTAATTGTCATGCTTGCAACTTACTGTGACCCCTGCTAATGATTGAGTTGTGATTATTGACATTTTAGCCAGATATGGAATATTTTAATTACTTTTTTTATTTTTACATTTGCTAAAAATAATTGACTTTAACAAACACGAATGGACACAGAGGTAACCTGTCCCTGTCAATGGCAGAAGAGAGTATCTGGCTGGATGGACCAGATCAGACCAGTAAGTCAGGCTGTCGTATGTGAGGGTCTGGTTCCAGAGACCACCGTCTGTCATCTGTTGGGTTCGCTCTGCTCCGGTTCAGACCCATCTGCTCCTGAAACCACTGACATTATCTCAGAGTGGAACATGTCTTTCATCCAAGCTGTACACTGATCCATGTCCAGTTTTAAATATGGAGATTAATGATACTGACAGATCAGCCACTACAACTGAGTGAAAATGTTTGTATAAATACATTTATAGCTTAAACAATTCAATTCAATTCAAAACAACTTTATTTGTCCCCAGAGGGCAATTCCCGAGGCACATGGAGCATGTCAAAACACTAGCAAAAAACAAGGAAGAAAAACAAAGATGACATCAATGCAATGTGCACGGACTTTGTCAGTACATGCGTAAGCTTTGCTGTTTTCCATTTGGGATCAATGGGCTTATTATATCTAAATATAATCATATTTGAATGTGCAGAGTTTACATTTTGGACCACTGTGGTGAAATTCTCCTACAGTGTTCAACAGTTATCCCATAATATAGTCAAATTAAAGATCTCTTATCTCATTGAACGGCTGACAGTTTTAAGGAAATTAAAAACTAGCAATCAGCTCTTATCTTGCACAGATATTCATAATTTGCCCTTTTATTATATTTAATTAAATTAATTGATTAACATTTTAATTTAATCTAATTAGATTTTAATTAGCTTCCAATTGAACAACCTCATTAAGATTTAAAACATATAAGAATAATGTTTATGGTTTTCCTCTTATTAAAACCACAATAGAATTGTTCATGTCTTTTTCTGTTTATAGCCAGAGCCCATAAGACTGTGAAGTACCTTCTCTGGTCCTGTAAACAAGGTTCTGATTCGAATGTGACAGTTGCAGTTTTCCATCTGTACTATTCAAACCAAACCACTAGATGTCAATCTTGCAACATTATCAGCAGCACTTCACAGTGTGAGTGATTTTGTTTAGACACTGAGGGAAGGCATGACATGCAACGTCATATAAGAGGCTGGTGAATCATAACTAATCTAATAAAGATAAACCATTCAAAATTGAATCATTTAAATCAATTGTATAGCTCATTTAATACATTTTATCACAGCTTTATGTTTATTTTGACTGATGAGCCGAAAATACGAGAACGCAAATAATAATACTGACAATGAAATACTGTAAAATAATTGTAAAAGCTGCAATAGCAATAAAAAAAATGTTTTATATTAATGAGGAATATATTAAGTGGGAGATTGGACACCAATCAAATCAGAGAACCCAATTTCAAAATCATTTATAGGAGTTCAAATATATTTATTCATGCAATTACTGTATCAAAACTCATAGTAGTCTCGCAGATATGTTTCCACACTTGTTACCTGATTAGACCTTTTCTTTGGACTGTGTGCTATATTCTTCATCGATCTGCTTCACCCTCCTGTTAGCATTGTTGCACGTGTTGCAGTGGGATGTCATGACCCTTCTAGCATCTGCATTGGTCCATATATTTCTTTGGCATCGCATAGAGGTGTAACCATCCAGAGTGACTGAAGACACTGTGTGGCTGTGAAAGGTCTAATCCTGGTGGGTCACTCCAGGTCAAAAAAAGTGCAAACAAAAGGCCTAAAGAAGAATTTTGTGTATTATAAACCAACTTTTCACACACATTTGTATGTTCCTTGGTGAGCAAAGAGTAATTATTGTCAAGATATTAATGCAAACATGTGGCTTACCGGATAAGGTGCTTTCGTAGCTTTAATAATGAAATCTTGAAGAGTTGAATATACGAGAAAAAATAGGATTTCAATAGAAATATTTCAACAGGCCTTGATTTTGATGGTCTGAATAAAATCTGCCATGGAGCTCTAGCATCCTTGTCAGATTTTGGCACAGTTATTAAACGTCATTAAATGTTATATTGTGGATTCCTGGGTTCAGTTAACAATGATTGCAATGATGGTGTGTCATCTGGGCTATATTTCAATTTGGACATGACTTGTACTAAATACATACAGCGTCATTTGCGAGATATTGCACGTTATTATTTAATCACTGTGGCTTAGTCATTGTTCTGATGTCTGATGAGCATCACAAAAATAAAACTTGGCCTCCTATTTCCAGTGAGTGGTTGTTTCTGCGGGGCGAACTGTAAACTGCAAACAGAGGAGGATCTATTTGTGTAAGCCTGCGTTGGCAACTGTTATTGTCATGGTTACAGAAGAAGGAGATTAAGCCAATGGCTGTGTACCTAAAAGTCACTGGCAACAACACGGCATTGTCTGATCTGCTGTTGGCTTGGGACGTATGTTTTTCATATTCCACCTATGATCACAGCAACATAATTACAGCAAGCGGGACAATTATCTCCAGAAAAAACAGACAAAGCGATCCCTCACTTTAAGTGTCTCCAGAGGCTATGGAGGTTATAATAATGGTAATTGTTTATATGTGTTCTTGTGTCAATATCCTTGAGCCCTGTGATGGGTCTGAGTAATGATGGTTTTATAAATGTCTGTTTTTAGTCAGTGCCTGTTGCAACCGGTCCTCGAGGCCCTGAAATATTCGCTGCTTACGTCATTTTAATAACTTGCCAATGACAATAAAAGTGTTACAGGAAACAGTCTTAGATAAAGTTTGACAGTGTGCCTCTATAAAACACATGTTAAAGCCTGTTCAGGATTTCTAAAGGTGATTTCTGGGAGCCGTAACAATTCCTCTGTCAAGTTGCAATCACACTTGTGTCGACATATCACTTCATTTCCCCCCCACATAAAACTATAAACAAAGTTAATTAGAAAATAAACTTAATTATTCCAGTAGCAAATAAAATAGTGAAAAAAAAACATTTTCACAGAACAATGTCATGGCTTTTTTATTTTCCATTATTACTTATTTCCAGTGATTCCTGTATGTGTCTTCATCTGCTCTGCGCTCTAGTCTGATCGGTGTGTTTCAGTATGTTTCGGAGTTAACTGTCCCAGCTTGGTTTTATATATAATTCCATTGCTGCCCATGTTGAGCATGACTCTATGTTACAGGAGATATTGTTTCTCAATGCAGCCTACAAAAGAAAAAGTAAATGAACCTAAAATAACAGAGGAGGAAATTGTTTGGTGGCACTCCCATCAGTTAAATATGTGCTGTGATCACTTTGACTTCTTTGACGCCCTTGCCTCCCCTCAACGTGAACACATCATACAGTGTGGTGGTTTGTGCGGGCTCTTTTCAACCTTCTCAATCAAACATTTGTTCTGCCCAGATTACTCACTGTGTCCGGCCATATACTGCACTCACATGTTCCACAGATGTGAGCAGTGACTCGCTATTGTGATCGAAAAAGAGGCCGAAACTGTCATCGAGTCACTCAATAGAGGGAGACCAGCAAACGTGTGCATGGACTGAACCTGATGCATACCTGTCTGCAGGCCTGTTAAGATTCCATTATCTACTTTGCAGTTTTCCAGAAAAATATAAATAATACTTTGAAATGAATATATGAGGAGGAATTTAACTTTTTATTAATGACCTTTGTGGAAGTATCATTGTCTTCTCACAGTTTTTTGTAAGATTCAACTCTACGAGGTTAAAACTAAGCTTCAGCATGTTTTAAGGTAAATGCACATATGCACTGTCTCATCTAGAAAGGGAGTCATGAATACAACTCTGTGTAATAAATTTTAGACGAAACAAAAGCTCCAGTAATTGACATAACTAACAGCTGATGAAGATACACGTTGCACGAAAGAGTGATTAAGACAGTATTTGCTTTTTTACATTGTTTATCATATTATGGTCTATATCTAAAAATATATATCCAATTCCTCACCATCTTTTATTTCTGACTTTGGTTTTTTTATACATGATTATGAGCTATTTTTATTAAAGCGCTACAAGTCTGTTATTCAACCTAATGAGCAGGTTGTCATGAGATGCATTGTGATGTATGGATGTGAAAATAGTGGTTTTCTGAGTGTTGCTCTGTTTAGTCTGGTTCCTCAGAACGAGCTCTGGGGTTGGATTAAAAAAAGCATCACGCTGTGAGTAGTCTTTTCCTGCAGGATTCCTGTGGGTTGTAGCTTTGGCAAAATGTGTTACAACGGCTCCCTCTGTTTATTTTACTCTATTTAATAAAGCAGCCATCCAGCATGTCTCTTCACACCAGAGCACGCCTGCTCGCTGCCTGCTCGCTGCAGCAGGAATTCCTTCCTGATCGCTGGCTGAACTCAAGTTGAATGGATTTGGTGCAGATAGACGTTCAGATGTTCAAAGTGTATCCACAATCTGTGATCAAAAGGTCCTGGCTTCTATGTATCATCAATTTTCTTTGATTGATGATTCTGATTATGTAAGATCTGTTGAACTACATTTTCCATTTTAGGCCCAATCATTCTTTTATGTATGATTCTGTTGTGTGTAACAGAATAACAGAAAGGTGGAAAACTCTTTAAACCACTGGCGTGTGCTGAAACACATCAAAAAATCACGTGTTCCCTTCCGACTTTACAATTACTGCCAGACAGAGTTACTCATCCAAATGAGCGACTGCCATGTCTGCTAGATGCCAGAGCAGAACATTTGAGACCAGATGAAATTCCACAGGAAAAAAAAGCAATCACAGAAACTACATTGCTCACCCTGCAACAACGATGTTTTTGCTTCGGGAATCTGACCCTCATAGACAAAATTATTCTTCAAACAAATGTCAGGTCTCACTTTCACGGGAGGATTATTTTCTCAGATCTTAAAATATCAGTATCATTTAACAGAAATGTTAAGGTGCTTGATTTTCGAGGTTATGATGGGGTCATTTTATTGCTATAGGTTCCAGATGATGAAGAAAAAAAAAGGGTCTGAATCATTTCTGCAGTCTGTGTGGTCATAGCAGATAACACGTCTGTTAAAACTGAACTTTCCTCTTGCACACCATTAACAACGGCAAGAAGTTGTTACCACAGAGATTTGATGGTATGCGATACTAAAGCCACCCCCTGAAGGCTCGCTGGCCCCTCAGGGTGCACTCTGCACCCCGGCCCCAGCTCTCTCTCTCTCTCTCTCTCTCTCTCTCTCTCTCTCTCTCTCTCTCTCTCTCTCCTTTAATTGCTCAACAGAACTCTTTCATCTCCTTTGACTTGATCCAAAGCAAATAACATTACGCTGCATATTATGATTAAAGAATGTGCTTGATCGGGTCCACCCAAACAACTCCTGCTTGGACCACGAATTTAAAAAGCCTCTGTTTCAGATCAAATTGATAGTTTTGAATTTAGATGACCGGGAGTCATGAGCTGAATATATACATTTATATGACTTTGTTCCATTTGCTATATCAATTTTTCAATGTGAAGCAGCATAGACCTACAGTAACCCAAGTTTTGAAGTGTCTTAGATAGAAAATATAATGATAGGTACAGTACAGGTCACCTAAATATCTTAAATTTGTACTTTTGTGTCCTTGAAGAATCTCATGAAAGGAGCAATAATATCTACATAGAGGAATGCTCTGTATCCTACTCTATGTTCTCAGGCCACGATGGTGAAACATGTTTTCCTTAAAGAGGCAAACGGCTGGAGATTTATAACTGCATAGCAATTACTTCTAAAACAGTACTGAGTCGTTCATGGCAATCAGCGGTCTAATAGGAGGCAGAAAACTTAAACACAGATATATCAAAACCTGGGCAAATGAAAAAAGGGAAGATAAAAAGATAAGATAAACCTTTTTTAGTTTCACAATGGGAAACTTTGCAATATTACAACAGCAAGAGTCAAAATAGGCATCAGTAAGTAATAAGTAACATGCAATACTTAGAGGTTCAGTGCATAAGATTTAGTTGAAAGGGATCTTTTGGCAGAAATTGAATATAAATAATTCCAGTAGTGTCTAATTATCTAAATTGTACAAATTGATGTTTTCTTTACCCTAGAATGGTCTCTTTATATTTAAATACTTTATATTAACATCAGAAGCAGGTCCTCTTTATGGAGGCCACCATGTTTGTTTTTAGCCCAGACAGGACAAACTTAACATCTTTTAAGTTTTTATGATAACTGAAGGTTTCCAGAGGTTGTCTGTCATCTTTGGAAGGGAAGGGTGAGGTGAGGGGTATTCAGCTGCAACTTCACCACTAGATGTCACTAAATTCTACACACTGAACCTTTAAGTGCCAGAATCATCATACTTAAGTGTAAGGAATATACAAAATATGGTAAAACATGGTAAAATATCAATAGAATCAAGATAATATATACAGGAAAATATGCATTTCCTTCTAATTTGATTGACCCATTATTTTTTTCCTTTTCTTCTAAGAGTATGCCGATCACATGAGGGCCAAGTGAGAATTCGGTGAATAACAATAATAACATAAGTCTGAGACTACGTATTTTTTATCCAGTTTTTTTGTGTTTGCATGCATACCAGCAAAAAAAAATTACAATTAAAAGAGCATTTTATTCTGCTTTATTTTCCTCTGTTTTATTTTGTGCAGCCTCACCCACGTGGACCAGTGTTTGCACCGAGCGCACTTCCTTAGCAACGTGTATCTGAACCAGGAAGTACTTTCGCTTCGCTGCAGCTAGCAGCTCCGGATAGCGCAGAGCTGTGAGAGTGTGTGTGACAGCAAAGTTACGGAGAACATTTGTGCGTCCGGCAGCCTCGTTGTGTGTTTCAAACACACGTGAGGGGACGTCGTGTTCAGCAGGAAGCTGTGTCGCAGAGAGGAGACGAGGGGAAACTGTAAGAGCAGCTCGTTTGGATGGTTAGCAAGCTGTTAGCTCACATGCTAACGACTGCTAGCTTGACTTGAAGTCGCCTTTATTGTGCTGCTATTAGTTATCCCTTAAACCTAAAATGGGGCCTGGTGAATAAAGTTTAATATAAAACGTGTAGCGCTACATTACAAGGGATAGTTTGGACAGTTGACGGGATGAGTGAGTTCTTAATCTTGGGGACAAGCTTTGAGTTGTAGAGTTGTGCACCAGGACTATAGAGTGATGACACAAGCTACGAGTTAGACTTCGATGTATAGTTTTTGCACTTGTTGATTAGTACTTTAAGCAAATGAAATGTTCTTTTTAAGTTAACAAGGCCTGTAACTATGGCAGGTATCACTTTGAGTTCTGTAGGAGAGATGCTGCTTTTCATTTGCACTCACTCTCCACTGCAGATCACTTCAAGTGCTCAGAGCATTTTAGGTGATCGTGCACAAACCGCATGTTAAAGGTCTACCCACATATTTCTAATAAGGTTAAGGTATGTTCCAAAACCTTCAGTATCGTTTTCCTCAATCAGTTCATATATATATATATATATATATATATTATTTTTTTTGGAGTAGATCAGATTTATTTAGCCAGAAACAACAAAAATACAGAGAAAAATTAAAAACACTATGCAGGGGGAAGCTGAAAACATAGCGGGGCATACATAGTATGGGAGTCAGAAAATTAACAATAACATGTATAGCCCATTAAATAAACCAGCAACACTAGTGTCAATACAAAATCAATATGTGTGCAGATTATTTCAGATGCATGCCTGATTGTGTGGTCTGTGTTTGTGTGTGTGTGTGTGTGTGTGGGGAAGCATTATTTTATGCTAATGTATTGATTCCTGAGCCTTAATAATTGATACTTGAAAACAAATAATATCTAAATGAATAGGAGTCAACAATACCTAAAGTTTGCTTTGGGTCACTGCTGTAGTAGACAGTCTCACGTCGGATTGACTCTGAATCAACAGGAAGTTTGCATCGACAGTGTGCTTGTTTTTAACGGACTCAACACCTTGGATGTTAAATGATAGTGTCCTAAATATCATATGTTGTCTTTGTCCTCTCTTCTGTCACAGGTGTGCCATGGAAATGCTGCTCACTCCACTGTCTGATAGGCCATGATAGGCTTGCGAGTTATGCAGGGGTTATGGAAAGTCTATTGAATTGTGCTGAAGAGCAACAACCCTCCTCTCCCCTGGCCAAGGCACTGTCCAAGAAGCAGGAGCCGAGCAAAGATCCAAAGCCAAAAGGTGTTGGTGGATTTGTTTTAGTGCATGCAGGTAAGTGTGTGAACTGTTCAATAGTAGATCTACAATGGCCGCCTCCGTCAAGGCCCAACAACCCTTTAAACTGCACCCAATATCACACACTCCCATATATCAGTTCCACAAATGTGTTCCCCGACTTTTTCCACCAATTATTCTCTGGGTAAATCTTTTAAAAAAAGACCTTGTCTCTAAATGTTAAAGTGAAAGAAATTCCTGTATCTGCCCCCTGATCTGGATCAAATTTTAATGCATTCTTTCCTGATCTCTACTTCATCCATTTACCAAGTTTCATAGAGGCAACCATAAGGGTTAAAATGTAACCTCCTTGATGGGAGTATTTAAGGGACATTCTAAGCATAATTTGGTAATAAGTAATCATACTTTATTGTCAGATTGGAAATAGTGCATCCCTTTATTCCTTGAATGAATTGTAATTTACCCCCCGATCTGATTTCAGGAGCAGGATACCACTCTGAATCCAAGGCCAAGGAGTACAAGCATGTTTGCAAAAGAGCGTGTCAGCGAGTAAGTTCAATTAAGGGATGTTACTATCGTAATGTGTGTCTGTCTACAAGCAGGCAACACAACCTTGTTTTGCTTGTGCACACAATGTGTCTCATTCTGTGTCATTCAATGGGAATTATAAATTCAGTGATGATATTTTGTCTCTTCTAAATATTAAATCACAACAGTTGATCTGTGAACAATGACACAAGTCACCAATTAAAGTAGCATTTCCAAACTTTCCTTAAATAATGGAATATTTATGCTTTACCATTATATTGAAATGTAAATGTAGTTTGGGCTGGTAAACATACAATCTCAGTTCTAGATATTTCTGCTCAGACTCATGTATCTAACAGGACTATTTTCCTTTATGAGGTAAATATGGAATAAAACTTTTTTCATGTTGTAGTTTGGATGTAATTGTATTTTTTTTTCTTTGGCACTCAGACAGGTTCTTCTCTAGAATTTCCTCATATTTACTTTCATTCATTGTTCCCTCCATTGTTTACAGTTCCTTACAGCTTTACAACTGCAACACAACCTCATGGTGTTGTCATCACCTGCACTTAACAATAGTTTAATTTACCTATTTAAACATTTGTCAAGGCTTCATCCAAATTATTTTTTATGTCAGTTAGTGGCAGAATATATAGGTATTCCAGTATATGCACTGTGGTGTGATTATTTGGGGGGTATATTAAAACAAGTGCTAAAGAAAAAGTGAAATGATTTATTTCTCACCATATCACATCCTAGTGTTACTTATCTGACTTTGAAGAAGGTATGAAATTAAGTATTGTACAAATCACAGCTGTTGTGTCTCTCTCTGTCCCTTACAGGCTGTGGACCAGCTCAAAGCCGGAGCTCTTGCAGTGGAAGCAGTGGCTGCAGCGCTAGTTGAACTTGAGGTGAGCTGATTGTGATCCAGGTTTAATTATATAAGAATAATCAGTTGATTCATGTCCACAATGTAAAACCATTATTGTAGGGCCAAGAATAGACCACATCAACAATTTCAGGATTCCACTATTCCTCAGGGCAGAGTTAAAATGGGTTGAAATAAAGAATAATAACTCTGATTAACTCTCTGTAGCTGTAGGCGCAGTTTTCTAATAATAATAAACTAAGGCATTCATGAAAAGAATGAATGCCTTTTCCTCTATTCTTCTATTAACAATGACAGTTTTTAATTTTAAATCCTTGGTGTTTTTATATTAGGATTCTCCTTTTACAAACGCGGGCATGGGCTCCAACCTGAACTTGTCAGGGGAAATTGAATGTGATGCAAGTATCATGGATGGGAAGTCGCTACATTATGGAGCTGTTGGTGCTATTAGTGGTGAGTGTTAACATATGTGTTGATATTTATACACATGCACTGCTATAATATAAGTAATAATAACAAGCCAAGCGTCACTCTGTCATATGTTTTACTGATTCACATTTTATTATCTCAGAGTTTTTAGAGATTTTATGGAGAGAACTGTCATCATGAATCTGAACAATCTGTGACAACCAATGAAATAGTGTTAATATGTACACACCACACGCATATACTTTATATTTGAAAACAATGTATTTATTTTAGATATGAAAAGTGTATTTACAAACTTATGATTTTTATAAAGTCTCTGAAATCAGTAAGATGTGTTTAAATAGGCTTTAAGCAACGTAGCATTCAGCTGTGCTTGTGTAACAATGGCATGTGCAATACAAACTTAATCCTCTCTTAATATATTGACTTGAACTGAAGTATATAACTTGACAAAACAGAGGGATACAATTTGGTGTTTTGATGACTCCAATTTTCCTACTTGAACTGGAATAATAATAATAATATGTTAGTATTTCTGTTTTTGCTAAATGTAACCATGAGTTGGATTTCTTTACATGCACCCCTGTAGAATCAGGAACCACCTCTGTGATACTTCTGTCTTTTTCTTCAGGTATTAAGAACCCAGTCTTGGTTGCAAACCGTCTAATGACTGAAGCACAGAAAGGGAAACTCTCAGCTGGCAGAATACCACCCTGGTGATTATCATGGTTATTAATTAATGTTGTATTAAAGCCACTATTCCGGCTTGTTAATTTTTCCTCCTGTCAGCTTTTTAGTGGGGCGAGGCGCACACGACTGGGCCGTCAGCCATGGAATACCACCATGGCCCTCAGAGAAAATGGCCACCAGTGAGTAATGTTTCAGTGGTTCACAAATGTTCTTCTTCTAAAAGCAATGCATTAACTGTAGCTGTGAAACTGAAGCAGAACTCTGTGCTTAAAAATAAACTTTAACTTCACACAGAGTTCAGTTTGTCTGCGTACAAGAGGAACAAGCGGAAGATGGAGCTGGCAGAGAAAATGGACACAGGAGAGAATCCGAAAAAGAAACGAAGACAATCAAGTGAAAACACGAGTTCTGTGGTGAGTAAGAAATCCTATTTTAAACTTGCAGCAGTCAGAGTGGACCCTCCTCTTGATAGTCATGTTTCTCAAAGTGAAAATCAGGCTTTGTTGTACATGAGCTGTAACTGGTTGAGATCCGAACATGTGACCGGAGGCATCAGCATAAGGAGATATGTTGATCAAATCACTCTAAACACTCTGTCACGACTGTGTGCTGTTCTGGCTCCTAAATGGTGGAATGAGCTCCCCATGGACATCCGGACTGCAGAAAGCTTACACATCTTCTGCTGCAAACAAAAAACACACCTCTATACCTTGAATAAAATGGTTAAACTAACTAGCACTTAAATGGCGCTTACTTAAGGCACTTTGTAGTTTAGCTTTTTTGAAGAAATTGTACTTTCTTGATTCTTGTTGTTCTGGGTTTTGGACCCTCATGGTTGAAGGCCTCATGAAGCTGATTGAAAGAATGCCAAGAGTGTACAAATTCCATATGTGTTCCTTCATAGTTTGGATGTCTTCAATATTAATCTGCAATGTAGAAAGAAAAAAAAATAAAGAAAAACTATTGAATGAGAAGGTGTGTCCAAACATTTGACTGGTACTCTACATTCTTTTTTACTTATCGTATCTTTAATTCCTTTAACGATACGAAGGGACACCAGTACAAATACTAAGCACAAGAGGCACGTGATCCTGTGGCTGATTCAGTCTATTATCGGTGCTGAAATTGACGTGCTCCTCAGTTTTATCAAGCTTGCCGCCTATTTGGCCGATCTAAAAAAGATCTGTTTCTTCTCCAGGAGGAAATATATATAAGTGATCAAGCTGAATTTAAAACAAGGCATGCAACAACAAGTAGATTACGGTATTCTACACAAGAAAATAACTAGATCATCTTCCATGAGCAAGAAGTCAAGATGCATTTTGACAGATTATGATCTCACATTCTCACAGGGTCATCAAAGAAAAGGGCTTAACCAGTTTGCACAGACGGTTCCAAGAAACGATTAAAGTGTTGACATGAGGAAGGGCAAAGTTTCAGTGCCCTGAGCAGCACAGCTGGAGAGCGAGAGGCCTGACGATGAGCCGAGCTGAAAGCAGCCGAGAGCCGACTCGCACTCTGCTCCACGGTCACCAGCAGTGGCAGCCGCCCAGAGGAGGGTGGGAGAGTTTATCTTGGTTCAGATGTGAGATGTGTTTAATGGAGTAAAACGTGTAAACGGTCACAGCCCCTGATGCCTCAGTGCTGCTGGCTCTCATCAGCATTATTATTTATTTAGTTGAGTCACATCAGTCCTCACTAGTATTAACGGTTCATCCATCAAAAGAAACAACTACAAGGACTGTTTGTTGACTTACGCATGTTCAAGTGATCAATGATGGATTTCTGCGTGTTTACCTCAGGAGAGTTGAAGGTTTGACTTGCCCTCTGTTCTCATCTGTCTCCTACATGTTTACTGCTTGACCCTTTAATTGATAATGATTAAAATGTGGCTATTCATGCAGTTAATCTACCACGGTTCACATGCATGTCATGTTCAGACTTTCATATATTGCAGGACCTTGGCATCATTTTTACTCTGACATTTACATATTAAGTCAATTAAAAGGAAACTAGAATGTTTTGCATTGTATAGCTTGGGGCTGCCATGTTCACTGCGTGCTCTGCTGCCTCATCGTCCATAAAGTTTTGAACGTCCACGCAAGTAAACCTCATAGTTTCAGCAGCAGTTGTGCACAGACCCACAAGTGGCACACAATGCAGTTCTCTCTCGCTCTCTCAGGCGAGACCTTGTTTTTCAGGTTTTGTGTACCTGTCACTTTGTCTTGCGTTAAAACGACGTTCCCCCACTACTGCCATAGAATGAATGAATTTTGTGGTAAACGTTGAAGACAAAGTGAACATAATTACTGGATTCGCAGATTAAATTGGATCCGTACCAAAATTTAATGGGTTCTCTCCAGACCTATACCGCATGTTCTGTCAGTTAGAACATGCTAACTGACAGACACACAAAAAATATATAACAAACGTAATAAATTTGTCACAAATGGCCATTGAAGACAGTTAGGTTGAACACAAACCTCATTGCAGTAACGGTTTGATTTTCATACAAGTTCTTCTTGTGCCTTTTCTTTAATCTTTTTTCCAGTGCTGCAAAGGCACTTGTCTCTTGATCGTTCCACATTTGTTGAGGAAAACCTAAAGGATATAATTATAACTCAAAAGATTTCCTCTATGTTTTGCAGTCATTATCTTTTGTGGGGTTTTCCATTTAAGGATACTGATAAGCAGTGACATGATGGTCTTAGTCGGATTTGAAACTTGTTGGCTCTGGTTATTTTGGCCTCAAACTGTTGGAGACAGCGCTGATTTAGGAGAACATAAGACAGATGAGAAAAGCTATTTCCTTTTTTTTCACTCTGCCTTTTTATTTCAGGGTTCTATGAAGTTCAGTTTCTGGTAGGAGTGGAGCTCTGATCATCTATCATAATGCCATTTTGCATATTTATGCTGCAGGACTGAATTGATCATGTTCTCTGATTAACAGATGGTTACAAGCCACTTATTCAAACAAACCTCAATCAGGGAAGAAGCCGATGGAAATCACAAAAACACTTTTTTCATGAAATATGTTAGCATGCTTTATAAATTCATTGCATACATACCTTTGGGAATTTTTGGAAATTCCTCAGTCAAAGACTGTGTCTCGGTTTCAGAATGTGAATGTTTGGATTTCTCATCCTATATTCTGCCTAAATTCTCACTCGAGAATATGTTTCTTTTTTAAAACAAGGTTTATATTTGTATATATTCTAAATATATATTTGTGTTTTTCTGTTGATGTGACTCCTCTACTTACTGTGATGTAGGAGAATGGTTCTGGGTGTCTCGACACTGTGGGAGCTGTTGTGGTGGACCTGGAAGGGAATGTAGCTGCAGCAGTGTCCAGTGGAGGCTTGGCGATGAAACACCCAGGCAGGGTCGGCCAGGTAGTCGGACTCTCTTCTTCTTCTTTTATCTGTACATCTTTTTATCCAAAACTTAATTAAATAGTAATTTCTTTATGTAACTCGAGTTAGAGACAGCCGGAGCCATGATGCGTGTCCCAAGCAAAGTTCCAATGTGTGATCCCGTTCAGACCCCGTTTAGTCCCAGTTCAGACCCCATTCATTTCTCTGGTATAAGTCTTTTACTTCGAGGCAGCTGTAGGGAATGATAAGTTTGAAATAACAACAGCTCAAAAACAACAAAAAACACTTAATAATTGGGGCTGAAAAGAAAGAAGGAACCAGGAAGGGGATTTAATCACTTCTAATGTTTAAAAACCTGTGGCTGAGAGCAATAGAGTAGCTAGAATGGCTGGTGGTTCTAGTGTTGGAATGTCGTGTGGAACATCCCCAGCTCTTAGCATAGCTTTTTAGTTTTTTCTTATTCAGATATGATTGTGCCATACTCCAAATTATTACTAAGATACAATTACAACAACTGTATAACTATGTTTATCTGAAACATCCTCTCTTTCCTTTTTTGTCCTCAGGCTGCCCACTACGGATGTGGCTGCTGGGCTGAAAATGCCTGTAATATGAACCCTTACTCCACAGCAGTGAGTACTTCAGGTATACCACCAAGCGTTTTCTACAACATACTATTATACTAATATATAATATACATACAAATACTAATATTTGATGTGAGCGTCAGATTCAGCCTCAGTGAGTCAAGCTTCAGAAAGCCTCATCAGTCATTTCCTGAGATGATTGAGTCATTGTTTGACGCTTCTTTGTTCATCAGCTGCATGCCAGGTGCATTGCAAAGCTCTTTGGATTTGCAATGACATTTGACATGGGACACCTGCTGTGAATATGATGGAAGGAGAACTGCCCGGAGTGCAGGAGAAAGATGGTATATTCTGTTCTTTAAGTGCAGTCATCGAGTTTCGCAGCATTATTCTACTGGGATTAGAGAGTCGTGCTAAATCTTCCCCTCCGAGTCACCAAATTCACATCGGCTCACAATATGTGCTTAATGTTTATGGTTACAACTCTGAAATATTATCCTCTTATCGTCAGGCCATCATCAGTTTAAAAAAAAAGTTGTATTCCTTAAGTTTAAATATGTCCTACAAATAAAGCTTGTGGTAGAAAATAACCAGCATAAGCAATCAAGTAATGATGCATTGGTGTTTAGCAAGAGAGCCACAGGAGTAACTATTAATGTACAACTTAAAAAGACAGTTTTCATTAAGCAACTGAATTGAGTTGAATTTATGTAGTTTTCTCAACTCTAATTAGATCTACACTCAACATTCATTTCTAATAAGTTATAACTGTTATATCTAACTGTGTATGACAAAAATATAGTTGGTAAATAACTCAGATCATCAGCCGTGCCTCTTGTTTCAGCCCCTCCCTACACCATCTCCCACCCCACACATATTGTGCCATGGTGGTGATTTATAGCTTTCACCTGTCACACCCGGCTTGTCCTCCCTTTCTTTCTTTCTGCTGTGTCTGCAGCGTCAGGAGGAGGAGTGGTAGGAAGTAGGTGGCCGCTATTGTTTGTCCTCATGCAGAGGTCGACAGGAACTTCTCCAACTGGCAATCTTGCTGCGTTTCCATTGTGACTGGGAGCGGTCATCAAGGTTTAAGGTTGAATGAGGAAATAGGAGCTCATTGTGGATGGTGTTTGATGTCCAAATATTTCAACTGGGAAGGGTCTTGGTCTTTGTGCTATCCAGAGATTGTTTTCCCTTGAAAGGGAAAAATGCGTTTTTTGTTTCCTCTATTGAATTTCAGTCATCATTGTTGAATTTGGATGTCACACTTAAATTCTCAAAACCTGTAGTAAGACATATCTGACTCTGAGTACCATCTTTGGAAGTAAAAAATAATGTTCGATGAAAATGAAATAAATACGACTAGAAAGAACTAAGGGTTAATGGAGAAATGAGGCTTCTGAGTGATTTGGACAAACTGACCTTTTTACAATCCTTAGTCTTATTAAATGAGAGGTCCAAAAATAGCAATAGGACAATTACCTTATTTCCTTTCAGGACCAACTTCAATTTCAGGTTGTGTTCTTTTTTTGAACATTTTTGTACAATGCAAACAACTATGCCCTAGTGTTTCCAAAATAAAAAAGGTGCATGTCTCCTTCAGCTGAGGGCAACATCGCTGGTTGTGAGCTGCATTGTTTTGTAAGTGAGGTAGAGAGGCTAAGCCTAATGCGTGTCAGTGTAGATGAGCTGATTTGATCAGACAGGCTGAAGTTTGACTTGGTCCAGTAACAAAGTCAGAATATTGCAGTGTAAGGTAGACCTGATGTTCATTGAAATCCAGACATTTTCCTGAAGTATCCCAGAGTAGCTCTAAGTAAGAATGCCAATGTCAGAGTCAGTTGAAATGTCTGGAAAATATCAGAGTGAGGCCATGTGAGAATACAGGAGCGTTTCTGACACATTCACTGTGATCAAGTGAGCCTGCTGATCACGTTTACAACATGCAATGCACGCAAGATATCTCGGATCAATCCATTTTGTAGACGCAGACGAAGACTTCGAAAGAGTTAAGAACTTTTGATGATACTAGTCGATGCCAGTGTTGCTGTAAACAAAAACACATGATTTCTGCTGCAGAATGTATATATCATCCCCAGCCTGCATTCTCAACGCAGCTGCATTCCCTCACGTGAACATTATCTTGTCGTGAACGTGTCTGACCCAGAAACTCTTCTTCTTAGTTTGCTTCATATGTAAAAAGCAAACCCTGGAAGATGTTCAGATCCAAAAGAGTCATATCAAACCGATGCATTATTTGTGAGGTAGAACGACCAGTATTAGCCTCAATATATTTATTTTCTCTGGCACATTTCATTGAAACAAAGAGTCACAAATCACTTTTATATATTCTTTACTTCCAGATGGTCTCCATCAGTTTACTGTATCTGCTGTGTTTGACACAGCCTCAGAAGTCAAAGTGTTTTAAGTACTGACTTTAATTCTTATACATTTATATCTATGACCACACAAGATGCCAGTTTGGTATTAATGGTATAGTCCACAGCTCAAAGGTGGTAAATAGTCTGTCCTGCTCTCATTGATCTATTGTGTATTCATTTCATTAAACAAGCAGTACAAGAACAACATGTTCATAAATTACTCCAGACGCTGAAGTGTATGTGTTCACTCTGTTTGTACTTTCACCTCATCCTGTCTTTCTATATTGCGGCTTTACCTTTGATGTTGATTTCCTTATAGGAAGCATAATGTGTGTTCCAGTACAACACCTGTTTTTAATTTCCTAACATGAAAGCCATCCCCATCAAAAGAAGCTAAAAAACATAAATTTTCATTCTGACACGAGGAGTCGGATGCTCACCCTATATGTCCCTCTTTCTTTCTTCACCACTCATTCTCGTCTCTTCTGTCACATGCGACTCGTGGATCTTTGTCTTATACGTGTTGACTGCTTCATCTGGCCTTTTCTTTGCTGTGGCCATGAGAGAACAGCTCTTGTACATCACTATGTTCTCTTGGTGTTTTTGGCTGTCACATATCATATCTCTGTTGTGTTGTTACATTTCTTCACCGTTGCGTTGCTGCTTCAGTCTTGGCGTTTGTGCTGTAATGTGTTCATGCTGCCGTAATGTCCAGTTCCCCGGAGGCAGATTATGTTATGGCAAACGCAGCACAGAATAGCACAGTACTTGACCAATCCGACGTTCAGCGCTCATTAAAAAAGAACTTCAAATTGCTCCGGGCATCTGGTCTCCACAGTTACCGACCTGCGTTCAGTTGTGTTGTAGTTACCTGATATTTTATGGGGCCTTCGTTTGTGTTTACAGAAACAACAAGGCTATATTCTGAAGTCTTTATGGGCTTTCACAGGAACTTGTGCCAGATGTGATTTGTTTTCACCTCAAGATTTCTTAAGTATGGACTGAGTTTACATGTTAGAAAGATCATATTGCAAACGTGCAGCATTCATTCAATATCTCTCTTGTCCTTAGCAACAATGGTTTTAAATGTAGCCCTTGAGGAGCTTGTTATCTAAGATCCAAAAAAAGCACACCTGCTTTGTTTTGACTTAAAAGTGGTTGTGGGGGCGAGGTGAGACATTTGTAAAAGCTGCCCGAGTTTTTATGGTTCCTGGTCTGCTTTGACAGAATGCCTCTCTCCATTCCTTGGACTTAGTGCTAATGGAAGCCCAGTGGAGCAAAGTGTGCTGGTACTTCTCTGATTGCATTTGAATGAAATTGGAGGAGTAGTTTTTTGCATGAACATAATGATCACACATAGATAACTTGTACGTTGCAGTTTTGTTTTTGTGTGCTGTAGAAAAAGTTCAGTTAAAAATATTTTTGCGTTTCATTTTGTATGCAGTCACTTGTATGATACCACTATTTCATGTCTTAACTCCCTACTATTAGTGTTACTTTGCCCTACACATTAAACTTTTGGGTGTTTGTCCATTAAAGCATAGGAGAGAAGATCCTGTTTCTAAAAATAAACATTATGGTAAGGTGTACAGCTAAGGGCTATTACCATAAAATCGATTCATAAATGTGTCGTGGTGATACATGTTGCAGGTATGCATGCACACACTGCTGTGAGCCAGCGAGAGTGTACAGAAGTGGAATTAATACTAGATGGTCGCTGTTTCAAATTCCTAGACCAGCTGGGAATCTGGGCAGGGAA
Organism: Pseudopleuronectes americanus; assembly: GCA_038501795.1. Classification (NCBI taxonomy): domain Eukaryota; kingdom Metazoa; phylum Chordata; class Actinopteri; order Pleuronectiformes; family Pleuronectidae; genus Pseudopleuronectes; species Pseudopleuronectes americanus. The sequence goes on along the minus strand of CM076729.1, from coordinate 8,453,892 downwards.
ACTGAAAGAGAAACTCAAACCCTCCTTCAGCAATTACTGTCAGTGTGCCCTTGAGCAAAGCAGCTGTACTTGGCGGCCTTCAGGTGCCTGTCAACTTTAAATGAAATGTTAAATCTCAATTACGCTGAAAAGAATAAGTGAAAAATGTCTGCAGTAGCATAAAATGTAACTATGAGCTGAAAAATCCGATACTTACATTTTTATTATTTTCCTCTATGTAACTTAATAACATGGAAGCTATTAATAAGATCAACCGCAAATAATAATCTGGAGGTGCTTGTTAACACTGATCCCTTAAATATAGTTTTTAAACAGCAAGATGTGAGTTTTAAAAGTTTTTATTTATGTGCTTCAGATTCTTGAGTGTTTAAACTCTATCAAAGTAAATCACTGGAGACCTAGGGCAGTTCTGATTGAGACATGCACACTAACAACCTTTATCTTGTGATTTTGCAAAGTTAATGTTACAGGGTCCTCTGTCTGTGTGTCTCTGGCCAGGTTGTGGAGAGCATCTGATTCGCACCATGCTGGCACGGGAATGCTCCACTGCCATGCAGTCTGAGGATGCCCACCAAGCACTGCTGGATGCTATGCAAAACAAGTTCATCAGTGAGTCACGTGCATGGAGCCTCACTCATACTCCTCCTTACACATATGAATTTGTCAGTCAAGAACGTGTTTGCACGAACAGTTACGCACAGGGAGAGAAAAAACGAGACAAGCAGATGGTGAAAAACATGAGGAATGAGCTAACAACTGGAAAACATTGGAAATAATAGAATCAGATGAGACGGCCTTTGATTTATGGATTTTCGTCACTGTTTAAACAGCAACTTCAAAATGTTCCTCACATCAGAGCTGACAGCCGCGGATCATTTTGGAAGACATATTTGTTTTGCTGACAGTTCATGTGAAGATGTAATTTTTTTTTCTCAGAAGTGGTCAGTTTTAGAAAGTCTAGTTAACTATATTTGCTGTGCCAGTGAATGGACACTGGGATCGCTCAGAGAAGACAGCGGAGGAAGAAACATGTGGAAACATGTGGTGGTTTCTCTGCCTTCTCCTGGCCTCCTTTAGAAGTCAGTCCCAGTCTGGCTTTGTCATGGACATCTGCAGCACCAAGACATGTGGACAGGCTGAAGGAAGTCAATTTGAAGTTAATTCTTCTGTTGTTTCCTTTCAAGGTGCACATTAAGTTAAACAAAGCTCCATAAATTCTGCTGTAGCAGAAGCATTGATGACAGCGTCTGTGATGTGGAGGCCTCTCACTCTGCTTCCAAGACACATTTGAGTCAGGTTCTCTAAAGGGAATTTCTTTTAATGAAAACACCATCAGTAGGCTACTCCACACACACACACACACACACACACACACACACACACACACACACACACACACACACACACACACACACACACACACACACACACACACACACACACACACTCACATACACCCTGCTTACTCCAAAAGAGTTTAATCCCATTAATGTATGCTTCTTTTGTTATGGGTAAACAATTATTGAACTGTTTACCACTTCACTAAGCCCTTTACTAGGAACACTTGATTATTCATGTAATTATCCAATCAACCAGTCAAGTGGCATCAGTGCAATTAATTACATCACACATACAGGTCATAAGCTTCAGTTAATGCTCCCCTTAAAATATCGTCTCAACAATTTTTGAAAACCAAAAAAAGCATATAGTTAACTGCAGCTCTGCAGAGTAGTAACTTGTTCACATTTGCTTCAATCTATGGCCCCAGTTAAGCATTTTCTAAAGGTTACATTTAGTATGATAAGGCACAGTGTGACAAAACAAGTGGCTCTAACTAGATTTGGGAATATGACATGAGTTCAGTGAACGACACTGGCCTCCACAGTCAGAGGAGATGGGCAACAATAAAGTGTGATTTGTGTCATCCTTTGGAATCCATTTGATTTTAGAGTAAATGGAGGTTGTCTCCAATATTAGTTTGATGGGTGTTCCTGATAAAGTGCTTGTTGTGTGTATGTAAGTTATTATGAAGTGTCGAAGAAAAATCCAGGGTTTTGTGAGGACGTTTTCCCTACGCTAAAAAAAAGGGGCTTTATAGAGTGACGCTACCTTTACAACATGGAACCCAAAGCTGTTTGAAATGCAACAAAGAGACAAATGGCATGCAGACGCAAAAACATGTTCATCAGTTGGTCGTGTTTTTCTTCGTGAGGAGACATTTCATAACACGCTGTAGCTGTTTTTAGTTTGTTCTTTTCCAACCCGAGCCCTCTGTTGTTTTACTGCCCTCACTAGTTAGACAATCCAAGTGCTTTCATACACACAACACCTCATTCAAGTTCGCCTCTTCTGAGGTGAAGTTTGTTTTTCCACGAATGCTTACAGTGTGGAGAGTTCAGATTTACACCATCTGTCATTGACATATTTCTTCCTAAAACATGCCCATACAAATGGAATTTGATATTTCTATTCAACAGTCTGCTAAATACAATAAATACATCGGGACACAATAATTGCTTTCAGTTGTTTAACTTGGGCAAAAAGGCAAACAGCTTGAATGGGAGGATTTTCTTCCTCATAGATCATCTTTGCTGTTCTTGTCATGTGTTATCCTAGAATTAAAAGTATACAAGAGGTTTGTTTGATTGTCATTTTGACCATATTCATACTATTTTTAGTCGTCTCATGAGTGTTGTTTCTTTTTTGCGTCCAGGCTCCCCCTTTCTGGCCAGTGAAGACCGTGTTTTGGGTGGAGTGATTGTCCTGCGGTGCTGCAGATGTGTGGAAACCCAGCCATCTCAAAATATTCAGGGTATACTGGGTAAGTCATTAATTGTTTCAAGCCTCATCTCACTCTGAACATCTAGGCTACAGCTGATAGTAGGCACAAAAACAAAACAAAATTCTGTTAATATTTAAAAATCCCTCATCTGATATTCAGAAGGGGGTGGGGGGAGGATGTGCTGTGGCTTTCCTGGCGGGTGGTCTCAGTTTAAACTCGCACAATCAGTCTCTGGTTTCACACCCTTCATCTCAGATTCAAACAGAGACCTCCCACTATGGAATCAACCACTAATCTTCAGACAAGCGGAGGCCGTCTGAACACTGCCCAGCTTGGCTGATTGTAGTGGCGGATCTAGTTTCCCTACCTGGAGCTTCTGAGAATGCTGCTTCTCTTCCCAAAGCCGCCATCATGGAATTTGACTTCTGTCTTGAGTTTAGCTCTTATTAAGTGCTGGTGGGATTCTATCTTTTGACCTTTGTGTTAATTCAAACCTGATGTACAAGATATCGAACCCTCAGGTTTATGGAAACAAGGGGTTGACTTAAAAGATGTCTCTCCAGTGTCGGAGGAGATGACATCTTAATTTCAAATGAAACATGATGGCAAATGTGAAGTGAAGGGCTGTATATTGTATACATTATGTCAGCTCGAGTACTTAAATGTTCCAAAAGTCCCACTTATTCTGTGGTGTACGGCTCCTGTTTGAATCTGTTTCAGCAGACTGCGGACAACCTCAGATTACTGTGGCCTGCAGAGGGATCTGTGTTGATTTGTAAGGATAAACATTCTGTCAACCACATCCTTTTGAGTTTCTAATCCAACTCACAAGTCCTACCTTCCTCTGTGGTCTCACTGCATGTCAGAGCTCCGAGTTTATGGCAGTTTGGTAAATGGAGTGACCTGCCAAACCTTTTCCCTCTGGCCGAAGGAAATTCTATTGATTTCAGATTTCGTGATGCTGAACTTCACTCTCTAATGAACCTTTTTATGTGTATATTTCCACAGTGGAGTTCCTATGGAGTCACACCACAGAGAGCATGTGTGTTGGCTACATGTCGGCACAAGATGGCAAAGCTAAGGTGAGATTCCCGACTAGCTTGAAGAGCAAAACGTCTTGCTTTAAGTTTGAATTACATTTAGATTATACAGTAATGTCACCATCCCTACTGCATCAACAAAACGTTATTATAATTCCTGAGTCTTTATGGATTATAGAGATAATACGAGATACAGTCTAATATTCATGCCTTACTGATCAATGCCAGTGGTTTGAATTTGCATGTTCTCCTTTTTGCACTAGTTTTGTCACACTTTTGATTTCCGTTAGAGCCTTAGATCAGACTTTTCTTAACTGTTGAAATCCTCTTCATCTCCCGTTAGCTCAATAAATAAATAAACTCTGTGTGTGGCCGTCGCAGGACTGTAACAAACACGGCCATAAATGTGACAACCGAAGAGATATGCTGTACATGTGTCAGAAGTTAGTCAAGGAAAAGTTGTCTTCTAGCATTTGTCAGGCAGTGCATGTTCATGTGTAATGGGGGCGTAGCTTGGCCGAGATGGACGATGGGAAGGAGTGGGATTTTTCAGTTGCTGTTATTGTTCGCTTTTCAGGATTACCAACCCTCACTTTAACAGTAACTAGGAAGAAATTTGGAATTCATGTGGCACAATATTTGAAATAGGAAGCCTTTTTCCCTCCCAAGGACTGTTAGCATTCGTTTTACCCCTGTGTGATTCTGTCATGCACTTATTTAAGGCCGAGTTATAGTCCTGCGACTGCAACCACGGAAGGCCACGCAGCTGCATCAACGGACTTGTTTTGGTTTATACTTCTCTAACGTGCTGCGCGTGTTGCAACGCAATTCACCGCCAGAACACTAGGCGGAGTAGCGTTTTTTGACGAAGACAAAACACACAAAGAAGAGACGACTTCTTCTTCGTCGACTCTTTATTTAAATTGCCACTCCGGGTCCTCATATTCTATTTCTGGCGGACAAATCGGCCAGTCAGTGACGGGTTATACAAGTGGTCATACTTTCGGATCTCTTCTGCCAAGTGCTCATCTATTTGTTCCATATTCGTTCTTCTAATTCTTCCGGGATTTCCGCGTATTATGGGGCATGAAACCGGAAGCTAGACTCCGGACGGGATGTAGTAAGCAGACCAATCACAAGCCTTGCGGGCTGCGTGAGGAACGCGTCGCTTTGTCGTATAGTTAGAAAAATTGGCGGACGCACGCAAGACGCCAGAGGGCACGAAAGGGGCGTGTTGCGTGTCTTGCGTGCGTGCAACCCGACAATAACTCGGCCTTTAGACTAAAATCATGATTTATTCTTTTAAAGTCTAGTTTGGAGATAACTGTTGAACTTCATGTTCATGGTTTCAAACATAATCTCTGCCAATTTGTTGCTCCGAGGTGGAATGTTCGTTCTTCATTCACCCATTACTTTAGAGATTCAGTCTTTTGTGTCCCTTTTCTTCATCTGCAGATTTTGTGTAGTTTGTTGCCACATTATTCCTCTGAGTTTGGAAGGTCAAAGCCCCGTTAACCCTACCCTAGCCAACTCCACTGGTGACCTTGTGGAAGTATTGATATCAAAGCAGATAAGCGCCTGCTGCTTTACCTGATAGCACTAGATTTTACACACAGAGTGCGATGTGCAGATTTACACTGTATCTGTATCAGATCCCACTCCTTATTCCTAACTGGAAGGCACTTAATCCATCACTGCCTTCCCTCCTGCAAACACTGAAGGTCTCCCACTAAGACACAACCAAGCCAAACTTAAGGCTCCTGTGGTCATTGGCAGGAATTTGTCCCCTGCACCACCTGTGCTTGCAATGGAGTCTGCTGATAACTTCGGGCTTTTCAATTATGGGATTGGATTTGCCATCCTCCTGCAGGAAGCAGAAATTCTTCTGAAAACCTTTAACAACAGACATTGTGTGATTGGTTGTGGTCTGTGTGGCTTCTTAAGCAACAGGGCTTAATGCTCTGGTCTCCTGGCTCTAAGTGGAGTCACTGCTCAGACTGATTTGTTTGGCTAATGTATCGCTGTCACTCTGCATGAAGAGAGGGCACTGTTGTTCAAGCCTGGTTCACATTTCAAAGCCTTTGCCCTCCGTCCAGCCTCCCTGTTCTCCGCACTCATTCTTTCCCTCCGTCTCTTGGTCTATCTCTCTCGTCACCCCTCCACCTCTCTGCCCCTACCTGGTCCTAAAGTATCCTGACTGAAAGTCATGTACCACTGGGGATATCAGTATCAATCTGCATATTTGTCAGATGTGCTCTGTGTATTGGGGGCTTTGTGGTGGAATGTGAGCGTGCAAGCTCTCCTTTCACGCCTGTGCCAGTGTAAAGCGGAGCACAGTGAACTGTGTACAGCACTTTTTAATCACCCAACACTGCTTTTGTTTCAAAGGTTTTATATAATTTAGTCAAAGGTTCTGCAGGCGTTAGTGAAAGGTGATATTACTGGTGGTATAGACGGAAGCCTGGGAAATTTACGCTGTGAAAAATACACACACACACACACACTCTGTATCTAAGTACTGAAGAGCGTAACAGGCAGGGGCCACTTTCAGAACACTTCTGAAAATTTCAGAAAATCCTTAGGAAAGATATTAAACCTGGACTTAGGGTGACCTGCAAAGTGATGAATTGTGACCATGAAACATTTTATTTGACATTTTTGTTTTTATTGGAAAATGAAAAAATTGCTAAAAGTACAAGATTCTACATAATGATTTCAAAAGTAACGGTACTATGCATCCCATAAATCATTGCGAATTATCCCTTTCAGTGCTCGTCTTCTTTTCATATAGCGTATTGAATTGTAACCTTTTGTAGTAGTGAGACTGGAATGCAATCACCACTCGGGCGTCCACGCTGAACGAGCTGATCTTAGTCTGCATGATTTTCGCGGTTACGGTAAACAGTTCCATTTCCTCAGCAATCAGAGATGTTGCTATTACACCTGAGGGTTGTGGGTAATTTAGTATTTGTCCTTGACATTTCGGACAAAACTTCGACAGGGACATATACAATTTTATCCTAATCTTGTAGCTTTTGGGAAGTCTATCTTGGTTACAATATTATGTCTGATAGTAACTTTCATGAAATGAATGGGATTATTACTTGAACCACACTGATGTGACTGGTGCAGCAGACGATGTGGGATATTAACTAGACGATAGTGCAGAAATAGAACTAGCCAGTTTAGATGAGAAGAAGTCATTAGAGGGAGATTAAAAATCTGCAAATGCACTGTTTGCCAAAGGGGCTCAAGCTGCTTTGTCCACAGACAAACACAGAAATAGTGCAAAGAACTAGGGAGGAGCAAGACGGCAAACTATAGCACCCGCAGTCTCTCACTTAAAATTTCAAGTGTGGGGTCTGGGAAACACGAAGAGCATCAAAGTAAGGACCTTTTAAAAGTCTATTCTGGTGAAACTGTTGCCCGGCCTCACTTCATTAAGATGTTCATCGGAGTGTTCTTTAAAAAATGAATGTGCCCATTGGGTGCTGATCCAGGAATATAGTCTGTCAGTTGTGGTTTCTGGATCTCCCGGGAGTGGGTATCACTTCCTCCCAGGGGGGCCACTGGTAGCACAGTGATTTTGAAGAGTGCAGCCAGGAACACAGCTGCTCCACCAAACCTCACACTGCTCCATCAGAGACTGAGCTGTGACTGGTTGGTGTGGGACAGAGGCTTCGAAGCATGCATGCTCTGTGCCTCTCACCATTTGCATACCAAAGAATCTTAGATGCTCTGTCCTTCATGTTTTCAGACCGGGTGCACAACAAGGTTTCCATGCATGGACCTTGTGCATGGTGAACCTAACGTCTACTGAAGAGAAGCCAGAGGAGAAACATCTGTATTTTTTTAAGATCAAAAACAAGATGGGAACCTCAAAGCAGCAATGAAAAGAAGAATTTCTTAACTGTCTTGTCTTTAATACTTCTTAAACAAAACTAGGACTATTGTTTCTGTTGCACTTTTATTTTGCATGAATAATACATCTATATTCAAGGACATATAAAAATGGTCTAGGCATTTAGTGGCTGAGACAGTTAGGCATATAGAGGCAGAGGGATCCACCACCTCAGCTGCTATTCCACAGACATTCTTCCCATTCCTATCAGCATCCCACTGGGCGTTTCTAACCAGCCAGTCAAGTCCATCTTCCACTGCTTTTCTGTGATAAGAACATAGACGGGCCCATACACACCAGCAGTATTTAGGACATAGGTCAGACTGGATCCTGTATTTATGCACATTTCTTCTCTCCAAAATTTTAATAATCAGCTTTGTTTGTATTTTTATTTTTTCATAAATAACAGTTTCATAAGTTCGGGTGAACACTGACGCTTGTTGTAGCTCAGTCCGAGAAGGGTTGAACGTCAGGTAACTTTTTCAGACACTGTAGGCAGCTCCTCTCAAGTTTTTCTTACTTTTGAATAAGATGCTGTTGCTGGGGAAGTTTAAGTGTGACTGTAATATAGCAGCACGAGGGAGAGCATCTGGTTTTATTCAAACGCTCACCTGCGGCTGCACTGAAGAGGACCTCAGAACATCCAACCGTGTTTTCTGTCACTTCTGTTGCAGCTAGACTATTGCTTTATTGTTTGTCATGATTGGACAGATGAAAGAGAAGTGTAGGATACTCAGCACTGCCACCACGGCTCGGTTCCCTCCTCCTGGACATCATTACCACTTCAAAGCTTTTGCCACTCAAATCGTGTGAGGCCAGAGAAAATCAAACGGCATGCAATTCAGAACTACTGGTTATTGTCTGCTTTGTCTATTACACGATAAGTGAATTTTACTATGGTACATTTTGTTTTTATTATCCATCTCGCCTGGAGAATAAATAGCGTATGACTGTTTTTTTTGTTATTTTAACAGGAAGAATGTCAAAACCACTACAGAAAAACAGCAGCATAGTCATGGAGCTAAAATTATTCTTTGGGCTACACTGTGGTGTTAATCTGTGGCTTCTCGAGCTCCTAAACACATTCATATCACCAAAGAATGTTGTTTTTCTCCGGAAGATACAATGGCACTGTGTTTGTCACGTTATGTTTTGACTCAGCTGTACTCCTGTCATGTGGTCACTTCAACCCCTGGGTTAACAAGCTGACAACTGTAGGTTTGCGTCCCTTCTTTTCTTTGCTGTCTACCTAGCCCTGCTATCATATACCATGGATCTAAATTTATTGAGACCCAAAGAGGCTGTCTTATTCCAGATCAAACTTAACCATGGGTGGTTTTTTACAGTGTGAAAACACTTTTTGGTAGTTTGGAATTTTGGACAAAATGCAGGAGGTTGAGACAAAGAAGCAAAAAGAAGCAGAAGTGGCTTAAGACAATAACAGAACGGAAAATGTGAACTAAAGGTGGTGATGCCTTTAGTAATAATAATAATGATTATGTAACATTGGCAATGGAATTAACTAAATTAACTGTCTCATTTATTTTCTCTATTCAAAGGAAAAGACTACTTTTTTATGTGCTTAATCCAAACATTTTACTTTTGCAATAACCAAATTGACATCATGACAACGTAAGATGGAAAACGCACGCCTGTCAACAAACCAATCACTGTCAAGTACAGGTAGACGATGATTGTACCTTATTTACTGGGACGAACACAGCAAGAAGTTTCAAACTAAGGACCATATTGGATTACTGATCACATTGAGCAGAATTGGTTTTAAAAAGCGTTTTCTTCATTTGAATCAAATAAAATGCACAAAAAACCTGTATGAATAATTTGCTATTCAATTTATACACCGAAGGGCTCAGCTCCAGCATCATGGGTCTGATGCTGCCCAGCGTGTGTGGTGCCACAGGAACATTAGGTCATCGGTCGTGTGACTTCGGAGCCTGAAGCACTTTCTCACTCCTGTGTCCCAGTAACCTGGAGTTATGAACCTGCGCCCCAGCTTGTGAAAGGCACGCACTGCTCTTAGCACCGTGGTGGTGTAATTACTCCCTTGTTTGGCTTAGTAAGCCCTTAACTCTTCCTGCTTACTTGCTCATGTTGTCAATTCTATCGGACCGGAAGAAAAAAATTAAGGTCTGAACATATGGTGCAAGGTTTCATATAGGGGTGAGCTACAGGGCACGTAGGTGTCACTAACAGGCACAGTTTTCTTGCAAAATATATGAAGTCATACAGCTCGACGCTAATTGTGCCTAGTGGTGTGTTTTCAGCTGGGAATTCAGTGTGGTCGGAATTTTGTAAGAGCATTGCATAGCTCTTACCCGCGGACATCAAAAGGAAAACATTTAGGACGTCACCATTAGTCGAGTATGACCAAGCTATGGAGCTTCACTCAAAACAGATTAAACAAGGCCCCTCTTTAACCTCATCCTCAGAAGATGAAGGGGAGAGGATGAACACAGAAAGGGGTTCTGGAGGCATAATAGCCCCCGAGAGCGTTGCCATGTGTGCATGGCCTTGTCTGGCTGTCGTCCCATTGTAGTGACAGCAGTTGCCCTTGGGCTGCCAGGGGCCATAGCTCAGGCCTCCTCAAGAAAGAAAAAAAGAGGTCCAGTAGAGATGAAGGATCGTGCATGTGAAGGAGTGATGTCAGGCCAATTCAGTGGTCTGGCGGATAAGTGGAAGGACTCTTCCCTCAAGGCTGGAGTCTGTGTTACTCTCAGTGGAGAGAGGAAGGAGGATGACAGCCATTATTGGCACAGGGAGAGTCAGTCACCTTTGATCCCCCAGTGGAAGTATCACTCCCATCTTCACAGCTGTGTTTGCCCCTCGCCCTCCTCATCTTACTCCTCTCTGTCTCTGCTCGAGCACAAAACACTAGCAGTGTGTTCCCTTTCTCCACTTACACCCTCGCTCTATAAATACTCACATGGCATCTTGGTACTTCAGGAGTACATCCTCAAGATGCAACAGAAGCAGTCCCCATGCATGGCCTTGTTGTCTCTGGTTGCATCGTACTCATCACCCTCATCTGTGATATTATTTAAATGAGATTCCAATGTTTTTAATGCCAGGATTGATCCTTAAACACAAAGCTTACACTATCTGTTTACGAGTTCTTAGATATTCATTGTGGTTGTGGGGTTGCTCTTGGATTATTTGAGTGGGGTCCTGGAGGTGGTACTCCGTAGGGCCCTGAAACCTGACAAAGGATTATTAAGAGGAACAACCTGCCTGAACAGAACCTGAGACTTTGTGTACTTTGTGCTAAAAGTTGGCGTTGTGTGTAAGAAGTGAGATTGTTATAAAGCCTTTTTGACACATTCATCTATACATACAGTAGTAGTGGAAGGCCGTGTTTGATTGACATTATCTATAACACACACTACCAAACAGAGCCCCATTGTGGCCCCATGTTGGAGCAGTGAGATTCCATAAGCAGGGAGTCTCAATGTGATTCAACTTTTCCAGCGGCATAAACATGACTCACTTTCATACTGAATGGTTAAGCATGCAACTGGCGATAGCCGGAACAGTACTGATGTAAATAGTATTATTCTAGTGTTTCTATTCTACTGCTATTCTAATGTTTACCCTGAAACCCCAGCCTGTCTGGTAGCTGCTGCGACGTGCACCTGATAAACCTGATGAACATTTCATATACAATCAATTGTTTCATATAACGAAGTTAATTATTCCACTATCATCCATATCCCAATTTTTCTTATTTAGCTCCACACACAATGAGAAAAACAGATCACCATCCTGTTTGCATTATCTTGTCCTTGTGTAGCCTTGCCTCTGTATATAAAGCTTCTATGGATGTTTCTCATTTTGTGTGTGTGTGTGTGTGCGTTTCTTTTTCAGACACACATATCCAGATTACCACCCGGGACTGTTCCTGGACAGTCCTTGGCCATCGAGGGAGGTGTGTGCCGACTGATGAGCGTAGTGGAGTGAGCCACATCCGCCCTCCTGGGCTTCTTCAGCAATACTCCAAAACATACCCTTTCACCCACACACACACACACACATGCACACACCATCCTTACCCCCACCGCTTTAGCTGTTTATAACTAGAGCATGACCGATACTGGATGTTAAGACAGATACAGATTTTTTAGGGAGCAAAATATTCTAATATCAACATATCAACTAAAGTTCTTATTGTGTACACAACCACAAATGCTATACACTTTATATTTTCAGTAGGACGGGAGTGTGTTCCTTGCTGGACAAACGGAAGCTTGTCCCAGCAGCTTGAAGAGTGAAAGTGATACAGATGTTATTCAGAGGAGGGTAAAAACGTTATGGTTGTTTTGACCGGTCACCGACATGCTCAGAGAGAGAGACAGAGAGAGAGAGACAGACAGAGAGAGAGACAGACAGACAGAGAGAGAGACAGACAGAGAGAGAGAGACAGACAGACAGAGAGAGAGACAGACAGAGAGAGAGAGACAGACAGAGAGAGAGACAGACAGACAGAGAGAGACAGACAGACAGACAGACAGACAGACAGACAGACAGACAGACAGACAGACAGACAGACAGACAGACAGAGCGAGAGAGCGAGAGAGCGAGCGAGCGAGACTTGATGCACCATGTCTTTCTTTGTTACTCTTTTCCAACTAAAAGTGTCGTCCTTCCTTTTGTATATAAGCTATGAGTATTTAGGAAAACAGGGTGGATGTACGTTTTATTTTGTGTCGCTGAGCAGATGTGACTCTTTTCAAAAGTAAGATTGTATTTTGTTCTCAAAATACTTTTCATGGTTAAGAAAAATGTCACCTTGAACCTTGTGAAGAGCCTGCTACTCGAAACAATTGTTACGAATGAAGTACTTGTAGCTGCAACAGTTAATGACGATAACAGCATTTTTACAATGTTAACATGTACAGACCAGCTTCCGAGTACTCGTGAAGGTATATATTGTTATTAATCCTGCAGCTTTACACCGTACTGTAGCATAATGTGCATCCTGCTTTGATTGTTTTAAAATGTGAATGCATAAGTATAGCATGTGTGGATTCTACAGCACTGAGGCAGATGACGAAGCAGGAAGCTATTGGATATATATATCACACACACGCACATATCTGTGTGGTTGTTTGTTTGTGTGTCTGTGTGTATGCATGCTGTTTGTGTGTAAATACATAGACATACAGTATATATATACACATCTTTGTGTACATGTGTGTACATACATACATGTATATATATATATATATATATATATATATTTGTGTGTGTGTGTGTATATATATGTATATATGTGTGTGTGTGTACATAATATATACATAATATATATATCTGTAGTATATATACTGTGTATATACACAAACTATGTGTGTGAGTAAAGTACATTTATATATGTATACACACACACACGCAATGTGTATATATGTATGTGGGTATATGTATGTATGTAGTGCACATGTATAGTGCTCAGGTAGCAGCATTTGACCCCACCGTCAGACATGACTGTTAGTCATCATCAGTTATATCAGATAACAGTTTATATTTGTATAGTCACACTGACAGAGACATGTATTTTCTTGCTAATCTAATGTATGCCTCAAGTCCATGAAATGGTGCTGTTGAGAACTGTACTTGAAAGGAGAAATGGTCTAAATTGAATTCTTCTGTTTGCTGTTTCACCCATAAACAAATACAGTCTCAACAAATATTCTTTACTTGAAAATGCAACTAATATAAAATAGCATAAGCTATGATATGGTAAAATGTGCACTGCTGTCTACAGTGCTCAAAAAGTAAATAAAGTCTATGTTACTACATTGCTGGGTCTATCTTTAGTCTTTTAAAGTCTATAACATGAGACCTATTCCTCCAGCTGACACGCGAGTGGTGAGTATAAACCTGAACAGACGGCATAAAGATCATAATCTGAACTGTGTACTGCCAAAGATGTGTAGACTGGGAATAAATGATACACTGGACAGTCACTGAAGTGGAGAAAGAATTCTGATGAAGGATTTGTGAACATTCAGCTCGAGAGGAGAAATGTTGGACTGGGTTTCTTTAGGTACTTTGGAGACTATTAATAAAGTGTGCTCTCCCTCTCCCTCTCTCGTACACGCACAAGGTTTTTTCTGAGCTACAGTTTTTTAACAAATCAGATTTTCTTCTCTCAAATGTGTGTCTTAGATAACCACCATTTTTCAAGTCCTGTCCAGAATTCTCTGTTCTTGTGAGTTGTGTTTGATCTGACTCATACATATACACTTTTACAGGTTTCCAGATTAGAGGGAGGGCAGTTATTAATATCGAGCTCTGCACTAAGAGTTAGTCCAGCTGCCGGCTCTGGATCGTGACCACTGCAGAGTCTTGAGAGGAATGTGCAATAGAGATGTTGAGGAAGATAAATATATTCACTGTTTGAAGAGCGGGATGCCTCCCTGTCAGTGCATCACGTCTGCTTGCGGGATAGTATAGATGATATCCAGCTGGTTTAGCTCTCAGGTGTAACATGTCACGGTCTTTTGACATCTCTGACGTGCAAAATGTATTTGACAGGTCAGAAGACGTGGCCGAGCGTTTGCTAGGGGAGGGGCTGGCCATGTTTGTTTTTGCTCCACAGCCCGCCTGACCCCCGGTTTGATCTTGAGGGGTCCATCTGAAGGGAGATGTATTCTACCTTTCCCCCACACTCACACCATCCTCCATTAGCTTGATTATGTGTTATTACAGAGCACTCTCCTCTGTTCTCCTCCCTCGGCTCTGGAGCTAATCTGTGTTGCTGGGAGACCCTGGGCCCTATTCAGCTGCAGGACCGTCCCCCTTTAAACATCGCCGCTCTCTGTCCTGGATCCCCCTGAGCTTTGAAAAAGAATCTCGGGTCTTTAAAAAGTGGAAGGGGTCCTGAGCCATTCAAGGTGTATCCAATGCCTCGCGCTCAGCAAGGCTCTTAAATGCAAAACAGACGGTGGAGCAAATAAAGATCAAAGCCGCAGCCTTGCCTGTCTGGCCTGCTGTCCTCACATGCCAAGCGCTGCTGTCACAGTGAATCACGGCCATGCAGCTTCCGTGCTCACGCTGACACCCCCCCCACCCCCCCATTTCCCCAAGCCACCAACCCCCTCCACACTGTTGCAGCCCGCTCTGTGCCAGTGTCTAACAACAAACACACACACAAACACACAAGACGGGGTATATCTATTTGTTGAGCTTTTCAGTGTGTGTAACGTAGTGGTTCTTTCTCTCTGGTCTTGAATGGTCCAGAATTTCACCTTCCTTGCATTTGCTTTATTATCTCTGTTATTTATCAGCATTACAGAAGAAACACTAAAAGGATTTCAACAAAACTTGGTGGAAGGATGTGGTCACGGGTCACAGAGGAACCCATTCGATTGTGGTGTGGATCTGGATCCAGGGTCAGATCCATTTTTTTTTAGTGGACCTATATCTATGAGTGTGTGCAAGCTGGTGCAGATCCAAATCCAAATCTCGATCTAGTAAATGTAATTGGGGTTTCATTAGGGGACTGTTGGGCCTTGGTGGAAGTTTGTGCTCTACCGAGTGACATTCTAGTATCTCATCATGAAATCAATGTATTTTAATAGGGAATGTCTAGTACTTCACTATGTAATGATCTGTTTAAATAAGGTTTGCCTCCATTGAAAGTCCATTTTAATTTGGGTGAAACTGATTTCATCTCACTTCTACTGGCACATGATGCCAGCAGAGCGTATAAAACGCAGCAGTACATCCGTCAACATATGTTTAGTGCAGTTAAAAGCATGACTAAATATATTATAATTATTTTATGAGGAGGCAAAGCACATTTTGTTCCCTCTGTTGTCTTCATTTATCCGACAGTTTTGTGTGTATGAATTTACGAGCGGGGAGCATGTTTTTGTTTTAGTTTTATCATCCATGATCCATTATCCGTTTATTATCCAACCCCTCGATGGCCATCTAACAAAGTGAAGTTCATC
The DNA here is from genome assembly GCA_038501795.1 of Pseudopleuronectes americanus. Classification (NCBI taxonomy): domain Eukaryota; kingdom Metazoa; phylum Chordata; class Actinopteri; order Pleuronectiformes; family Pleuronectidae; genus Pseudopleuronectes; species Pseudopleuronectes americanus. The sequence goes on along the minus strand of CM076729.1, from coordinate 8,438,199 downwards.
GCATGGTAAATCTGAATGTCCAAGTGAATCAGAGCGTTGAGTCATGTGCTTTGTCCCTGCAGCATCTCAGCTATGTCCTGCCAGCCGGGGTTAAGTAAGGCACTCGGCCCCTCTCAGATGCTCCGCAGCTACTTGACCTGTTTGTTCAGCTGCACACCCAGGCACATGTTTACCCCCGCTACCCTCTCCCCCTCCCCTCCCTCACTGTGCCAGAGATGCAAGCCCGCGGCAGAAGCAGTGCCAGCGGGCCCCACCCCTGTTTTGCTGGTAGGACCTTGGGGGGGTGACGGCTGAGAGGGAGGGACAGTGCGGCTAGATAAGAAGCCTCCTGGTCCAGGTCAGCTATTCCAGATTAGAAGACGTTAGTGAAAACCTTTTAATTAGCTTTGCCGTGCAGTCAGGGCCCTGTGGTCTTGCGGCCCAGACACTTCCTGCATTGTGCTCCACCACCCAAAAGGGAGGAGAGAGAGAGAGAGAGGGAGTGTGCGGGTGACAGAAAGCGAGGGTGTGAGGCTAAAAATGGTTCAGCCACCGCGTAGACCACAAAACAAAAGAGATGCCTCATTACCACCGAGCAACCCCGGTTGTTTACTTACTAGAACACCAAGCTCCAGCATGGACGACAAACCATCAGCCAGAGAACAACTGAGCTTTCTCTTCCTTCGCTAGTTCGCTACATTAACCAATCCAAGTTTCCACTCTGCGCTCCTCCTCTCCCGAGCTCCTCTTGTTTTCACATTTCCACAGTTAGCTCTTGTGTGTAGATTTGAGAAGTCCCAGAGCCAGCCCTGTCAAACTCGGTCTAAAACAGTGTAAGTACATTGGACATAATTTCCTCCTCATAACAAAAATAGAGGCAAAATACCAACAATCATATCTTGGTGATGCTTAATGAGCCCTTTCGGATCCTTGACAATATACCACTAATATGGTGCTTTGCATCCTTTGAAACATACCAGAGTGGAGTCCTGGAAATAGTAACACAAAAGTGAGGCCTCGTAGGGATCCAGCCGCCGACCCAAACGGCTTCTTGCTCTACTCCCTGCACTCGCTGGTCTGCCCTCTCGTGCCTTTTCACACCAACTATGCGCAGACCTAAAAAATCTAGTGCCCTGATTCCTACCTGCGCCTCGGCTCAGGAATCGCATTTCAAGTCGTGCCAGAGTTTTGCGAGGGAGGGGGGGGGCGGAAGAAATGAGAGATGAAAAGTGAGGAGGGTATACGAGTAATTGCTTGCTCTGGAGACACGTGGAGCCTGTCTGAAGAAGAGATACTGGGCTCGGGAGGGGGCGAGCGAGGGCGACGGCGGGGCTGGGTGGGGTGGGGGGGGTGGACGTATGTCATCAATTTGAGCTGGGCCTTAATGTTTCAAAAATAAAGACGGACACCTTGCTTTGATCTTCGTGGCCTGTTCAGCAGACGGTCCGCTTAGATAACGATCCGTGCCAGTTACTGTAATCTTAGCCTGGAACCATGCTTTTATTGAAGAGACGGACACGAGACTTGAGACCAGAGCTTTACTCACAGCCTGGTAGATCTGAGGGAGACGTAGTCTACACTCTACAAAGAGCACCTGAGTGATTTACTGTGAGCATTCGAGAGCGGTTTCTTGATTAAAGGTCGGTTTTTGGGGACAAATGGCCCGAGTGACGCGGGTGGAGGAATTTTGTATGACTAGTGAAGCAACCAGGCAGCAGCAAGCGAGCACCTCGGGGATGTGAGACATGCTGGGGCCTGCTTCATTGTAAAGACAATCCCTGCACCCGGGCCGCTGTGGCGTATATATAAGACTGCAGGAATGAGGGCATCATGAATGACTTTCTCTGTGTGACAATGACTGCAAGCACTCGGTGGAGAGGGAATGGTCAGAGGTCCCTGCTGTGGGCAGGCAGCATTGAGGCAGTGTGTGTGTGTGTGTGCGGGTGTGCGTACACTGAGAAATTACTCAGGAATGTGAGGATGCATGCCAAAGACAAATCATTTGAGTCGCATTCAAGGGGAATCTTACCCCTCCATGCCTCTGAAGAAATATCACAATCCCATCAAAAGGCCTGAGAGCCCCACTGGATGGAACTAATGGAAGTCTTGTGCGCTGGCTTAAGCCTGTTAGAGGAGTTTAATTGATGAAACGAGATGGTGTTTTTTTTTCCTGCAGATGATTTTCCTCTGGCAGTGGGGAGGAATCATATAGCAGCTGATAAAACTTCTGCTTGAACTATCAATGTTTACCTTGAAGATCACACAAAGACAGATTTTCTTCTTGCAAAACATTCATAGGCATTTAAAAAAATCTTTATTCATAGATTTATATTCTTGAAAAATCTTTCCATACAGTTGAATTCACACATTCTTTACGGTTAATCACGGTTTAGTCCTAACTTGAGACGGGGGGGGTATGCACATTGATGGCAACGTTTGGGCTAGCGAGAGATCTCAAGTTGGCGTTTTGAAACCAAGGCCGCAGACGCCCAACTCAGACGCAGCTACAGCTTAATAAATACTTTACAAAAATAATGCAGGCTTTTTACAATGATCTGCCTCTGATCTGCCATGGGTGTTAAAAAAAATGTGCATGCTAAATAAACATACTCACAAGTTTACATGAGAACCTGGATATTGCAATCGACAAAAAAGGGAAGAAAAGGGAAGGATAGGTTTCTTACCCTGTTCTATGCCCCCACCCCCCCCACCGCCCCAACCCAACACACTTTTATTTTTCTATAATCACAAGTCTCTCAGATTCATCGAAACACGGACACAATCTAAACGCACAATCCTAGATTAACACGCTTCCCTTTTTAAGAATACAAAAATTGCTTCTCCCTTTTATCGACCGAATCTGACTGAGTTATAATTGGCCACACACAATTTCAGAGACATACTATCTTAAAAAAAAGAAACAAAGCAACATTTTGTGCCCGTTTTAGTAAAGTCAAGAAAAGTTCCTCTTGACAAAGTAAAGGTTTCTGACTCTGTTGGGTTTTTGTTCCTCTCGGTTCCTCAGAGCCTAAAAGTTCATTTGTTATTTGACCTAAGACAAAATAAAGAAAAGGCTTCAGCCCCATTTTAGCTGAATACTTGAGCAGTGTTTGTTTTCTTCCTTTCCCTCTTCACCGGGTTAGAATTCCCTTGCTTCTTCAAACTGTTTGTAGTAGTCCTCATCCTGGGGGTTGTCGGGACACTTCTGCCCGTTGTTGGGCGGCCTGGCCTGGTTGTAGCGGCTCCAGTCCCCTTTGCAAATGATCCAGGGCAGGATGTCCACCTTGTAGTGCAGGTCTGCTGAGAACTCTGTGCTGATGAGGTTGGGCGTGCCGGCCCCTTTCCCTCGGGTGATGAGCTTCATGCTGTCGTCGTAGCAACAGTGCTGCGCGGCCAGCGTGGTGGACTCCAGCGTCAGCATGGAGCGGATGCAGTACTGAGCGGTGGGTTTGTAGATCTCCAGCTTCTCCTTCGGCCCGCTGGCGTCTTTCCAGCGGAAGTCTTTGCGGGTGGGGGCATCGTGTACTTCCGCTACGCTGTAAGCCACCTCCGTTGGGTAGGAGCAAGGGCAGCTGGGAAGGTCGTTGGCCACCTTGGTCATGTACTTCTTCAGGAACTTGCTCTTGCAGTTCATCCATCGCTCACAGCTGTCTGTGTCTGGAAGAAACAAAGACACTACTTAATGCTCAGGGTTCATACACATTGTGATTAATGGATTTCCACGACTTTTCCACGACTTTTCAAAAACCTTAAACAAAATTTAATGAACAAACTTTTTGTGAAATCTCGGTGTATACATGAAAAAGGGAAAAAAAATTGGTATTTACGCTAACGATGAGAATTCCAAAGCTTACAGTTTACCTTAAATGACAAAAATTAATGAGACAATAGTTTGATTGAGATCCCTGTCTGTTGTAACCCATGAGATATACTTTTCCATTTGTAGCGAAGCATGGTTAAATCTACACTTCCCTGGCATAGTGCATTGGCCCGCCTGCTTCCCCACCGAACTTATAAATTGGTATGAGAGAGTATGCCTGCTTATATTTTGAGCGTATTTGTTCTAAAAGCATATGAATTATTTAAAACTCAGCGTGAATGAACAAAATGAAAATATAAATGTAACAAATTTTCATGACTTTTCCAGGTTTTTCATGACGGTAGGAGCCCTGAATACTACATCTCCTGATAATGTTTGAAATGAAGGCACATTATCACCGAGTTGATTGAGAGCAGACAGATAAAGACAGAGTGGTCAGCGCCACACTGTGCCCCTGCCCTGCTGCTCATTTTCATCTCTGCACAGTAATGAACCACAGCCCGGGCAGCATGAGGAATGCTAAGTGAGTGCGTGGAATCTCTGCTGCCAGATGGATAAACTACCTTTGATAGTGTAAGAACATCTGAATGAAGGATCGTCTGCAAGGAGACAGGAAGAGGCAGATTCTTACCGACACCAAAGAGCTCTGTGGCATTGAACTCATCTGTTCCGGCTAACAGGCTGACTTCAGTCGCTGCTGTCTTGAAGGCATCCTCGATACCTTTAAAGTGATGAATTAACAGTGAAGGGTGAAAAGATGAAACTACACATATGGCTTTTTTTGTTATTTTTATTTTTGGCTCTGTGATCCCATATCAAGACTCTACCTGGACAGTTGGGCATGTCGCAGGTCCTGGACTCGGTGGCCGTGCAGGCGTAACCACAGGACCGGGTCCTCTTCTGGTTTCCGTTTCCACAGGTCACACTGCACGCTGACCAGTTACTCCAGTCCCCCTCTCCGTCCATGTAGTCTAGATCAGAGAGAACAGGGTGAGAGAGGGATCCACAGCTCGGATGCAGGCCACATGCTCGACTTACTGAGGCCTATTAGCATGCCTCACTAATAATAAGTGAGCACATGAAAGGGGAAGTAAGAGGGCTCAAAGTTCTCTTTGACTTTGTCCCTCAAAGCAGATACCACGCAAGCCTGCATACACACACATACCCGCACACATGCACACATATAGATCGTCTGTTCTACATGCTGACACATAGCTGTTGAGCCAAAGAGTCCAAGGCTGAGAGCCCAGTACGTGGGTTATGTAAGTGAAGTAACAGGAAAGTGTTTTTTGCAGATTCCAACAAAGCTACTGAGGATCCAGCAGGAGGCAATTTACAAATAAAAAAACTTTCAGTGGCGCTCGAGCATCCCACCACCATGATCCCTGTTCTGACCGTGATTCATTGGTTTGAGAATGGGAAGTGAAATGGGCGAGAAATCCTCTTTAACTCCAATTATCTGTGAGCAAGCCGCTGTAAGTGGGTGTACATGGAAACACTAGGCTCTCTCACCACCTCGCCCGACCGCCGCTGTCACCCAACGCCACCACACGCAGACACTTGAAAGCAGCGCTCCATCAATGAGGAGGATATATGTGGGCAGGTTGGGTTGGAAGTACCCCCCACCCCCCCCCACCCCACCCTTTCTGCCATGTGCCCCTCATTACAAAAATGTTACATGAATACAAGCCAGATAGTTGTGTAGCACTTCCCCTGTCCCCCTTTCATGGCTTATTACAGCCAAAGAGCGGGTGGCTCCTCAAGAACAAACTTGGTAATAACGGATGACCCTTACTGCCTGCCCACAATTATGCCTATTCGGTTAAAAACCAGGACAGTAATGATGATAAAATATTTCCTCTTCCATTAGTGTGGTATGAAATAAAGGATGATTGAGAGCTGACCTCAGTGATGAGCCAGGAACATGAAACATGGGCAAAAAAAGAAGAAGATGATTATAAAATCGCCTTCCTAACCGCAGGAGTGCAAGTGGATAAAATGATATTTTCCACAGCGCACGCATTCCTGTTCGCCCGTGCTGGTTTGGGCATGCTACAACACGGGCCGGACGCACACTGTATGACAGCCAGTGTAAATTCTTCCGCAGCAGATTTATCTGTGGGGGCTTACGTTTTGGAGAGTGTTGTGAGAACAGTGTGGCAGCCTCACAGTACTCCTGGCCCCGCTCCTGCCGCCTGAACTTTGATGTCACAACGCGTTTAAACTGTGTCACGTAGCTCGCTCCCCACCACAGAGGAATCCGTCTCATAAAAGAGTGTTAAAGGCTTCAATCAGGGGCTCCCGAAGGCTCGCCTGGGATGAGTGCACTTATTATGGTGACAGCTTAAATCAGCAAATCTGCAAATTACAGATTCCACATCGGACCGTGACCATCTGTGGAAACGACCGGGGCTCAAATCAGGGCGTGTGTGGCTCCTGTTAAATATTCCGCAATACGCATTGTGCACTCGTTTCCTTGCAAACACAGAACACACCCTCCTGCCCACTCTCACCATATTCCGCCTGAGCTTTGCTTCCTCCCCCGGTGCCTCCTCTCCTGTCCCAGTCTGCCGGCGGCCTGAGGAAGTTGCTGTCCTCGCTGTTGCTCCCGTAGGAGCGCTCGTGCTCCCCGGCCTGATGGGTGGTGGTAGTGGAAGAGGAGGACGGGGTGCGAGGCCACCAGTTTCTCCAGTTGGGAGAAGCCCAGCTGGGTTTGCTCTCCTTGCGGAGGCCTTTCTCCGGCTCGTGGCCCTCCAGTCCATCCACCACTTCAATGGTCACCTGTATTAAAGATCAGAAGCCATCAAAGAAGATAATTAAATATAATTTTAGGGCACAATTGGTCAATTGGTTTTTTGTGAGGTGACACTTTTTGATATCCCTCCACACAATATGAACCCCCTCCCCCCTTTCGGTCCTAACACATGTGCCTCCCAGATGAGACCACCACCCCTGCCCCACAGCCACCCTCCCACCTCTCGGCCCCTCTCCACCTAAACACAAAGTTCAAAGGGCTACTCGGCCTCCTCCAGACCATGAAAGCCAGATGAATCCTGGGATCAAAGACAACCCCCCCCTCCTCGCACAGCCTCACGCCCTTGCTCAATTGGTTGCTCCGCTCTCTTCCCACATCTTGAGATGTTAATACACTTTGTTCGTGCTGGGGTTTAGCAGTGATGCTCTCACAGATGGAAAGACCCCCTCGCTGGATTAGACAGGAGAATGATTCAAACGTGGCATCGGCTCCCTCCACCATCTGCACCACCAAGGGACTTATGAGCAAGGGCCTGCCACACATTTACATAAGCTGTCGTCAAACTTCCTGCACATACCACTAGTGAGGCATTGGTGGTTAGCATCTGCCTTTTAGCTGTCATTATGATGGACGCCAGACCTCAGTATGTATCTTCTAGGCTTCACTGTGAGCCGGGAGGTGTGAAGGAAGACAGGGGGAGAAGGAAGGAAGAAGGGGTGGGAGAAAAAGGGGGTAGTGATGTGCACCAAACTATTCTCCCTCTTCCTGTTTGCTCTTCCTGTCCTGTGTGCTTGAGTAGCCATGTCTTACAAGTGGGTGAAAAGCATCAAAGCCGCCCGGCAGGTGCACAGACACACATGATCACCTGTATGTTGGGATTCTGTCCATTGATGTCGGCTTTGGAGAGGTCGGGGAAATTATGCAGATCCAGGATGAAAGTGCCAGCGCCGTCCCTGTGTGCGTTGCTGCCGTGCGCCCAGGGCAGGGCCAGCCGGTGCTCTGGTCCGGACCGCCGGTCTTCAGGAGCCAGATGAGCCGAGGAGCCGCTTTTTACGTTGATGTTGTTCTGCAGAGGAGAGGAAAAATAATATTCATTCATCATTGGTTTGTGCATTCACAATTAAAGATTATGAGAATGGCTATGAAACTAAAATCAGTAAATATATAACTCCCACCAGTCCCCCAGCAGCACCAAATTGCACACAACTGTTTCTCTTCATCAAGATCCATGAATTATTCCCCTGGGAAATTGGGAACATCGAAAAATGCCTTATCTCACTATTTAAAAAGTGGAGAAAATTCCCTGGATCCGCCGCCTGATCCGGATCTACCCCGAAATTTGTAATGGGTTCTATTCTGAACTCCACCGCATGTTCCACCAGGCAACATTAGACTGATCTCTTATGTTGTCTCTTTTCTGTCAGACAGTCAAGTTCCGGGGCCCAGAGAGACGGAGCCACACTGAAACAGCAGGACAGACACGGCCCGGACTTCTGTCTGCTGTTTTCCAAAATATAATGCATCTCGAGAGCTGCATTCAGAGCGAGCACCACAGTGTATTTATATATTTCCATTTTTAACTGCCGCTGCTGCTTTACCATAGCAATATGATGGGGGCATATATAGCATGTTCTGGTGCTGGCTGGCAGGGAGAGCAGCTCCGCAAGACTGATGGTTTTGTTTCGCGGAGAAACCAAAGCAAACATTGCAAAATAATTACATCTGCCTTCTTATAGACAGAAAAACAGTCGGCCCTCTGAAAGGGGGGGGAGGGGGGAGTCGTTAATTTGTCCCAAAAGGACAGTTAAGCCATATGTCCCCTGTCAGGTATGCACAGAAGGAACAATTACTCCTCAATTGGACACATAGACATAAGTAGTCAGCAATCATCCGTTCAGGGGTGGCAGAAAATAAGATCAAACACAACCATCATTCATGTTGCGTGTTTTCTTTTTTTCATGTCCCCTCTTTTCTCCCTCCATGGTGTTTTTGTGGCCGGGGCTGAGGCCTGAGAATATGGCAGCAGGGCTGTACAGTTGCGGTGGCCAGTCACAGGCAGAGTGTCAGCTCAGCCACATTGTGGTGGGCATAAAAGCCCCCAGCGGAGCTGTTTGTGTCCAGCCAAGGTGCACTCTGGGACAATATAGGCGCTGTAAATGGGGCAGCGCAGCACGGGAGGAAGGATTATAAATGTACAATGTAACTTGAATTCAGTCACAGAGTTTGCAGCGGCCGGCTGCACAGAAAGACCTCCCTGTCCATTTGGGTTTCACATTTTACTACCCCAGAGACCAGATGTGGTCAATGTGATAACACGACGCCTTTCAAAGAATTTAAAAAAACAAACCACCATAATTATAATGATTACACAATTGCACATAATTTTGAGGAAGAAGAGCAGACGGTTCTGTATTTTGTCTGTAGCCACCAAAAAAAGAGAGGGAGGAGGTCACTGTAGATAAGATCATGGTTTGCTGTATGATAATTTAATGTTTAAAAATCCTCAAATTTGAGGGAAGAACAGATTCCAACTAAAACCGCAAATGTCTTTTTCCGCAACCTCATGATAATGGCAGAGATGTCAGGACACAGGAGAGATCACTTTCAGCCGCACTGACTGTGGATCAGCTATCATCCGTCTATCTGAACATCACGTGACCCCGATAGTTCAATGGCAAGTACTTTGGCTTTGAGATGACCATGTGATAACCCCCCCGCCTTTCAAGTCCCCTGCCCTCAGAAGTCACTCGCTGGCTGTAACTGAGCTCCAGCGACGGAGCGGCCTCCACACAACACGTGCAGCTTCAGTGACAATGCAAATATATTCGAACAAAAACATACACTTGTAAATGGAGTAAACAGATGTGGTTGGTGTCCTCCTCTGGGTGGATTAGATCTTATTTTCCTGGATTATATTTAATTAGAACCCACACAAGTTGCTCTCAAGTCCAGACGTGACTACTTTGTGATATTGATACTGCAAATAGAGATTTCAATCCACTGCAAGTACGACACAATGAACACAGAGCGCATCTCCTGTTTGGCCTTTAAAAGACTGGCATTTGTTTTCATCCACAACAGCTGACATGTAAGGAAATTCATTCAACGATGCTTTGGCTACTGATTAAAACAAAAACAAAAAAATCACTGTTATTGAGCAACGATTGACTACTTTCTCCATGAGTTGGTCTATTAGAGGCAAAGCAGATGGCGCCTCAATCGGTTCAGAATGTGCGCTGCGTTGTCAGGAAAACCCGGTCACAGTATTTTCCAGATGAATCCCCCATTATCCCGACTAATCCCATCTGAATCTTATGCTGAGTCATATTATGCTGTATTGCAAATGGCAGGCCGATAATCTAATCCTGACACAAATTTGGTTTATTCAAAGTCAAACTTCAAACTGAGTTGATTAATCCCGGAGCGTCGCTTTGAGATGATATTTCCATCAGAGGGGAAGATGAAGTCCGTTGGTTAACACGGGGGAATTCAACAGTTCGTGAGCACCAATCTGATTAGTTTGTAGGTCATAGATTATAGGGAGATAGTGGGAGGAAGAGTTTTTCCAGTTGTCACTTTGTAACGGGCCATAGTCCACATTTACTTATTCGATACATCTGCCAATAACAGGCACACTTGTTGAGTTAGAAGCTTTTATTTAATAAGGGATTATTTTTTTAGTCTATAATAGATCATTATTTGCAAAGAACCTTAGACTGAACTTAATCTTTTTATTTCCTCAATATTTGATGAATTCCCGCCACTTGAATGAAATAGAGGCCACAGGAATTTTATAATTGTTCACATGCTATTCTCACACTTTCTTTAACAGGACATGTCATTTTCTCACTCTTTGCCGAAATATAGAACAATATCGGAAATAAAATACGTAAGTTGAGCTGAATTGCAAATAGTAAAATTGTGAGATTGTTTGGTCTATAAACCATCAGCTGGACAGAACCAGGGAAAGTAAAACTGATTTTTCTTCCCTTGAGCGCTGAGATTTCTCATAATCTATATTTCTGTCCCTGACAAACTGTGGTGTTTCATACGTCCATTACTGACTTTTTGTTTTTGTCTCAATCGGTACACAAGTAAAGCGGGTGAGCACCTCGAGGTGAGTTGGACATAATGGAAAGAATGCACAGGCGATGCAGGAATTACTCATCAGAAAGGAATGGCGGTTGTGTAAAGTTGGTTCCGGATAATGTCGACGTTAACATCACTTTCCGTCCCTTCTGAAAAAACATTACTCCGGATTGTACCTCATTTAAATGTTAGAACAATCAGCAGTGCTCCTCTTTGATGGCGGCCGCTCCACAGTCCCCATCGCTCATCTGAGATCTTCCTCAGCCACGAGCACGCTTTAATTTGGAGATCAAAAGTGACACGCCATCCCTCAGTTCATCTGGGGCCTCCCAGGATGTCCACCCACCACACACACACACACACTCACACACACTCTCTCAAAAAGCCATGAATGAACACTTGCATACACAAGCCACCTCCTCACAGTATCTCCTCTTCTTTTCCCGCTTCCCCCCCTTTTCACTTTGTGAGGGCTGCTTAAAGGGGCATGACTCCCTTTTCAATTGGGAGCAGCTCAGGGGTCCTTCCCCCCGGGGACGCTGGCAGGAAATGAAGGCAGTGCACATTGTGCCAGATGCTCTTCAGCGCTTCACTTCTGGAGGTGGAGGAGAAAAGTATCCTTCCCCTGTCACGCGCCTCACACTGGCTCTACGTGTTCATCTGCACCATCACACAAAGAAGTACCATGGAGGGGAACCGTTTGGAGAAAAGTTGAAAAGTGCAACAGCCAGATAAATAATTCACCACATTATTAATCCTACCTATTTTGAGTAGAACTTATGTGACATCACACTGACCGCAGACAGAGGATGAACCTCATCTCCTGTGCCACAGATCAGAGGAGCCTCCTCCTCCGCTGCACACTGCAGGTGCACGGAGCCGCATCCTGTCGTTTGTGTGTCTGTGAATGGCATTTCGAATATGACACCTCGGGATGACAATACACCCCCTGGGCCGTGACAAGCCACGGCTGAGAGATGACATCACCCGTGCTCAATGGCCGACCAGCGAAGCATGTCTGCTCATAGTCAGGGCATTCATGAGCAGGAAAACATTCAGCGCCTGCCCCGACATGGGGCACGGGCGGTGGGCGATGCCGGGGCCCTTTCATCACAAGCCAGGATCTTTCTGTGTAATTGTGAACTTATGACAAAAGTGAGGCTGGAATGGGTGGAATGTGTTTGGTATTGTATTGGACTGTAAATATTCCTCAGGAGAAGCTGCCTCCCGCTTCTCATGCTGCCAGTCCCCGTCCAGCGTTTGGCTTTGGGACAGACATTTGATGAATTCCTGGAATATTTCCTCAGCTCTGCCACAGTCCTGATATCCGACCGGACACGGGCTCTGCTGCAGGTCAGTGGGCAGCGATGGCCGCCACAGTGGAGTTAAGAGAAATTACCCATCGTCGTCCTCTGTTTAGGTAAACATTCTTTCCATTCAACCCCTGCCCCCCCAAGCCCCAATAAAGCATTTATGAAGGGACACCATTCCAGTTGGTATAAATACCCATTTATCACAGGGGGAAATGAAGACAGCATTTCAGTAGCAGGCTAAATATACATGAAAAAGCAGCTGAAGGATATGCTTAACACTCTCTAAAGAGGCCTGTTGATCCTGCACCCGTCTTAACCCCCCGGGTCAGGATCTGGACCTCTGCTGGAGTCTGTGTGCTTTATGCTGACGTTAAAATGAGCAGTTAAACTATTAAACCGGTCTTAAGTGGTGTCATGTTGACAAATGTCTCCCTTGTTAATTTCCTTCGGGGGGGGACACATTCTAAACCGGGACCTCCAGACAACACGGATGGGAAATGATATCCGAAACTCTTTTAGTTTTTTTATTGATTTGATTCTATTTATTGTCTACAGGGAATGTGTGTTAGTGGTCAGCACTTGGATGACAGTGATGAGCCAATGATGACGGAGAAGTGCCTGCGGCTATAAGCATTTAACCCCCCCAACAATAGGGAGGTGTGTCTGGCATAAGGGGGCTGATCTCTGACCCTGACTCATCTTCCAACCCGCTGCCGGCTCCCTGCCATTCCCCGGGGGACACCCCAGGGAGACCACATCCGTGTATGTCAACAATCCCCACAGGCTCCCGGGAATGGAGGACTTAAGTTACCTGGGCCAGTGGCTCATGGGAGCGCTTTTATCAAGCCCATCTGTGACCGAATGAGACCCCTCAGATATCACACACAGATACCCCCCCACCCACCAGAACAAGCAGTAAAGGTGATCCCATCAGTGCGGGTGTGGTTCCCTGACTCACCTCTGTAAGTGCTGTGTCCTGATCCCGGGTCAGAGTGACGTTTCCCTGCGGCAGCGGACTGGACCGCAGCACCGTGATGTGCAAGGTGAGGAGAAGGAGTCCCAGGAGCAGCAGCAGTTCCGCCGCCAGACGCACCATCCTCTTGACGCGGCCGCGCTTGGCAGCGTGCGCTGTGGCCGGAGCTCCGACTCCGCCTCCTCCCGGTGCACAGACTCCGATCTCCGGATCCGCCGGGGACGAGGAGCCGCAGCACCACTTCGGAGCCACTTCGGGAATCACAATTGCAGGGGGAAGAGGGTAAAATGGATCGGAGCGGGGGAAAGTCAGATAACGTGCGCGAAGATTGATGGATCAAATGGGATCCAGTGGATTTTCTTTCTGAAACTGGGTCATAAGTGTGGATTTGTCCTCTTCTAGTGATTATTCATGTGGTTTAATATAAAGCCAGATATGATATGACTTCACGCGCTGGATGGTGCGGAACCTTTACGCACAGCATGGACACGTTCCGCTCTTGTTGCGCAAAAAAAACCCTCTCCCAGCTCAGGAAAGTTGCAGCCCAGTCGCCCCGTGGTGTCCCCGCCACATCCTCAGCAGCTCCACACCTCCACGCTCTTCCTCGCGTCCACTTCAGGCGCTTTACGCACGGCTTGTCTGGCTGTCCACATTCTGCACCATCCAGCCGGAGCGCGTTTCGACCGAGATTCAACTTGAGAGATGTTGGGGGGAAAAGAAGTGCAGGTAACAGAAGAACAAGAGCGACAAGAACAAGAGCGTCAAAAACGGTATTCATCCATTCTGCTGCTGGCCGAGAGCGCACACCGAAATCAACAAGTCCCACAGGAGGAAAACCAGTCGAACCACAGCGACCCGCGGCTCATGAGACACACACGCTGCTCTGGCTGTGCGCTCTTGAGGTGGTTTTATACCACAAGCCCCGTGCCAGCGCCCTCCCCCTGGTTAACTCTTTCGCCCCCCCCCCTCCTCCCTCCCGTCCTCCCTAAACTGCTGGAGTCCGCCTCACTGCTCTTGAAGTGGTGAGAAACACTCCAAATGTTGATAATGCTCCACTTCCACATTCAAGTTATTTTAAAAGTCAAATGATCCAAAATGACACGATCTTCTGAAAGTATGAAACATCCCAAAGAGACATTATTTCCCTATTTTAAACCAGCTTTTAGATTACTCGCGGAAATCAACTCATCCTCACACGTGTTATTATTTAAAAAAGGAAAAGAAGCAACCAGGCACAATAAGGACCCCGAGGACCCAGCGAACCTTGGTGGTCCCCTCCGGCGCACGGTGCGCACAGGCCCGCGGCGCAGAGGAAGACACCCGGGGGCGCGTTCCAGGAGGTCCCGCCTCCCCTGTTGACATGTGTACAGCAGCAGCAGCCCCGTCTCATGTCTGTGACCACAACACTCGGGAGTGCGGAAGGTGCTCTGTGACACTTCCCTCCAGCAAGACAAATGGTGCCTAATGTGATTAAGCCCTCGTGAGACTTTGTTTTTTATTGTGCCCCCCCCTCCTCCTCCTCTTCAAAGGGCCAGATCGCTGCAGTGTCACATTATGCACCAAGCAGGGATGCTGCCGCTGGGGGAGAGTGAACCCAGAGGAGAACAGCCAGCCCCCTTAATGGCATTTGTCACCTTTGAAGTCAGTGCGTTCCGTTTGTGGAACAATAATGTTCAGAGACACTGACGCGCAATATCCGACTCTGCAGCGTCCCAGCAGTTTTGCTCTTCAAGGATTAGTGGAGGGGAAGTTTCAAACACAGCCAAATGACGCATGACGCACAGCTCTGGGGCAGCAGCAGCTCCAGAACATCATCCACATTACACCTCTGTCGCCTATTTACATCAAAATATAAGCTTAAAAGTGAATGTGAGATGTTTCTGCATTTGGTGTCGTTTTTGCTGCGTCTGTTAGCATCAATATCAACTGAGCGCGTTGAACATGTAGAAGAGAAGCCAAAGAAAACCCCTCTGAGAGTCAGAACAGCTCCAGGTGTCATACAGGTCGACTTTCAGTGAAATGCAGCTTTCAGAATAATCCTGACAAGTTTGCTAACCTCCGACTGCGATGGCCTGTGACTGCCATGAGTCCATCTGATGCCCATGTGTTCCAGAAGGTCCTGTGAGCCAACTTGGCCTGAGTGGCAGCTTAGTTTTTTCTGAAGAAAGTCAGTGACTGGCAGCAGATGGTGCAGATTTTTAAATAAATGCTGCCAGATTTCATATTTAATTCAGTCCTTAAAGCCTCTGTGTCGTAAATAAAGCTTCACCAGATCATCTAACAGATATCTGATGAGGCTGAAATGTGTGAAAGCTTAATTCTACATGTGAAAAACAGATACAAATTAAGGATTTCGTTGCATTTTCTCTATCTCGGTCATAGTCGACCAGGTCATGTTCTTTGGTTAGACAAAGATCAAAGGTCTAGTGTGTAGGATTTGGGTGAAACGTCTTTTGGCAGATATTGAATATAATATAATCCTGGTGATATTTCCACTAGTGTGTTTCATCTAAATTGTACAAATTGTTGTTTTCTTTACCCTAGAATGAAAGTTTTATATATCTAGTACTTTTTATTTACACCGGGAGCAGGTCCTCTTTATGGAGGCCGCCATGTTATTTACAGTAGCCCAGTCTGGACAAAATAAACACCTTTTGAGTTTTAATGACACCGCACGTAACTCTCTTACTCTCTTACTGTATATATTGTTGTTCGATATTGTTGTCTTTATATTGTTGTTTTTTATATTGTTGTTTGTACAGTGCACCAACCACACCAAGGCAATTTCCTGTATGTGAAAATAAACCCTGATTCTGATTCTGAAGGTTTCCAGTTCTCTTTCAGCTGCAACCTCCAACTTCACCACTAGATGTCACTAAATTCCACACACTTAATTCATTATATTAATCCATTATCTGTTTCACTACAGTTTCTCCATCCAGTACCAGAGCTAAATCAAAAATCATCAGATCTATACTCATCAAACTTTGTTTAAATCATTATTGTTATTATATAAACACTAACGTCTCTTGGCAGATGAAATGTGACAGGTGTTATTTGGTTTCTTGCAGATTTCTGACCAGGCAAACGCACTGAGACGTTTTTCTGTTTGAATCAAAGGTGGTTTATCTTTGCCATCTTTATCCTGCCCCCTGTTAACATGCATGTCCCAGCGCACAGTCTTCAGTTACAGTCTTTCTACTCCCAGCAGGGCATAGCTGTCCAAACCATGTAAATCTGTCTTTTGTCTGCCTCACTTCA
Source organism: Pseudopleuronectes americanus (assembly GCA_038501795.1). NCBI lineage: Eukaryota > Metazoa > Chordata > Actinopteri > Pleuronectiformes > Pleuronectidae > Pseudopleuronectes > Pseudopleuronectes americanus. Next base: position 8,422,009 of record CM076729.1, on the reverse strand, counting down.
AAAATCACTCTGCAGAATAGAAAAAGCTCTGTCCAAATGGGAAACAGAGAGCGCTGAGAACGGCCTCGGCTGCTTTGGACACAGTGGTGGACATCAAAGGGTCGTGGCGGAGGATCCCCCCTTCAGAATAGCAGCTACATGCCATTCCAATAAGCGCAGTGTATTTGGATCTGCAGTTCAAAAGAGGCTGGTGCAGGCAGGCAGGTCTCTGGGGCCTTTCAACCAGTAGTCTGGCCGCACAGATGTTTCGAATGCCAGCGCCGGCCATTTGCCACTTCTGCTGAAAGCGAGGGCAGTTAGGAGTGACTGGAGGGAGCTCAGGCTGGACATGTGCTCCCCACCTTGCCCCACAGCTAACGTGGGTTACCATTGTTCTTTCCAATAACTCCAGCTTCAATAATCCATCAGAGAAAATATTTAAAATCAATAGATTGAAATGGGTTGAGAGCCAGCATGAATTTTCTAACACGCAGGATATGAATGTATCAAGATATATGTGAATCTATGAAGATATATGTGAATCTATGAAGATATATGTAAATGTGAATTTCCTGTTTTGTTTTGCTGACAACCACTTTTTTTTCTTTCATTTTAAAAACGTTAATTATACACACTGAACTGGAGAAAGTTTGAGTTTTCTTGAACCTCTTGTTGTAGGTTATCATAAAGCTTCCATCAGTGTTACTACACAATTTGGTCCTCCGCCCTGAATTCTTATTCAGTTTCTTATTGTAAATGCAAATTCTGAACATCATCTAAAGCAAAAACAACATTAAATCCTCTTCAAAATGAATTTCATTCTCAAAACTCATCCTCAGAGCTGAGTTTTTCCTAAACAAGCATTTCCCCTGCACTGCATCTGTTCAACAACGTCGCTGGTTAATCTCAAGCAAGTTGGAGTTTGCCTTTAATCACAGTGGAGCTCAGCGCTTAAACACCACGTCTGTTACACACCATGTTGTTCCCGAGTTCCTCTTCACCCACATCTGTCCTCTGCCATAAAACCTGCGATGAATTTCACAATGTTTCGCAGTTTGACGAAAGGTGAAAGTAAACACAAATGAATAGCAGACATCCTGAGGGCGTCGGTGCAACATTTGAGGCCACCTTCCCCGTCTCCTCCAGATCTGTATGGAACAGTACACTGGGATGACATCACAGATTTGAGGATTAAAGCAACTGCTTGTATTGTTTCTGGCTATGGGAGCCAGATGTGAATACTCACTTACAGAACAAAGTGATCCACCATAGAGCATAGATTTCAATTGTTTTTCTTTCCTTTAGGGGAAAATACATAAAAAGAAAAAAACGTATAACTTTCTTCACGTGTCTGCAGTTCATTTACCATATTTTTCCAGAGGGTTGCATTTTGTATTTGTTATCCCATCATACAAAATGTCATTGCTGCATTGTTGACGAGGAGGTAGAAACACAAACATGGTAACAATCCACCCGGCGAACAAGCGTCGACTCGACCCGATCTGACACATCGCAAAAAAAACACATTTATCATCCGTGTATTATCCCCTGTGTGATAATCAAATGACTACCCCACACCACAAGAATTTAGAGCTCAGTGTTAATTGCTAGGTTAGGCTCTTGGCTCAGGTGCCGCTCTCTCTGCTGAGAGAACAGCAGGTCTTAAAAGCATCAGCGATTAAAAACTGTAAATACTCGATGGATATGAGCAGTCTCACCACAAAACCAGCCCGAGCACCTTTTCTTTTGTTGTCGGGATTTATCGACACGTCAAAGAAGTAATTGCCGCATGATCCATTAGTTAAAGGAAGGTTATCATTTACTGCGGAGATGAAAGAGGCGATACACTGAGGAATGTTTTTATGAAAACAGTTCACTGAAAAGCATCTTCGTCATTTTTTGTAAATAATCACGTGCCGGGAATGAACACAATTCCATGAGGGAAGGGTCGGGACTTTCTGAAGTCTGTCATTTGGATAATTTATCATCCTTCCCATTCCAAAACACATAAAGGAAGTTTACATGTGTGGTATTTAGGTCTTTAAAATTTTGAGCAAGGCAGTCGTGGACCAGAGAAGGAGAACTTACACATGCCTCTTTTATTACTACTCCATGCTGAGGAAGTAAATGGGATCCTTACTTCTCAGTTCTTTGAGAATGTGCATCACTCTCTAATAATAACAAACAGCTTTTCTTTTTAAAGATATGCTGCCAGATAAAGATTTCATGAGAAAGAAAAAATGCCTCCACCAAATCAGAAACTCTTTTCAAACGTGAAGAGGAACTGAACTAAAGAAAATTTGTCTTAATATAAAAAAAGATAAATAAGATCTTAGAAAAATACAGCAATACTTGGAAATTCATTGAAATAAATTCATTTATGTATTCACAAATCAACACATTCAGATATAAAGCATCTAAAGAGTTCATATAGTATTTTGGAAGCATAAATATGTGTCCTGTTAAATCACAATCTTTTACAAACATTTCCAAAACGCAGATGCCAAACATTTGGCCTCTTTTCCTGCGGCGGGCCGCGGGTGTTGCTGGCTGCGTGCGTTTTAAGGGTCTGCTGTGGCGTGGACACTTAGACTGAGTTTTGACACTGTGGAGCGAAGGTGTCAGAGGTCACATCAGCTGTCCAGCTCAAAGTCCGGCCTGTCGCTCAGGGCAGGTCGGGGGGGAGTATTTCCGCCGTGAGAACTTGAGAACGAGGCTGTCTCCCAACTCGTTCAGATGGTGCAGCACCTGAGGAGAAGGAGAAAAGTGTACGTTTGATTCATAACATAATCTCACTGAAGAATCACAACATATACTCACTAAGGCCTCACTAAGGCTGTACCTGGTCCAGCATTGCTCTGGTGTGTGATGCAGACAGACAGAAGCGAGCTCGGGCCTCTGAGAGCGGTGTGGCTGGGAAACCTACAACCACTACGCCAATTTTCCTCTCCAGCATTTCTCGAGCGAAGGCCCTGTTCAGAAACAAAAGAAACACTTTCCGTTTATATGTTTTCTACTACACAAATATAATGGATTCAATTAATGGAAATACAGTCCCCTGCAGTATCGTTAAGGCTATGTTCCCTGAAATTACCTCATTAATGTATCCTGGACTCGAAAAAATGTATCTGCACGAACCACGATGCAAAGTGCAACTGACCAGAAAACTATTCAACAACTCATTTGACATTTCTGAGGTTTGAAGCCTCCAAAATGTTCAGAGACCACACGAGCCACCTCGGAGTGACTGAGCATTCCCCCGCTTCTCCTCATCACATTAAACCTCATTAAGAATTCCTCCATATCCATAATCATGTGGTCGTGATGTGCGAGTGACCTGTGATAATTTCTGCAAAGCACGATAAATAAAAAAAACCAAAAACATAACTATCAATTCTCTGAGGTTTAAGCAGTGACATCCGTGATGCCTCTTACGTCACTGAGGCCGAGCAAAGAATGAGTCCCGGCTCTGTGGCCAAGCGGAGAGGTCAAGCTGAACTCTGTGTTCTGAAAACTACACATTTTGTATACTCCAACATACATTTATACAGATGTGTGTGTTTGCTATATAAAACCAGGAGTTAGTCTGGCGGTGAAATCTATTCGTAGCTTCTGATTGTGGCGGTTACTGAGCTGAATCGGCCACGTCATGGATATCAATGGTGACCCGGCTTTGAAAGACACTTTATACCCAATTGATTAGACCTGAGTGGCTCGAACAATCCCAGGTTGTCACTGATCAATACCCGATGCTGCCTCCTAAGTGGTTACAGATCTCCACTGGTGATTAATGGAAACGTTAGTGTGGAAGATGGCAGCCGCCCAAATGGCTCCGACACACAGTGATCTGACCTGAAACCACTCGTTACAACCAGTTATGAAGTGAATATTAATGGATATTGATTGATTAAACACTATAAATATTCAGTTTGCCTCCAACCCTTAAGCTCTAAGTGTTTTCAGGGAGAGTTTAAATGTGCTTACACCACTTTGCCTGGCATGTAGAGCAGGATGGGAACCACCGGCGAGTCGTCATCACCGTAGATGATGAAGCCCATCTCCTTCAGCCGGGCCCTGAAGTATCTGGTGTTCTCTGCCAGCTGGCGGACCCGCTTGATGCCTGCGATGAACAAAACAGAAAAGAGGAAGCACCAGATGCACATGAGTAAAGCACCGACTCACTGCTGCTTCCCCCTCGTTCTCCCGCTGTACCCTGCATGGAGGGACGTCACCTGCCAGCAGCAGCTAATGCAGTGTGAGGTGTTACTTGTGTTTGCCTGCTCCATCTGGGCCGCTGCAGCCTCCACTGTGAACTTGCTCAAGATTAAAACTCGGCTGCACCGGCAGATGGTTGGGTTTTGTCCGACTGACTGGTAAATGCACGGTGCCAAATCGAGGGTTTACACATTGGAGAAGATGGATTTCACACAAAACGAGTGACTGCGGCCCGTCAGTGGAGCGCAGCCATGACTGAAACTGAAAACAAATAACGCTTTACGCATCTCATGTATTACAGATATCGTAATCGAGCCAGACAACAAATCAAAGTCAGCAGAGTCGGTCTGTTGCGCTAACCCCCCCCCGTGTTCCCTCGCAGTGAGAATCCATGGGGAACCTGGCTACACCGCGGCCACGGCAGAGTTTGGCACAGGCGGCTCTGTTTCCCTGTGATTACCTGGGAAACAGATTGGCAGTTCTTTCAAAGGGATGTGAGCGAGCAGTTTAAATCTCCTTATCGCAGCAGAGAGGGAGACAGAAATAAACCATAACATTCAGGCATCTGCCAAAAAAGCACAGCCCCCCCATTTTGTAGATTATTCCTCGTTGCTAACACGGAGAGCGAGGAGGTCAGGAACCTGCTGTCAGACACAAATCTCGTGAGTAGGTGAGAAGACGTCACAGAGTTTCTCCTGATCTCAGAACAGTTGCCTTCGCGTTTTCCTTTTAAGATTAAGAGGGAACGGAGGAAAGAAGAGGAATTAAAAAACCTCTCAGGCCTTTCTTCAAGCCGTCTGATGAGACATCTACAGTCACCGTGTTGTTGCCGCAGCGTTGTGGTGGATGCTGGGGCTGATGTTTTGAAAGGCTGCTCTGTTTGCTGCGCTCCCTCTCCTCCATCAGACGGGTCAAGACGGATTTTTTCCACAACAGCTATTTCACTGGGCTACGTCAGATCCAAGGCATGTCTGGTTCGGAGCCAGACGAGAAAGTTACTCATCTCTGCGTGAAACTACAACGCACCTCCGCCATGAGACACCGGGTTCTGAGTGATAGAGGGATTAACCCTTTCCAGGAATCGTGCGGCAGCTCTGGATTTATGTACGTCGCACAATTTACAATTTCACCTATTCCTGTGTTGTGTTGCACAGTGCCAGTCTCGTAGATTTTGGATAAGACAAACTGACATTACTCTGAATAATAACTCCAGCTACCACAGCTCCCTTCCACAAATACAACTTCAATAACTCCAGAATTTGCTCTGGTGGTATCGCCACCAGTCCGGTAATGACTACTTCCCTGCCCTGGTGTCTGATGTCATTAAGGCAGAAACTTCTCAGAGGTACAGCGTTCCTCACAACACACATGTGAGAATGATTTCCTCTCCGCTGGGGTCACGTGTGCTCAGGGACTGCATGCCCCTCTCTCTCTACTGCTGCAGACCATTCTAATTGCTTCCACATTTTCGGACCAAGCAGCTGTTTGTCTTTCCCTGCAGGTCTTACTCCTAACGTTAACGTTGGTGTTGTCCTCTGTTATTCGTTTGCTGTTCTTTCCGTAAAGATTATATGAAGGTGTTAAAAAATGTTATAAGCCAGACATAATATTTGAAAAATCAGTGCTGGACGGGCATGTGGATGGTGAGGTTGAGATTGGAGGCGACATTTACTTGACGGAGACCCCGTGTGACTCGGATACTCACCCTCTGTGGTCCCGTCCTTTCCCATGATGCACTTCATGGCACGTAGGATCTGCTCGGCGACGGGGGGGGGACATGGCCGCGGCGTACACCGCGCTGTGAGAGTGACTGCGGAGGTAGTCCACCAGCTCCTGCAACACAGCACAGTGTCACACAGATAGTTCAAAGATCGTGCAGTTACTTGCACACATCAACCGAAACCCTGTGATCTTGCACTTTTCCTTTCCCGCCACTAGAGAGCACTCGTGTACAGTTAACACCTGAGAGTCAATTAAAAATACCTCAAGTCATTCTACTTGGCATGGACTGTAAAATTGCTCTGGATCCTTTCCTGCTCTCCGCTCTGAGGGAGCCACTGCACTAATTTGAGAAAGAGCCGGTGCTGAAATGAGCCAGAATCAGGACGGCCATGCTCATTATTCCTAAATGTCAGCAGGAGATTAATTCTGCTCGTGGTTGTCAGGAGAAGAGCAGGATTTCGGGAAACCGATTCGGTCACGGGTCCCACGAGCATGTGTGTGTAAGTGGTCTGGGGCTGGGAGCGGGCCTGGAGCTGTGATGGGCTGCTGCTCGGTGGCTGCGCGGTGGCCAGCGGGTGCAGGGTGATGACACGTAGCCGGAGATGCTGTCTGGTCACCATTTCCACTCTCCTGCCATCTGTCCCCACACACACAAGGGGAAGGGATTTCAGGGGGAAATGCTCGAACGTAGGATAAGAACCCTGAAACAACCTGACATCTGTTTTCGTTCAAGGCGGGGGGGTTTTCACCGCTTTAGGGCCCTGCAGGATTTCGGTGAGACCAAGATAAACCAGTTAAGGGAATATGTCCGAAATCCATTTCACGTCTCGTGGCGAGGAGTGACAGTTCAGTGTTCCCTCAGCCACAATGTGACCGCGATCCTGACGTGGCGATACATGTCCACCACGCCACAGAGCTGGAGCTGGGCCAGAGCAGCACACACACACACACACACACACACACAGACACACACACACACACACACACACACACACACACGTGGGTCCACACTGGATGCATTTAATAACCTTTTCCAGTGCAATCCGAGCTTTAAGTAAAGGGTGAATTAATTACCTCTCCTTCATGCAAGGTTGCAGTGGATTAGAAGGAGCTCGGAGTGTATTTACTGGGGTATTTATTTTTGGTGCTCTCATAAAATAGCTACAACATGACTGTTTTCCAGAAGCACATCTGCGGAGTGTTTTTGTTGGTCAGCTCGAATCTGCTTAATGTAAGATTTGGGGAATTCGCCACAACAACAAATGCGTCAAGTCTAACGGCTTTCTCTCTCTTTTCCGGCCCCGCTTCTTCCAGGAGTTTACTATAGCCAGCTGTCAGGCCAGGCAGAGTGTTCATACTTCAAACATTATCATGCTTGTTAAAAGTCATCCCGTTAAATCTGGAGCGCAGTTCCGACGCCTGCCACAAGAAGGGGCTGGCCCTCGGCCAGCTTTACCTTCTTATTATGGTGGAGCGGTGCTGAGCCAACATGAGGCAGCAGTAGGAAGGGTCCCCTCGCTGGATACCTAATTCAAACAACATGGCCGTTTCCTCTGTTGCTTTCTAATCAACTGCCACAAAGCCGATGTGGTTATGTACTAAAGTGTACTTTTTAATGGAGTAAAGAGGAATTACAAAGGCCCCGGAGTCACATGGGAAACATTTGTTGGACACATGAGCGCGACGAGAGAGGTGGGATGTCCCAAACCTCTTTAAAACAGACATGGGGAAAAATTGTGTATAATGTATTTTAACCTGCTTTGCCAGGTTTAAAAAAAACAAAACATTTCAGAGTCAACTCAAGACTTCTGGAAATGTTTGATAGTGATTCCCCCGACCAATGTTTCTTTCAAATTTATCTTGACCCAATTTTGGTCCAAAGGGATTCATTTTCCATGGCAACCAACTCGTCCCTGACTGGTTTACTGCAGTGTGTTTACAAGTTCAGTCTTTTACAGGTGAGCTTTGAACTGGTGATCCAGAGCGATGGGAAAACAGTGATGATAGATGTGTTGTGATTTCAGAAAAGCTGGGTTGTTAGGATTCCACCACCTCTTCTATCACATTGTGCTACGACAGGACATGTGGCTGTTTCCTCTCAGAGTAGCCTGTGTGTTGAGTTACCCTCATTTGGTGTTAAAACGGGTAAAAGTCAAGGATTTCCTTTTAAGCCAGCGCAATTCACGCTGGAACTCCCCCTAGTGGTGTTCTGCTGAAGGCCTTCGATGCAGGTCACCTCCTCTCTCCGGAGGTCAGCCCCAACTAGTGCTTATCTACTCAAGCTTATTTTTTATCCTCTATTTTACTTCATGTCCTGTCACTCTAAAATCTATTAACTATCCTTTGCAAATGATTCATTGAAGTCAGATAAAGCTGAAAAAAGAAAAAGAAAAAGGGCCTTAGAAACCTTTTTCCCTGCAATGTAGCCTCCTGCAGCCCCGAAGCTCTTGGTGAAGGTTCCCATCATAACGTCCACGTCCACTGGGTTCAGATCAAACAGCTCCGTCACGCCCCGGCCTGTCGGTCCCACTGCTCCGATGCTGTGGGCTTCATCCAGGTACAGATACGCTTTATACTTCTTCTTCAGAGCGATGATCTCTGGTAGTCGCACCACGGAGCCTTCCATGCTAATGACAAGAGGATACAATTACAAAGGGAGGACAGGGCACACACAAACACATATATATATATATCATCAGTTATACACCAAACTCTTAAAGTGACAAACTTAAAAGGAACAGAACGTGACCCCGACCTCACTTTATCCACGTAAGAGCATCTGTAATCCCGTTAATTCACATTACATAAATTGACAAGCCCCAATCTTCCAAGAATCTTTCTGCTGGCCTCTTTCACTTTACTCCCACGTCTCTTAAATGTCCTCCTCCCCACTGATGCAAGCCTTGTAAGGCTACAAATAGACAACCTCGGTGGGTATATGGCCGGGGAATGGAGCAATCCCAGACCTGCTATCCTTGCTATGGCTGAAAACGTCTGCAGCCCAAATGACATAAGACAGGGGGTTTCACCAGGACCGCTGTGGACATCAAAGCAGACCCAGGGTACAGCTAAAGCGTGCTCACTCCTTATCCAGGCTTTTTGATGTTACCGGAACATGACAGATGGAGCATTAGCTCTTTCGGTGCCGTACTAATGGGCAATGCAGTTGTCTCTCAAATTACCAGAGGAACTTAGTGCATTAATAGCAACGGATGGCCAAGTTTAAGGTTTTCCTCTTTTATTAAAATATACAGTTGGCAAAAAGCCTAGTGAATATGTCACGCTTTAGTTTAGAAGGCCTGAAGCGTAAGGCGTGATCCAGGGAAAAGACGAGAGAAGAAAGGAGAAAAGAAAATGGCCGTGATAAACAGTCGGAGTTGGGGGTGTAGCCAAGTCAATCTCTGTGGCTTAATTTGGCCTCGATTTGGAGCTAATGAGCAGATGGAGAGGGTCACTAGGACTCGGGACAGCTCACTGCCGGCAGAGATACACAATACCTTTCTGCTCTCACCAGTAATTAAACGGTACCCGACCACACATGCTTGCACATGCACACACTCTATTATTCAAGGGTGGAGAGGGACACAATGGGAAAATAGACCATTACAGGGACGACTAAACTCGAGGCTGAACGCTCTCCTCGGGTTACAAATGAAGATTTCTTACCTGAGTTTGGCAACGCTCAAAACCTTCTGGACGGCCAAACTAACAAAGAGTGATAGCTCAACTGGCCCGAGATATGTGTGAGTGTGTGTGTGAGTGTGTGTGTGTGAGTGAGTGTGATGTGTGAGTGAGACAGATGATACAAATGTGTGTGTGGGTTGACAGCTGACCTATAGATGCCTTCCACCATGATGAGGATCTTCTTCCATGGCCTGTGAGTCCGAGGCTGCCCTGAGCAAACCGCCTCTTTGAGCATCTTCTCCAGACTGTGCATGTCTGAGAGACGCACACACACACAGACACACACACAGGAGTGAGAGAGAGAAGAAAAGAATTCAATCGAATCTAAAAAGAGATTCATGCACATTAACTAGTAGTTCAGGTTTGGTCTAAGAAATAATATGCGACAAAAGACCTGCTATTTACAAAAATAAACATATATTTATATATAATATTAAATGTTGCAATGTTCAAATTAAAGTATACAAGGATCACCAACTACAAGCAAACAAAATTAAGTAAAGTACTAATTTCCACAGGGCAGTTCAAAGAGTAAACACTATTTTATCTGAGAGAAACACCTTCCACAAACTACACACAGTGAATAGCTGTGCACTCTGATGCTAATGGGCACCTGCAGAGGATTACTAACTTAGCTAAATATAGTTTGGGCCAAAGGTCTGCTCAGCAGAGTCTGCACGGTTGCTTAAGATTATAACTGAAATCTTGGCTTCAACTAAAAAACTATTTCCCAGTGGCATTTAGAGTGGGTCACAGGAACGATCCCTTTGCACACCAGCAGATGGCAGTATTGAATAGCTTTAGCTAATAAGCAGCTGTATTCAAAGTATGACTGAAATCCAAGCATTCCCAGCTGAGCAGCCGGTAAATCTGTCACAGCTAATAATCTGTCAGAGCTGATTGAAATCGCTGCCTCGACACAAAAACAGGTTTGCTTAAGAGGCAGGAGACGCTCCTCTGATAAAAAACACTCCCCAGAGCTCAGCAGAGCACTGCACATCTACTGTTACCATCAGCAAGGAGGCAACTTGACAAGCACAGGAACCCACGGTGGCTCGGTCCGTGTGTACAGACGAGAACGAGGAAAAGATTGTTCCCCAGTTAAGCACTGATTTGAGATAAGACGCCGTGGTGAGGAGGACGGTCGCCTTTGCTTGTGGTACAAAACCATAACATGTCATTGTCCTATCTCTGCGCTGACACTGGGCTTGCACAAATAAGCAACGCATAACCTTCAAGGAAATTGTTGTCATTATATGAAAGAATGTAGAATGCAAACCTTCAAAAAGGAGTGTCCTTTATCAGAGAATAGTTTAAATAGTTTCAAAATAGCAGCCAGACAGACAAAACAGCTCTTCTCCTCTGAGGTGACATTCCGAGTCTGTTAAATATATGCCTCTAGAAAAACCTCAAACATTTCATATTATAAAACAGAACTTTTGGAGGAACTACACCACTAATTCTTTGCTAAAGAAACTATAACAATGTGTTCAATGTCTCCACATCCTTTGTAGTGGTTAAGTTCACTGGAGTAACCCTTTTAGCAAATATTGGCTTAGCACTAATCAAAGAGTGTCTGAGTGTGGAGGTACAGAGGCAGGGAGGGGTCAGCTGCTCAGGTGCCTGAGGGTTCTCTGCCTGTAGACAAGCCTCTGGGAGCTGCTCAGAGGACCCATAACCGACTCGCCTTGTACCTGTCAGGACACATTTGCAGGCAGAGGACCGGCTCATTTGTCCTGTCTCCTGAAAGAGCAGGGAATGTTTCCTTTGCAAGCACAATGAATGCTGTACCTTCCATGCCTGATAATCCTCCCTTACACTATGGGCACAATATCTTATTTGATACTTCAATAGAGAACCGAAAGTTAAAGTAAGATGACTTTTTAATCTAAAAAAGAAAAAAACTTGATGCTCTGCTGCCTTTGGATGAAACAGTCGTGACTGTAAGTTGAACCCGTTTCATTAAAGCTTTTACATTTGCTGCTCTAAACACAGAATATTAAGTAGGTATTTCCTAAGGCAAAGACAGTTTTGTGTTTCTCTCGGTTGCAACAGTTTGGGAGGAATAGAAGTAAAACTGAATTCAGTGAGCAGCAGTGTAACAGACAGAAAATCTAATTGAATTAACAGATAGTCTCAGGATATTGAAGAGATAAAACATCCCGGCTCGTATTTTTAATAACATAAACGATGCTGCGTATTGTTTATTTGTTAACCAGAAGGTTTGACTGTAATGACCCAGTTCGGAGACTTACTGTTGTGTTTGTACACCCGGATGGTCGCTCCTGACAGCCTGGCCCCTAAGATGAGAGACGTGTGGTTGAGCTCATCGCTCAATATCAAACAACCCTGAAAAGCAGCAGAGAGAGAAAACTGTGTTCACACATCCTGGAGAAAGCTTTCACATTCATGCATCCTTGAAATCCCTAACCTATTTTTCTGGGGAACTCCACAACGTTTCAGGCTAGTTGGCCTTTAATCTTTGATTATGGATATGAGGGTGGAAAGTGAATAGGTAGTGTCTGCTGCTGTTCTGGATTTAAAGGTCTGCGTTTAATGAGAGAGCCAATTAGATTCTCCCATGGGTAAATAAAATAATTGGCTTGTAAACAGTAAACACAAACGTCAGTTCAACAGTAAGGGCTTTTTTCACGGCTGACATTTCGACATGTAACAGGAGGGAAAACACAAATGCAAATAACATGAATGTTCTCTGCAGTCCATTTAGCTGCTCGGTCATGTCTTGTTAGGACACTTGAACTTAACTTCGGACCTGATATTAACATTTGTCCTGAGAGATCAGATAACAAGTGGAGCGTGTTAAATATGTGCTTCACAGCGTCGGATCTCACTTCCACGCTCTCTATGCAAATAAATCCGTACAACAATTCTGTTTGTGTAGACCAAATTCTGCAGAGTGGAAGTCCTTCATATATAATATGGCTCAGGATGGATTTGCATTCACAAATAGACTGTGGCCAAATGCTTCCCAGACCACCTCCAATTGTGGTTTTAATGGAAATCAGGACCTTTCCTACAGTAACATATCAAAAAAGTGAAAAAGTGAAAACGGCCTATATGGATGAAAATCAGTGTGTGCCACCCATCCATACAAGTTTATTTGTTTTCTAAATGTTTTTCCACAGATCTTTTGTCCTTGACCGTATCCTTAATGTGCTATATGCTAGCAGCTAATTATCTGTCAGCCCAAACCCCTTGCCCCACCCCCATTCATGCTAATCCCTTCTGTGTATATCCTCTATGTATGGAAATAGATGTATGTAATTCATATGTTAGTCGTTTTTTTCTCCTTTCATGTCTGATGAAGTTTCAACCAACCAGACGCATCCCAATTTTCATAATGGAGAATATGGTGGTGCCTCAAATTCCATTCAAATCAGCATGCAAATGAATTCAGCGGTTCTGCGGAACATTAACATATTTAACACGAAAGCTCCGAGCATTTGAGTGCATTAGTTTGAATGAACCATTGTAGAGAGTATGTTGACACCGTCTCGGTGACAGATACCCTCGGTTTGGCCCGGGGTGCAGCTTGGCCCGGTCCCTGGTCCACCAGCAGCTGTCAGTCTGCCAGCGCAGCACGGCCTCTCTTGGAGAAGCATGTCCCTGCAGGACCGAGTTGGCAGGATGGGCTGACCCCAGTCCCTGCAGGACTACTGTGGGGGGCCTGAGGGGGCTGCTGCACCTCTTGAGCTGCGTAGATGACCCCATTCTTATCACTTAAACCATCAACCTCCCCTTCCTCCTGTCCAGTCCAATCACAGATATTCATGCTGCGTGTTGCCCCTGGTAACCTTTGGTTATCCGGCTGGTCTGCCGACAGGCCAGTGCGGGGGTAATCATCCCCTTGAGTGTTGCTCTGAACAAGAACCTGCCCTTCCTTATCCATGTGTCTGAGAGCAGCTCTGTGTGCCCAGAGCCTTGTCCTCTAGGCGACTGTAATGTTTAATTAGGATTTTAATTAATGGGGGTGGATCAGGAGTTGTTTGTAGCAGAGTTTAGTCGACTGTTTTTCATTCATTAGGCCATGTCTAAGAAAAGGAACAAAGCTAAGCTAATTAGATTTACTTTTGCTTCACTGTGACAATTACACCCATATCTGGTAGATATCCCACACACAGTTAAAGCCATTTGTTGTATAAAGAAAAAAGGAAATCACACACCTTGCCAACGAGTGCTGGAATGTTCATGGAGTTGGTGGCGAACCCCATCCCGAACGTCATGGAGGACTCGACTCCGAGGAAAGTGGCCACAAGTTTCTCCAAATCTTCATGGATGCTCAGGTTACCTACAAGACAGGGATCATAAAAGGATTACACACCCTGGGACAAGGTTGCCTTAGCTGTTGATTTATCTGGATGTCTAGCAGTCCCTGGGCTTCGCTGGGTCCTTGTCGTTCAATCACAAGTTTTCAAAAGAGATTAATGCCTCTTGATAAAAAGCGAGACACCCTCAGACAAATACCTGGACCTCCAGCACACACTGTGCCAGCGCCTCTCACTCTCTGAGGATTTTGAGGGTTTATAAAGATTCCACTGTGCGGTAAATTCATAATTTAGTTCAACTACACCTTTGGATCTCAGGTAATATCAACGCTTGTCTGATAAGGTGTAAAATGGTTTTGCAGCACATTTTGGGGTAGCGGCAGTTGGTTGTGTAACCCGACGTGACAAGTGCAGGGACCTGAATTCATTTAGAAAATTTATCAGACTGTAATCTGACACCTGACATTGTGTTTTTCTATTTTGTGTAATAAAAGTGGGATTTCCAGGGATCTCTGGTGGGCTTTCAGCGGTGCCTTTGTGGTCCACTGATAAAAAATAAGAAAAAATAATTACTGTTATAATTGTGAGCTTCAGAGCAGGAGGCAGTGAAAGGTTCTCATATACCTCATTTTATTTCTGCTGGTTCTGGGCAATGTTATATATGGTAGAAATATACTATAGCACATAGGTTCAATACACTTTAATATACTTTACCCTTATTTACAATACTATAGTAGAGGAGTTGTTAGTTACTGTAGCGGATTTGAACTTGCGCTACAATAACATCTCCTTAATGATGCAGCTAATAACTGCTAATGAGTGTACTAATAATACAATAAACTACCCGATTCATTCTTATTATTTCAGTGGCTGTTACTTTTAAGATACAACTGCAAATATTACAGTATAAATACAGTAAATCGTCATCTATTTACACATGTTCATATCAAATTATTAGAGACACCAGCCTGATTGTAAATGAAAATGACTTGAGGTCTTGTGATGTAAATGAGGGAAACCTCATCAGACAATGATACATGAATTTCATACACATGGGATCCTGCCTACCGTTGAAATCCTAATCAATGACAATCAGTCACTAAGCAATGACAGCTGACAGTTCAAACATACTGAACGCTTCAGCAGCACCAGGGAAAGTCCCATGGAGTGATGTGTTGGGAGCCGTAATGCGGCGAAGCAGCTTTGTCTGTATGGTGATTCCCCATTCTGTGCTTTCCATCAGGCCAAGTCCCATCGATTCATACATGTCCTCCACCACTCGCAGCCCCTGCTGGCAAGTCTGCATAGAGCATTGTACTTAGCCCTTGAATCACAGGCATCATAATTTCCGGGTCCAAAAGACCATAAAGATAAGGAAAACCTCAAAGCCAAAACTGGTCAATATAATTGTAAATGTGTGACGGCAGGTTTTTATCGAAGCCTTTACTACAAAACATAAACAGGAGAGGAGCTAAGAGTTAATCATTAGACAAAAGAAGCACATTCCTTTCCCTGTCATTTTTACAAGGACACTGTGTCGGGTGGCTACACTTCTGTTATTTGTAATCGCCATTTGTATGTGTAATCATTTTCTAATTTACTGTATATTAATGATTGGAGGAAAGGTGGGAACAGCTAGGTAATCCATTCATGCAAATCCATGAATGCTTGACATGTGTTTATTAACAAGGTGTTCCTCTCAGTGAACTTTGGATCTACTTACTCATGTCCATTTATAAAACTAAAATGACACTTGGAGAATGATTTATTCATATGATTTATATAAGTTTCCAGTCACTTTTGACCTTGACAAACTGAAATCTACAATAGGACGATGACAGAGGCAAATAGAAGACTTTGGGCTTGACTTCTGACAAACAAACGTACAACCAACGATCACATGCCCTTTTAATGCCTCTGGTTTCCTCAGTTCTCGTCAAACTGCTGTTATCATGCAACACGCCGCCGCGACTCACCTGGAACTGAGCCTATGTGTCAGCTCACCCTCTGCTCGTCTGCACGCTGTAGATACCGGTGTCAGGAATAAATATACATTAAACTAAACAGGCCTGACAGCAAGGAGAGGAAGCACTTTTGTGGAGTTAACTTTTCTAAGTGTGGACTGTTCAATTAGCTCCGTGACATCAACCCACCTTTAGGTTTTGATTAAAAAAAAGCTGATTGCACTGCTGCCTCCACCACTTCTGCTATGCTGCAGCATGAGATCATGGCATACACGACCACTTAAACACCATCAGAGGAAGGGTTGAAGTTCAGAGGATGAAACGACATTCAAAATTCATCTGAAGCCCGGGATACCGCTGCTGGATCCTTGCTGTTCTAACACTTCCATTACACATATATTCGTTTTGCATCCTTCTTAATGTCCAGGGTGTCTCGTAATGTTGAATTCCACTATGATGTCGGTTCCAGCACTTCTCAGCGTGGACCGGTACGTAATGATCTCAGCTTCTGCCCAAACCGTACATAATTTAACAAAGGCTGAATTATTCATATTGCATTGCAGCCACTGAAAGATAATTAAACATGTGGGCAGTATAATTCCCAAGAAAAGATATTAAATGATGGCATATGAGATGAGGGAGATGGAGTTTCATTTCCAGTTTGATACCCGGCCTTGTCAGTGTTACTGGGGCCTGCCAGAGACTTTTAAAAGAGATGCAGATGTAACAAATCAAAGCGCTGTCAGTGGAACTAAAAGGGAGGCCGCCAATGCGACTCACTTCAATTGTGAAGTGGACATCAAATTATTGCTTTTGTTGAAACCGGCTGTCGAGGACAAGTGCCACAAATTATATTTTTCCACGTGTATATTACGACACTGAACTCACCTAATTCCTTCCTTGTGCTGCAAACCCCGACCCCATACTGCCGCATTTTTTCTGCCACAGTTTTCAGAAAATCCTCATTGTTCTCAGCGAAACCGAGGTAGTTGTAGGAGCCCATGTTGATGGCGTTGTGTATAGTTCTGCCTGTGAACCTGCAAGCATGAACACATTTTAGGAATCAATTCGCATTACTATAAATAAACATACTGAGAAAATTACTTTTGTAGACGCTCAAAAAAAGTTATCAACATTCAATTGAATGTCTCTTATCATTCTAAGATTCATCAGTGGAACTTTGTTCATAAAAAGTGCATACATAACTAGAATGGCACTCAGTAGAATGGATACCTCTGCCAAGGCCCAACAGTTCCCTTAAATTCAATCAGGCCACACCACATTTCAGACACTCAGAGATATCAGTTTTTTTCCATCAAGATCTATTTATTATTCACTAATAGAACTGTGCAAATGTTGATAAACGCCTTAACTCTCAGAGGTAAGGAAAGAGAAAAAAGAACCCTGCATCAACCCCTGATCCATATCCGCACCAAACCTAAATGGGTTCTTCCCTGAGCCACACCACATCCTTCCAGCAAGTTGTTTTGTGTAATTTTGCCCACAAACAACCAAAACCAAACAACAAACACAAAGACAGCAACCTGCTTGGCAGAGGTATCAGTGTTTTCAAAGTAAAACAGGAGTGGCGGCAGAAGCAGCATGACTGACCGTCCCATTTCTCGTTTTTCCAGTCTTTAGACATCATAGAGCCTGTGATCCATGGTTACCGCTTTTTCCAGAGTCACAATGTCCTGTCCCCTCCTTGTGGCTTTGTTTACATTCCTGTTTATAATATATTCTCTGACGCCGCTGAGTAGCACAGAGGAGTCTAAACTGTGCTCCAGAAACTCAGCTCTCACAAACCCTTCCTGATAACAAATAAAAAATGTCCTGTCTTCCTCTGTTACCTCATTGGAGAGGAGCTGGATCTGTCCAATTAAATCCAGCAGAGATATGATTGAATATAAAAAAGATTTGCTGGCCTGTCTGAAGCTGGAAAAACTGTTAAGTTGAATTGTGTATATGACTATGAGTGTATTATAGATACTGGATTACGGTACCTGAATGTCCAGTTGTAGTCATCAGACACCCTCTCCATCAGGTCAAAGACGGGTCCCGGCAGGCTGCACACTGGACGGTTCCAGTTGTCTCGTACCCTCATGTACAGGTTTCGATTGTAGAAGTTCTCAAAATCTTGATACAGCGGTACGAAATCCTGAAAGGAGAGAGAAGCAACTTCAATAACTCGGATGTCACAGAGTGGGGGATCATTGGTCACACTAAAAACCAGCCAAGACCTAGAACAAATCAAACAAACTCAAATAGATGTTGTGTTTAGCTAAATTCTCTCACCTCCTTGGTAACTATTGTCTTTAAAACTAAATTGTTGTGCGCATTCTTATTGTGCGGCATTTGATATATACTTACTTTTTTTACCATCGTCACACATCACTGTAAATTACATTACATATTATGTACAAAGTTTATATTACACATTATATCTGTACACCATTAAGAGAAGAGTGCCTGTCTCGTTCCACAGATAGTCCCGTCTCTCATCGCAGTGCCCGAGGTCAGGTCAGGTTATAGATAAAGGGCCAAGCAACAGTTCATTGTTGTGTCTCCGCTCATTGACTTTCATATCTAACACAGAAGCTGCAGACAGAGAGACACCAACTTCAACGCTTCAGCGAATTTCACCGGTGGCATTACGTCAGTACACAATGTGATTTAGGAATGCATGCTTTAGGCTTAACTAGCCAATAGGATGTGAGCACCTACATGTAACTAAGAGTGACAGCAATTCTTGCCATTCATGGTCTGTAATGTTTGAATGGGTGAAGAGGGAGATGTACTGGGAGGCTGTGGGAGACATCTTCAGACTCAGGGGAGACAATTGCTCATGTTACTCTTTAGGCGTTTGTATATTGTTTCACCTTCTGGTCTCCTTGATGCATTGAGTCTACATTAAAATCGTCTGCATACGAAATCAGCTGCTGCCTGAGTTCTCCTTTCACCAGCTGCCAGAAAACTTCCATAACACCCTCTAACATCATAAAGGTGTTCATTATATTGTGTCGACCTCTGCACTTCATCAGGCAGGTGACTTCTGTATTTAACTTAGAATCATTCACGCCAATTCAGCTGTTACCTTGGTAGGAGAGTTGGATCAAAGGAACTGTAGCTCTTACAATTACTGTGTATTTTCAGTAAACCTCAAGATGATATCCACACTAATCCCCTAAAAGAAACACATTTACAGAGACTATTAGGCACTTTGCTCTGATGAAGCAGCCTCAGAGCAGAGAGCACACACAAGCTCTTTTAACCTTTACTTTATTTAGTAAGTGACACACAGGGAGCAAACTGTCTGGGTAGTCCTCCTAGATCCTGCTTTATTATATCTGTAGCCAGACATACAGTACCAACTGTGACAGAACATTGAGAGAAAGTTCTGTTTTTACAGTTTAAGCTTCTTCTTTTTTTAATATGAGTTGCACAAAACACAAACCATGAACACAACATAGTGATCTTAACAGAATTTTTGTGAAAAGAAATCAAATCTATGGCAACACAGCTCTGTGGAAGTGTCTGGCCTTATTTAGAATCTAATGCACAGTAACAAAGAAGGAAGTTGAATCCTCTGAGATTTAATTAGGATCCTCAACAGATATTCTCTGTGGTGTCCTGTTTCACCCATGGCAACATTATAGTGCAGAAGAACACAAAGAAAGAAGGCAGAGGGAGAGCTTAGGAGCAGAAATGGAAATAATTAGGGGAAAACTAAATGTGTTAACACCCAAGGCAACCATGCTCCTCTCCCCCAACTACATATGTGCGTGTACAGTTTGTGTGAACGCCCCCCGAAATATGCCTGACAATATGCGTATGTTTGTGCTGATTGCTGAGTTTTACCCACCTTCTGTTCCTCTCTCTCCTGAGCGCTGTTGCACTTCTCTAAGCCCACCGCTCTGAGGAAATCTCTGAAGTAGCCAAACAGGGTGACGATGCCATAGCCTAGGTATGTCATGACAGCCACGTACATGGGGGCCTGTTCAAAGGGTTCCTGCCTGTGATGCCTGGAGGCAACAACAGTCCGGGGGCCATTTTTCTAAACAAGAGGGAAAAGAAAATCTGTCTTACAATGCAGATGACGAAAACAAGAGAAAACAATGCTGTCTGAATAAAGGCAAGGGGTTTTGGTTTACACACCAATTAACCTGAATAAGAAGGAGACAGAAAGTGGCCTGCTGGTGAGCTTCAGAAGTCACCAACACATATTATTCAACACTAAAGCAAGAAAGTCTGAGATCTATCCCCAGTATATAGCTTTTTACATTGTAAACACTTGAAAATGAATGGATATTTACACTGAGGGGTAATTTTAAGGAAATAAACCAGCGTAACTAATCCCTCTGTACCTGATCAAGTCAAGTTTGTGCTTGAAACTTATTTTTATGCCTATGGGAAGCAGGGATCTCATAGAAAATGACTCGAGCGACACATTACAATGCTGAAATGGCTACTGCCATTGTTAAGTACTTTCTATTGTGAAAGGACTAAATGTCTTTGAGCTACCTCTGGCTAACATTACTGTAGTGGCTATTTGTCCAAAGGATGTTTCTGTCCAAATAAACTTAACCAAAGGCCACTGAGGCACCAGTCTAGTTGTGTTGTTAGGCAATTACAGAAGTGCATTGTCCACTCTGAATTAACGGTTGGGTAGATTTATTTCCCGTTAGAAAACAAAGCTACGTGCTTCTCCTCATGCTCTGCTAAAAAAACATTTCCCTTCCTGGTGCTTCCCCTCATTAACCCACCTGCTACCTGTATTGTGAATCCTACCTGGTCCACTGCTTAGTGAATAACGTCATATTCTCAAAAGTTTGGTTCATGTTTTTTTAAGCTTGACTGAACTTTCTTTTCTTCGATGTCAGATAGAGAGAAACTACATATATACTATAACTATAGATATCGTCTCCCCTCATTCCCCTGGATGCTTCATCAGCTGGATTCTCCTTAGAACCAATATATCTCCATTGTTCAAAATCAGTTGCTTCTCTTATGGCAGTTGTTCTATTCGCCACAAATGTTTGGAAATGCTTGGTTTCATTATTTCCAAAGTTCCTCTTCAGGCTCAACGGGCGCTGCGGTTGTTTGGTAAGATTACATGTCATTTTTTTTTAAGATGGAATTTGTTTTTGAAAAGAAGGTCAAGACAGTAATGGCCATCTTTCAGCGATATTCATAAACTCTTCTCTTGACATTACAGTCTGTTCCTATGACGACCTCTAGCCGAATTCCTGTTTATATTGATTAACCAGCATTTCACCAATGTTTGCAATGGAAATTTGATAGGTAGTTACAACTTAACAGACAGTTTGCTTCCTGCTGTGGACCATTAAGAACCCATCCCACATTGGTTCTCCCCACATAGGGTCCGCCTCTCTGGATGTTATCCAGCTCCCACGGTTCCATCTCTTTTGATAGGTTTGTTCCTATGAGCAAGTCAATGTCAGAGTCAATTTCATGGGGTTCAATACCCCTCAAATATGGCCATTGATCAACATCTTGATCTGGGTTCTTCATCCACTCTCATTCAACCGTTGTGCCAGACTATTTGTGCAAAACGTACCAGAAGCATAGGTTTGCAATCTTTGACTGGAACAATGCAGTGGACCTCACAACTGGCCCCAGTATGGCTACATGTCTGTGTTGCAGCAGTGCAGTGCTCACCGTTGATTTAGCTGGCTGTTCTGACTGTTCTGGGAGTGTTCCTTTATCCTGATGCACATTTTGGAGAATTTCCCGGACGCTTTTGGCTACAGACCTTACACTCCAGTCCACTCCTACAGTCTCTGCTAATGTGGCCTGCTTGCAGACAGGAGAAACAGATTCCCTCTCCTTGATGAAATTAATCATGTCCAGGTGAATTTTCCCTTTAAACTGTGAGCACTTTTTAGCAGAACAAACAGCTTTGGTAAGTAGATGGCGCTTTCCTTTATTGCGGTAACATTGCTGGCTTAACTGCTTCCTTGGTGCCCTTTTATTTCCTTTATTTGCCTTGGAGTGAAACCTTTGTTTTCAGTTACAAGGTGTTTATCATAAACTTTGCCAAACAATCTGATACAATCTTGACTTGTTTATTTCAATAAATCTGACGAGGTCGGAAACCATGGCCCTCGCAGATCACAGGCAGAGCTTCTCAAGTTTTCTCGAAGCCTTCAGGGCATCTTCAGCAGAATGTTTCTAATGTTTGTTTTCTTGTCCAACTCCTTCATCTACATGATTTGTGCTGTTGCATGACAGCATCCACCATGACACTTGTGATAGCCATGTTTGTTTGGTTAATGAGCCGGTTGGTGCTGCAGACTGATTTATTGTTTACTTTGTACAAAGACTTGTTCCCTTTTGAGCTGCAGTGAGTGATATTGCAAGTTAATGTCAGGGCTTTAAAAAAAAAGTTACCATTTAGATATCCCTTTCAAAGACTAGCATTCTAACAGTTAGCTGTGTACTTACTTAATCAAACAAAAAAAAACTAGGCCATTGGATTGTTGTTGCCTGAAGTGTGGAATGGGGTCAACATGGAGAGAACTCAGCCACTATTTATAAATCATAATATTTAGGTAAATATCCGCCTCATTTGCTTATAGTAAATAAACCCATCGGATGTTTCAGAAATTAAATGGTGGATTGACTGAAGTAGCTACAGGTTGCAATTCATCACAGCTAGTAAATATTATAAAAGGACAATTTACGATCAAATCTGTTTACGATCAAACCATGGTTGGAATAGCTAAACCAGCTAGTCCAACCACCTAGCTGTGCACAGGCTACATTCTACAGACATTTTCAAAACAAAAGCACAGAGGCACCGCACCTTCTCCACCTCGGCGGCCTCTAGGCAGAGGTAACTTAGAGGAAGTATGGCAGGGCGGTTCTCGGCGCTTTATTCAATACCGGCGTTCACGTCGAAGTGATCTGGAGAAATCACCATACCTCTGCCAAGAGGGTGACGACATCTTCCACTTTGTGTTGTTGGCATTTATAATTCAGGGGTTACCTCATAGCAACCTGTCACTCTGCAGGTGAGGTGCAGGAAGTTATAAACACGTGTGCACGTGAGAGTTTGGCAGTGAGGGGCTGTTCACTGTTGGAATGAACGTTTTCATTCAAAATAAAAGTGGTTTCAAGGTGGTGAGATACCTGAGAGCAGGAACCGGAAAGAAGAGGGAGCCCACACACACACTCTCCCACTATCACACACACACTCTCCCTCTATCACACACACACACACACACACACACGCACGCTCACAGTGAGTTGGTAAATAAATCCAGCCGCCCGCTGGCAGACCCACCTCTCCATTGCAGTGACAGACGCTCCTCTTCACCTCCTCGCTCCTGGCTCCATTACAGTTGAGAAGTGTGTGTGAGTTCGCAGCGGCGGCGGCGGCAGCGGCAACAGCAGCGGCTCGTGCCATGTTCCTGGAAGCGGAGCAGCGACAACCTGACAACCTGCTCCGTGTGCGTCTGGGTGTCAGGTGAAGCGCGCGCGAGTGTCCTGCGCTGAGCTCGAGAGGCCACTTCCTCCTTCTGCTGCTGCCTCCCAGTCAGCGACAGTTCAAGGGAAAGTCACGGTTCACTGTTTCGATATCGAGTAAAAGCATCTACTTCCTCTGCTTGTTGACCCCCCCATGTGAAAATTTATATCCACTTCACTTTTATTGTGCATTTACTTTCAGCCTTAAAATATCACATGTTTCTATTTAATATATATATATTTCACAATAAACTTTCAGATTTTTTTTTCAGTTTTCCACGAATGGAGTAGAGTCATTTTACTTTAACTCAAGTACTTTGCTTCTCTAAAGTGGTTTAGTTTCAATTGAATGCTTTTGTATTACTTCCTCCTCACTTCTTCACAGGCAGATTCTCAGACACCTGTTGTCACCTGTTGCTCACTGAATACGATCTTGTGTAACATTCAAAAACTGATTTGATGAAATCTGATTTGAGTTGAAACAGATACACCCCAGAATCAATGCGTCAGTGTCAACAACCCTGTAGAGGGATATCATTCCAATCACAGGAGCTAGTTTCTTGCAAATATGACTTTTAACACCAAAAATATTTGTTTTTGATAAAACTTGAGGATGTGTACTTAATACTGATACTAAAACATACACCAGTTGGAAAGTGTGCAAAAAAACTTTTGAACTCATGATTTGTTTGCAGACGTATTCTTATCTTATGTTAGATATGGTTAGTCCACCAGGGATACAGTAGCAGTGTACGTCGTTTCGTGCATTTACCAGCAGTGTCCATGGTTTGATTCCTGAAGTAATTAATTGAAGGGCTAAACATTGTGATCTATAATTTGATTTAATCTACTTGTCTTGCTCTTGTTGTGGAACTTCCTTTTTTGAACACACACAGGTCGGAGGTCAGTCTCAGCCACACCTGGAGCTGAGGAGGTGTCAGTATCTGGCTGAGGGAATCCTGAGAACTAATGTAAATGGTAAATGGATTTGCATTTATATAGCACTTTTCTAGTCTTGATGACCACTCAAAGCGCTTTACATTACAGTTTCACATTCACCCATTCACACACACATTCATACAGTGCATCTATCCCAGCACTTTGTTATTCTAAGGGGGGGGGCATTCGGGGTTCAGCATCTTGCCCAAGGACACTTCGGCATGCAGATGGTTCAGACTGGGAATCGAACCGCCGACCTTCAGGTTGGAGGACGACCACTCTACCCCTCAGCCACAGCCGCCCAATGTGGGGGCATGAACTCTTGTTCCCTATGATGAACTGCTGTCCCAGTTTCACAGGGAGTAAAAAAAAGAAAGATGTTTCCACATGCATGCAACCCAATAGGTTACGTGTATTGTTCCAGCTTTAAGCAGTAATGTGTGAGTGTCCCTCTATGCACACACCGTGGCAGTGTATCTGCCCGGCACAGACCCTCTTGGTTTAGAGCACAAAGGCGATACAGTTTGCAGTAGATGTATTAAGTCTTTCTAGTTGATGATTTACTCAAGTGCCATAAATGAGGTACTGTTAATGGCACAGGTTAAGTCAGCTGTAAACTTACTTCTGTATGCCGGCTGCTGACAATTTGGTGTCTGCTGCATTGTTCACATTTTCCCCTCTGGGCAAACACAAAGACATTGTGCGTTTGTACAAAGGTCAACGCCTAATCTTTGGTCTTGTGGTGCACTTAGTTTGTGAGTGAATCAGAGAAGTGGCAAGGTGTTGTTTCAATGTAAATAGTTGTTTTTATTGGCTTTGGCCTATTACCTATTCCTGGAGAGCTTGTCTCTTGGTAGGCGTGGACTAATGGAATAAACCAAATGTGCATATTGAGGGGAAGTTGAAGTTTGGAATGTGAGTGCATGTCTGAACATATTGCTGTGAGTCTAGGGGATGTTTAGGATGACAGCATCTGTTATATCAGGTTCTATTTCAGATCCTCTAAAGGCCATTCTAAGTTATTGAACTTGAATGGTTGCAGAGTTGTCTGGCATCAGATGGTAGGGATGATGATGATGCTACTTACTGGTTTTACCGGTTTGGATCAGTCAGTCTTTAACAGGGTGGTTTGAGGAGTCACTTTCTGAGAGGAACTGCCCAAACCAGTAGGTTGTTCCAAACAGAGATGCAAACTTCAGTGCACGTCTCCTCAGGATGTACACACTGTTTATAGAACTCAAGAAGAATGAGATTGTTGTGACTAACTTGGAGCTCATCATCACTGAAGGATTCTGTGTTGTCAGGCCCATCAGGTGCCTCCGCAAATATGTTCAATACCTTTTCGTTTATTTTTCACAAACACAATCCTCTTGCTAAATGCCTGAAGGAATTTTTCAAATTCACCAGCATTTCCAGATGTCATAGAAACTCTTTTGTTCTGTGTAGTAGGAAAATGCACAGTGCAGCCCCCCCTCCCCCCCTCTCTCTTGTTGCACTTGCCTCAGCTTGCTTGGTTTTGCAAAGACAGCAATTCCTCCCTCGAATCAAACTCGACTCGGATCCCATGAGCATAGTTGTTATTTCTATTGTTTCATCTCGGGCCAGAGAGAACTGGAGACTTCTTGCAGTGTCCTTCAACGTTTAATTCAATATCTTGTGCCGTGTCAGTAAACCGCTCAGCTGTAGATCTTCTGAGACAAACTGACAATTCGGAAAACAATTGTACTTTGTCCACTTCAATCGGCTCCGCAGAAGCAACCAGGCTCGATCTGAATGAAGTCTCGGCTTCATTCAGATTGAGCCGTTCCTGTGCACCTCAGTCTCTGTCCGAATGTGGTCTTATTAAAGCTGCCACCCAAACTTCACAGAACAGCATTATTAACTTTATCTAAATTTCACTACGGAGCGTTAACTTTATCTGTGTCCTTGCAGCTCATCCAGTTTAGCCCCTTGTGTCCAGCTGCAATGACGCTGAAGAGGAGACTTTTATTTATCGCTGCCAGTGCAGCAAATCCTGTAAACAAATCAGTTCTATTTCACTTGGAAAGCACAGTTTCTGTATCTTCTTTTTTTATTTTACATTCCACTTTTTTTTCTTTCTTATCTGTGCCCATAATAACCAATAAATGCACGTTAAATTAAGGGTTCACCCTGACCTGCTTTGGCATTTAATATGTTTAATATGTGTCTCTTTGACCACACCTGGTTCAATAGCTGTTCGTTCCTCACCATATATACAGCGTACTTACCGTCTGTTTGGCTGATCTGCTGCTCCATGTACACATTGGATTGAAGAACTGCAATCTGGGGCATTTTACAACCCGTCTGCTGTCTTCCGTCTCCGTGTCATTTTAACGCAAATCATTCATCACTATAGGTGCGAGACTATCCCTCACAACCATTCACCGGTTGACAGACATCATTTCCTCCTTACCCAACCCACCAGAATCGGAAATTGTGCTGTCTCTCTGACACGTGTCTAGAGGTCTTAAGTCGTCATTTAAATTGCAAAGCTGGTGGATCGGGCCTTCTCTGAATGCATTGTGTGATGTTTGGGCTGAAAACACTCGGGCCCTGTGGGATGACACATGTCATCTGACATCACTTCAGAGCTGCCTTCACTTCACACTAACTGATGAGGGTTGGTGTTGTCTAATAACTCAAAAAACCCTTGTCAGAGAGGGAGGGGGAGCTCTGGCAGACACTTGCGTGAGGGTAAAGCAGGAAGGCTGACAGACGAGAGCGGGGAGATCACGTGTCGGAGAGAGACAGAGAGAAAACGATGCATGGTGAATGTGGAATAGTCGGCCCGCATCCAACTGCTACCGGGAGGATGATTGAATGGAGGGGAGCCTTCCGCAGTCTTAGTTAATTAAAGGTATTCACCGCTCTCACCTCCTCGTAGATCAACTCGGAGTCGTGAATGGAGCTGTCACAGCGGCTCGCGTCCCCCTGCCTTCGCTGCAGGATTACTTTCTGCCAATGGGACCAGATGTAACCTACATGTGCCAGGCTTCATTAGCTAAGTCAGTCTGGATAGAAGCTTCCCATTTCTTTGGGGTTAAATCTTTTTTCCGCATACCCGTTTTCAGGCATATTGCGATTTTTTGCAATTTGAATTTCCCAGCACTGAAGTTAAAACCATCCTTCACGAGTTGAACTAAACTCGATCAGTCATTTAAGGAGGATCAGAAAATCAGGCTTGTCTCTATAGGGAAATTCTCCATTTTACATTCCGGCGAGCATCTTTCATGTTTTGTCAGCGCGACTGAAGATGGGACTTCATTCCTTTACTTGAAACGCATCCCGTTTGATATTGATTTATGTTTTAATTTCCGAACAGGATTAATCCCTGTATTTCTCACCTTAGCGTCTCTCCTCTGAATTTGATATCATTAGATGCAGTTTCCCCTTTTAAGATATGAGGGGGAAATTATTTTGAAGTCTCCATGAAAGAGATTTCCTACCTTGAATACAGATGAATGGGGAAACGATGTATGTAGGGAATAAGTTGCCCACAGCTCTACGTGGGGCATCTCCATCTCCATTGCTTCCATGTGAACGTCGTATAAGATGGACTTTCCTTAAATTCACGATGCATACTAATCCATATGTGATCTGCTTGCATGTTTATGGATGATTTTTTTTTATGCATCATATGTGATGTCTGTGCTCGGATGTTTATTGAATTTAAAACAAAGTTGTGTGTGTTTAGAAAACTCCCAGTAGAATCCAGAAGGCCCACACCGATAACAGATCTATTATGACTGTCCTACAGGAAGTACAGGTTGTCCGTCCACCTAGTGGCAGTGCTGAGGCCAGCACACTTACATGGCCTCGTCTCCACCTCCCTCACCCCACCCATGTTTTCCCTTCGCTGAAATATTTGATTATAAGCAAATATGTGTCCTTCAGGAGACAGACAGGTCCTTACTGACGTGTGGAATTTGCTCACTGTAATACTCCTGCTTATGGGGGAACTCATGTCATGCTGTGCTGAGGCCAGTTGTAATGCAGAGCTATATTTAAACTTCCCCTGGGGTGCCATTAAATCATGTAATTTCTTCGTCAGGCCTGGCTGACCTCATTTTAATAACCACATCAGACAGCTGTAAGAAGAAATGTTAGAAAAGGAATATTGAATTCTGTGTCTGCTGCGCCATCTGAAATTTACATTTTACATTTGAGCCCCTTCTCAAACATTCTGATCCTGTGAGAGGTTTACAGACTATTTATGTGTTGATGTTGGAGTGGCAGGTGCATCATAATATGTGTTCTGATATGCATGTGTCAGTTTAAGGGTGTGTGTGGCTCTGCACAGCGATCATACCATTTGGATTCTGATGCATAAAACGGCTGAATGGATGTTTGTCTTTTTTCTTTCTCTTTGCTGGTGATAAGAATACAGAAAGTATTGTCCCTTAGCTAAATAGGATATACAACTTTAATTGTGTTTCACGTATTAGTTTTGAGGGACGACAGAACACACTGAAACCTCTTTTATATTAGAGCCTTATAGACCATAAAATTCAATTAAGCTTTAGGTTCTCTGAGCTGATAAGTGAGTTTGAGCACTCGTAACCTTGAGTGGGTGTTCACATCCACATGGGGCTGGAAGATTCCCCTGTTCTCCTCAGACGCGGAGCCGGAGACGAGGGGTGGGGAGGAGAGAGAAGACAGACTCAAGACAGATATTTATAGAGGGAGTGGGAGAAAGTGAGATTGTGGCTTGAAAGGTTAAAGTAAGAGGGAGCGGCGGAATGACAGGGAAGAAGAGTGACAGAGTTGTCGTGGGAGACGGGGAGATGGCGGAGAATAAAGATGAAGCGGGAGGACTCAGAAATAGATGATGCTGCAGACATTACCAGAGGCTGTGTGGACCCGGCCGTAAATCTGTGTGTCTCTGTAGGTCGGGTTGGCTCTTTATTGCCTGTGCTGATCCTGATTGTCCTGCAGATATTGTGAATGAGTCACCCAAGGGCTGGAGAAAATATCTTCTCTGGGTATGTCCCTGCATTTATATTCCCATTGTCCCCCCCCAGGACTGCATCATAACCTTCCCATTCTAACTGCTTTACAGTGCTAATGCTAATAACAGATTATTAATACCATGGCAGAATCTGAAATATGTATATGCTGCAGAACTAATACAGGTATCTGAGTTCATTAGCATAGCCAGTTCAAGTGAAATGGGCTTTTTCTGAAGCATTATTAATGTTGAATATCTCATACATAAGTCAGGGTGTGAAGTCTTAATATTCCAACCGGAATTATTGTCACTAAGCAGACAGCTGAACCACTAAATCACCTCCTCTGCAGTCAAATTTAACCAAATCTGTAGCTCGCTCTTTTTGCTTTGACAACTGAGGGAACCTTTTGTTCCAGGCACCCCCCGGGAATCTATTGGCCTTGTGACATCACATCTCTGCAAGGCTATGGGTCCCAGTGAGCGCCCCCCAGCTGTAATTACTATCTCCCATCTACTGGGATTGTCCCCACCAGGCCCACTGAGACGCTGCACTAAATCTCCTTGATGTTGTCAGTTGGCCGTCCAGGAAAAGGCAGGGCCTCCTGGAAGCTAGCTCCTCTCCAGGGTGTTTGATATATGGATCGACATGGGCTGATTTTAACGGATGGTTCTTTCCTCCCACACCGGGGCCTACTGAAGTCATTGTCACGCAGGGCGAACGTGTCCGGGAGAATAGATGGGAGTTTGCCGTGTTCACGATAGGGTGGAGAAAATGTTGCCTTTCTGGACACACGGCTGATGAGGCACACGGAGCTTCCAGACTCAGGGCTGTCAAGAAAAGGAGTAAACAAGGATGTGTGGAGGGAGCTGTTAGTCCCAGCTCGGATGAGTGGAGTGCAGGTGCAGGTGCTGTATGTATATTATTATTAATTTGATCCATGATTGTTATGCCATGAAGATGTTGTCGATTTAAAGATTTAATAATATGTCCAAGCACACCAAATACTTTCTCTCACATTTCCTTTTTTCAAATTGTGTTAATAACGTGTTAATAAGTAGCACGTCTTGCCAAGATAATTCATCCCCCAGACAGGTGTGGCGGAAGAAGATGCTGATTATACAGGGTGATCATTGCACAGGTGGGCCCTGGGCTGCTGGTCACAATAAAAAGCCACAACAAGATGTCAAAATTTGTTGAACGGTAAGATGCCACAGATGCCGTGAGACAGGAGGGGACGTGCAGTCGGCATGCTGATTGAGGCAAGGTTAACAGAAGCAGAGTTGAATGTCCATTATTCAACCGTCAGTCGTCTGAGCGCTAACAAGAGTTTGGCGGCCCTGAACCACCCGCATGCCGACCGGCCGCCTTCCATCGCCCCAGTATAAGTCATGAATTTTGATCATATTTGAATGTATATAACAATCCATGATCGATGGGTAGGTGGACGGTTGTTCCTGCGTTCCAGACAACTCCTACTTGAAAAAATGCAAATGCTGCTCAAAGTTCCGAATTTTGAACTCTGGGAAAATCTATCTACCCCGACTTCACAGTGTAGCAGATGTCTGACTTCACATAACAATGGCCACACCCATAGAGATGTTGATCCTGTTGGCCTGTCTACCCTCTGTTGTACTCTTGCACTCTTGTGCATTTGTTCTCTCCCCCTTATGTTTTGGAATGGTGTTTCCAGGTATAAAAGTGCTGTAAAATGAAATGCATAATGGTGTCTCTTGCCTCATGCGTCCTTTTCCCTGCTCTGTTTTGTTTAAGTATGAGTGGAGGCTGCACTGGTCTTAGTTGAATTCTCTCCTCATGAGCTACATAAACATATTCTTCTCACTGTCAGTCACCGGTTTTATTAACAAACATTTCAGTTTATTGGTCTCAGGCTTTGTTTTGAAAAGGTTATTTTTTTGATGAAAACATCTCAAATCAACCCGTGGCCTTTGAAACTAAGATGAAATAATCAGACATTTATCAGCGGAACAGGTTTGAAGATTATTGTTAATTGCCACCATTGTGGATTTCGAAGAAGTTAATTAAAACGTGACAATAAAGTGACAATGAACACAGCATGCAAAAAACATGAAACCATGATAAATCGTACCCAGTGAGATCCATTATGTATAATCATCCTCCGCCATGCATATCAGCGTGTCAGCCCACAAGAAAAGTGGGACCAGTAGTGCTTTGAGCTGGTCTGCCATGCTGTCAAATTGGCATTACGACTTAAAGTGAAAGAGAAATAAAAAAGAACAAGAGAGACAGATCGCTGAAGGGGATTTTTTTTTCCTTGAAAGCCCCGCTCAGTCGAGCACAGTCGTTATGAGATTATCAATCCACATTACGACACACTGCTGTTCCATTCATTTACAGCTTGCTGCCAGTCCTCACATGGGAATATCACAGTTAGTGTATTTAAAATTCACATTCAATATTTGTTATTCTTCCAGGTTCCACTGGAGAGGAATGCTAATAAGCTTTATAAGCCATGCAGGGCTTTAACTCCTTGTCACTGCACTGCAGGTTTTATCCCGGCTTGAGTGAGTCAATGCTTGGTGGGAGCTCGAGTCTCAGGCCTCTGATTTTTCCGAAAGCTGGGTGTAAATGCAACTAGTCGTGCAAGGTGAGGGCGCAGGCTTTAAACCAAATGATTATTCCAATTTTTTTAAAACGTGCGGAAGAGGCTGGAGCAGGATGGCTCAGTTATTAGGACCACTATCAGCGGCAGGAGTTCTGATGGGCTTCAATAGACCGGAACAGTGACAGCCCACTTTTAGAAAGGCTCTGGTTCCGGAAATACAATTTCTCATTCATTTAGTCCATTCATGTTTCAGAATAATTTCAGATAATCATTGTAAAAAAAAATGTCTAGTCTGGAACCAGGCCGACCGGTTATGAGATTTATTGTCGCCATAAAACATTTGCAGCAAAAAACTTATTGGAAAAGAGAAAAAAGTCAAAGATACAAGACTCGGTACCTTATCATTTGTGAGTGAAGGAACTACGCATCCCGTAAACCTTTGAGAATGACCCCGTCCAACGACTCAGAGTTTCTTGTAAATTTAACCTTTAACACTGAACTCAAACAATCAGAGATGTTGCTACTTTACATAAGGATTGCGGGTAGTATCTCTTCTTGGTATAAAACGTAGTAGATATCATATATCATATAATAACGTTTCCTATAATATGGCTGATTATTAGAATCTCTATTTAGAAAGTTGAAGGGAGTTTTACCCCCTGAACCAGGCTGTTGAGCTCTATAAAGGCCAGTCAGCTCTTCTCATGTCCTCCTAAAAGCAACAGATAGTCTATTTGACCTATCAGAACACAGACATGACATTTTCTCTGGTCTTTGAGGTTTACTGTTCACGTTGCTCTCTGTACTTTCTGTTTGGAAGAGTCACAGCGAACAATGGGTCAATACAGGAAACCCCCAAAGCAAGGATATTAATTAATGGTGTACTTTAAGACTGTGAAAGAAGGATCAATAAAACACATGGTTTAATTCAATACAGTATTTCGCCAATGTCTCTCATGCCCTTTAAAAAACTAATAGGAGATGGGCCTGCTCTTTACCTATTTGAATCAATTAAAACTGTTTTCTTTGAAGCTGTGAATGAAAATCTCTCAATTTATATTTTTCTCATTGGTGCTGAAAGCTGGAGTGCTAAAACCACACATATTTATTGTGTATCAGCACATTTTTTGCTCAGATCTGAGGAATGACGGCTCATGTTACATCACCAGGGGTATCTGGTTAAACTTATTTATATTCCTTGCACTGATATCCAGCAGGAAACAATGCGAATTTAAATGAGCACCAATTCAGAATTTTGCTACCTCTTCAAAGGTCAGGGAAGACTAAATCAGGGATTGACATACATTTATCTGATATCATCACTGATACCAGTTATTAATAATCAATTAGACTGTTAAGTGTTGAATCAAACCAGTATGTACGTGCTGTAAAAGTGAGATCTTGAAGTCAACATTAAGAATAACACAAACTCAACAGTTTTTCAAGTCTTTGGACACCTGCCATTGTGTCCAGCTGATACTGTTATTTTTATCGACCCCATTTACCGCATTGAAGGTCGGCTTAATCACAAAGGCAATACAGTTCAACATAAAAGTTTACCACTGTCACCTTACCGGAGGATGTGTTGCAAGATTGTTTTACTACATTTAATTAGTTTTAGCTGGATGTACTCAGGACTATATAAAAAGATGGACGACCTAACAGCTTCCCTAGAAGTGAAGCCAAAACGGCTTGCTGCAGTATTGGTTATAAACCCCATGTCCTTCATGTTGAGTTATGGGATATGGGCAAAATAAGTACATACCAAATAATCTTTTCCCAAAGATGTTTTCTTTAATTTTAGGATGCTCTTTTGAATAACCACCTAGATAATATATTTGTAATTATGAGCAAAGGCTGCAGAGAATGTCTCTGAAATGTATTGGTTAACTTATTGACAGATCTCCCCTGGGAATGGCCATGTAAATAAATGGTATTCTAAAATATCTGTTGATTTTAACAGTTTCATCAGATATAAATGGTATCATCATATTATTATTATTTTAGTACTTTTTTTTTAACTTCTAGTGGATTGATAAATCAGTTGAGTAACATTAGTGACTGAGGATTCACATCCTGTGGCGCTGCAGTGAGGCTATTGTCTCACTTCCTGTTGCTGGTGTGTTTCTGTGTGACATTGCTGCTCTCACTGTGTCGTTAATTAACCTTTTTTTTTCATTACAGCAGCTAATTACCTGCTGTTCATTTAAACTCAGACTACCACTTATAGAAGCACTTATAGCCCGCTCCTTCTCTTAGCAACTCTCTTGATGATCTCACAGACGGATAATTGCAAGAATTCCAATAATCCTAAAAATGCTGAATATCGACTTCCCATTTATTTACACTTGGTCAACCTGTCTGCTGAATTAATGGATTAATGGAGCTGGATTTCTCTGCCCTGACTTTCAGTCTGCAGTGAAGAAAAGGGGACAAGAGACGTTGAGACTGATGGCGGCTGGCTGTGACACGGGTGGCAACAGGCTTGTCTGTCTGAGTCTGGCGGCAAGGGGGGGAGGGTGGAGTGCTGGGGGAAGGAGGGAGAAAAGAAGGAGAGGTGACTGACTGACGGGCATGTGTCAACCCTGATCCTATAGTAAATGTTGAAGGGGGGGCATGCGTGGCTCGCTAATTAGGGCGAGATGTAAAAGTTCATGTCAGTCATCATCATCATCTTCACTAATGTGTTTTGAGGCAAAAGGCAGCTGAAGCATAGAGTTGAGTGATTAGTCAAGAGTCGGGGGGGGAAAGGATGCATTGCCACCCAAAAATCGTACTGATGTTGCCACGCTGTGCGGCTGTACACAAAGCTGTCTCCTTTAATTACTCAACATCTGTACATTTATTCATAGCACAACCCTGTAAGACCGGATCCTTGGATTGACATGTTTTTCTTCTTTTTCCATCAGTGCACCATTCCGGTAATAATTACAATGTCATGGATTGTCATGGGGGGGGTCATAATAAAGCACAGATCTTGGCCCTTCCAGCATCGACAGTTTTCTCTCTGACCTTGAGTTGTTCCCTTCTTTCAGAACCCCTTCATGTGACGTCCTCAGGGAAATAACGCTGAAGAGGGGGGAGAACAGGAAGCCGCATCTGGAATTGACTGTGAAATTAATGGGACACCCGTTATCCCAGTGCGCTGCTTAGCCAACGTGAAACGCAGATAGTGACAGCGATAACAAAGCAGGTAATGAAGTAGTGGGTGCTCTTTCTTGCAATCCTCCCTGACAGTGGAATAACTAACACAGTCGCTGTGGTTGATAATTGCAGTTTGTTGACACAATGATTTAATTTAACAAAATGAATTATACTCTTTTCCGATATAAATTAAACAGTTCTTAGTATAATTAAGCTTAATTTACCATATAATTAGATTCATATTCTACCAAAAATGTCCAATCTCTTTTAATGACTGTTCACTGCTGGCAGTTGGTATTTCCTACTATTGAATCTAACGATCCGAGCAAAACCAGTCCGTTATATGGTCTAATTTAAATGGCTTTTAAGGCCTGTTAAGATCCCATTTCCATAACCTTCTAACTGGGAAAACAACATCAATTATAGGACTGGTATTAGCATGAAGTGACACCCCTGACACCCCCCCGTCATGAAGCAGGTGGGTAATTGGCCCTGAGCTGTACAGTAGAACTCAGTGGGACTGTCCTTGTCTCGTGATGGGGACGCTGGCCGCTCAGCGGGGCTCGCTGCCCTCGGTGCCAGATGTAACATTTTCATAATTAACCGAGTGAGATGAGCGGGGTCAGGGAGACGGTGCTGTAACAAGCTCTGCAGCAGCCACACACATACATCTACAGGAAGCATGTCTCTCCTCTCCTGTGTGTTTGCTCTAGCTCTGATTCCATCATGTGTCCAGTGGCTAGATGATGTTTGTATTTGTTGTTATTTGTGAGAGACAGACTGAGAGTTTTTTATGCTGAGACGGAAAGTGGACTCCAGAGGCCTCCCTGGTGTTAATTGAGGTGTAATGTGATTTGTTTTGCTGGTCCTTCTCGCAGCCCTCTCCAGTCCATTGAATCAGGTCCCCTGCGATTGCTCTCTAATGGTCTCAGTTACGTCTGTGTGCTTTAAACAACCCACAACTGCAGAAGATAAAATTATAAGGTTAATGCTGCAATGAAACTATGCAAAGTGAATAACAATTTAAACAGTCTGTCCACAGCACCACTGCAGTGTACTTAAGACAACTGTCTGTAAACACAAGGACTCTGTTCAGGCAGATGCAAAGCCAAAGGGCTGATGCTGCTGCAATAACAACATTTTCTTTTTCTGCATGTCCATACTTCTTTTTTGTTTTGCTCATGTAATAATTTAATCCACTGAGTGTTGCAGGTGCGGTTGTGTAAGTAAAGAACCAATCAACAAACGGCTTGTGAGAAGTTGTGGTCATGACTCACTGTCATGCGCTGAGCTGCTGGGAGAGTTTGGTGATATTGTCAAATAAAGTTATTTTTATGCCCTTAAGCTACTTGAGAGTTAGAATAGAAAAAGTCAGCCTGCATATCTGTGTCTGAATGTAATGAAAGTTACTCATAGTAAATCAACAACGTTAGTGTGATCTCTGAAATAAAACAATGTTTTAACCAATCATAATTGCTATCTGTCCTCAACAAGACCTGTTTTGGTAATGAGGCTAAAAATATATTTTAAGACTTTTGATTTCCATAAATTAAATGTATCCATCTTGGGCTTGTTAAACTGATCTAACTTTAACCCCTGGTGTGATCCCTCGATCATAAATGAACCAAAATACATGACACAGAATGTTGGAAGACATTTATGACTTTTTTTACCAAACATGGGATTTACGTGTGTTAAAGTGTCAAATGTAAACTAATTTTGTTTGTTAACAGGCTGGCAGTGATTGCTGCAGTTTGGGGGCGTCATGGTTCCATTAGGCTGTGTAGCGATACAAGATTGTGTAAGTTTGTATTGAAGTTTTAGTCGTTACTTTGATGCACTGAGCACAAAGTAATGAATAAAACTTCGATTCCCCAGCTGTCCAGGCCTTATAGCAGCAGAGGTTCAGGGCCCTAATTATAAGCTTTATGGAAGTGGAGAGTTGTTTTAAGCCTGACCTTTAATGTATAAAGGGTGTCTGCCTCCTGAACCCAAACTGGGAGCCGGATACACAGAGAGGAGCTTGGTAGATACGGCCCTGCCTCTCTCCGTACTGTTGGAGATTCTAGGAACTACCAACCTGCATTTTGAGAGCATTCAGATGGACTAATATGGTGCCATGAGCTCTTTAAGATAGAACAGAGCTTGGTTATTAAGGGCTTTGTGTCAGGAGACATTTTTTGAATTCTACTCAGGATTTTACAGGAGCCCATGCAGAGTCGCCATTACGGGAAAAATATGATATATTTAGTTACTGTCATTCCTTGCACTGAAGCATTTGGCTTTGTATCATGTGCCTCAATACCTTATTCAATAGCAACCACATGCAACAATGGGATTTTCTTTTTCCATCACGAAAGGAGCAGGCTACCAGGTGCACGTCTGCAGGGAATGAATCTATTTATTATAGGCAGGCGTGTTTATGCGCTGAGCTATACCTGACTAAACCGATTATTCTTGAGTGACCTTTCTGCATTGGTGCCACTGCACTGCATTTCATGAATGTTTAATGGAAAGGCAGGCTGTTTTGGGGCCTGCCATGCTACGTTCACTGCCTGACAGAAACATGCTAACTCCAAAGGCAGAGTGGAGGTTAAAAACAGGGGGCTGCTACAACCAGAGGACACCAGACGCACACCTGTGACGAGTAAACACCCCATAGACCCACAGAAAGCACGCAAGTATCAGATGTGGGCGGTATGCAATTATGCAGACACACACGCACGCACAATGGCCCACTTTGTCTTCCTCTCACATGCACATTTTCTGCTCACATTTTTTCTATTGAAATCGGATCTGTGGCCTTGCACAGCTTTTAGAATTAATGCTATCAGATATCACTCAGGAACACCACCTAGATAACAGGCTTGATAACTGGAATGACGGATAACAACTCAGACACAGAGAGAAAAGGTGGGACATTGTATTGAGAACAGGAACAACAGGATGTTCTGCTGGTGAGGTGTCATCGCAACAATGTGCTCTCCACAGCCCAGTGGTTCTTACCCTCTCAGTCACAACCCTCCAGTATAATCAGTTTGGTTTTCCCCTGTACAGAGAAAATGAGTCCACAGGAACATGATGCATTTTCTTATTTCTTTTTTTAATCTTAGTCCCTTGAACCGCCGGGCACCTGGTGCACGGCAACAACTTCTTCTTTAAGCTGACTCTAGACCCTCTGATTCAGGCTCAGTGACTGACTGTCACTCTCACAAAAAGACACAATAACATCTGTCCAAAAGCAAATCTTATCACAAATACACAAAAATTGTATCTCTGAAAATAACAATTCTCAGTCTAAAATATTTAATTTAGTTGGAATATAAATGTTTTCCCCACAAACCATTGGGCGACCCCTAGGAGTTATCTTGCAGTGGAACCCTTGTGGGTTGAGAATCATTTGTTTAGCCCATAGTTTGAATCCACTGACACTTCCCTACCTACCACAATCATTTGTACGCTACTAATAAAACTGCCTTGAAATAAACATAATGGCAGACAGAAGGAATAAGTGTCTTCGATAATTGGGTTTGAGAATGAACTCAGATTCAAATGAAATGGTAAGAAAATGTGTGAAAGAGAGGTGCCGCTTTCGTGGGTGGACATAAACGCCGGTAACTCATTTAAATAAAACACCTCCGACGGTTTGCTGATGCCTTGTTTGACTATAAATGAACAAAACTTTACTCTGCTTGAAAGATAAACACAATCAGCTCCTTATATCTGTCGGACAGCGTCCCACTCTTCCAGCTTAACGATGGAGGACAGCACAAAGGGAATACCAGTCAAGTGTGTCATGAAGTGTGTATACGTGAGAGAGAGGGAGACTTAGACTGACTTCAACACCATGGAAGTGTGGGGAAACTTTTACTCCACTGAAGTCTTACATTTAACTGCCAGGGTGGCATGACAAGATCACACCTTCGGCTCCGAGCTGGAAATCAGCTGCACAGTGGATGGCTTGTGAATATACTTTTATATATTCATATTCTGTAAGACTCCCGCAGACTCCCTCAGTGGTCACTCAAGTTTGCAACTTAAACGCAATATCTGTCAAACTGTAGAAATAGAAACAACAAGAAGAGGAAAAGATTCTGGAGGTCAGATGCAACTTCTTATGTTTTTTTCTATTATGATGAGTGGCAATGTTACATTTTGAATAGTTACTTTTCAAACTGCACAAAACATTTGAGTCGCAGAATATGTAAGACCCTAAAGTAGGACTTGGCATAGCAATACAACAAAAGTCCGATATAAATGACCATCTTGCTGAAAAGTAAAACTTAAATGAAATAACAATGTGAAATTTATCATCCTAATTGTAAATCTGTACTGATCTCCACATTTTTATCTCGATATATATTTTTCGCCGAGCTCTACCCTAAACTATCTCAAAGACGCCTCACTACTTAAAGACTCAAACCTCATCTTGAGGCCGCATCAGTTCCCCTTAGTCCCATTACTTCTCAGGTGACGGAAGCAGTGAAGAGGGAAATAGATGATAGAGCCCCTTCTGTCTGGACTGGTGGGGGGTGTGATGCAGAGAGTGGCTCTCATTGATAATGCATCGGCAAAAGAAATCCATCAGGAGCCCATTTAATGCATGAAGCAGACATTTATGCATGAAAGTTCCCGTTTCCTCTCGTTCCAAACATGTGACCACAGGCTAGGTGGGGACAGTCCTCTCCGGGTCGGCACCTTGTCCAGTGGCTGCAGGTCTCGGGGAACCAGCAGCTCCCCCGGACATTGGTCGAAATATTTACTGAGACGTCTTTTACAACAATGGTAGATTTAATATTGTTGGATTATGGTGGTCTCCCCACGTTTCTTCTTCCTCACTTCACTCCTCGCTTCCTCAACATGCATCATCATATGTGCTCGCCCAATAGAGAGAGGTTTCAGGTGAAAACACCAACCCGGTGCGGAGTGATTACTGAATGTGCTCCTGCAGAGGAAGGAATGGCATTTCTCTCTTTGTTGTTCATCTGACCTTTGGAAATATCACAGATTAAATCTTTAATTATTTATGAAGGCCATTGCGGCGGTGATGGGAGAAGAGAGAGGGGTGTTACCACATGCTGGGGAGGCATTCTTATTTTAAGAGAAAAGGTTTGACTTTTTAGCCGTAAAGGAACAGAGGCAAAGAAATGCTTGTAATCTGTCCTTTCAAATATTATGATACAGATTTTAAATTCCACCTCTTAACATTGGACTCCGGCAGGGACACCTTCCAAACATGTGTTGCACACTGTGTAGCGAGCTTCAAAACAGCAACCCTCAGATCGCCCCAGCTCCTCACATCACCTAATCTCAGGCAGTAAATGTTTCTGACACGCTCATTTCAAAATAATCAAATAATCATGATGCAAAATAAAAAAAAGCTAAGCAAACAACAAAGGAAATAACTAAGCCATATGGGGGGAAAACAAGGTATTTCCCGGGAGAATGGTTTAACCAGTGTTTGATATGCAAATTCTCCTTTTCATGGGAACCCCCACTAAATGTCAGGCAGAGACACTGGGGAGTGGCTGAACATTTCAATTAGAAAGCGGTAACATGCATCATTCCAAACAACCCGTGAAATGAAAGGCATCATTTAGATTGATCTACAGCATCTGTGAGAATAAATCAGAGCAGCAACCTAATAACGCAACACTCCAGGGTGTGTCTGCAAATTGCAGATGGGGGTTCAGAACAGGATCTGCATAATGATGTTCCAGCTGATGAAGTTGGTGATCAGTATTTGGGGAAGCGGCTGCTGTGGCTGTGAAGTTTTAAATTCTCAGATGTTTCTGTTAGAGAAGAATAAGTGTTGGGCTGTGCCTCTCTGTG
This sequence comes from Pseudopleuronectes americanus, assembly GCA_038501795.1. Lineage (NCBI taxonomy): Eukaryota > Metazoa > Chordata > Actinopteri > Pleuronectiformes > Pleuronectidae > Pseudopleuronectes > Pseudopleuronectes americanus. The sequence goes on along the minus strand of CM076729.1, from coordinate 8,381,202 downwards.
CCGGCTGAATTATGCTTTGAGTTTGTTTTACTTTGGTCTTTGCACCCCCGATTAACCTTCTGAGCTGTTTGTGGCAGTTATGCATTTTTAGGGATTTTGTAGATTCAACCCTTGTTAGACTTGTACTGTATATATTTATATATATATATATATATAACACGCTTCAAGTTGGCTCTGGCTGGTTTTCAGTATTTGTAATTGTACGTTTTCCAAACATAAGAAGTCACTGTTGTCTGAGAAAATCCACAACAGCTTGTGCACAAAGGCTTCTCTTAATTAGTTAATATACTTATTGTTCTGATTTGGACTCATAACAAAATGAAGCACTGATTTCTCTGTCTTTGTTTTGAGAACAATAAAAAAAATCTTCCTGCAAGATCTTTCAAGGAGGACTAACTTCCCTTATCCAGAACCTTTTGTTTCAAAGTCAACTCGTAACTTTTATATTCTCCACTGACAGCACCGTGAGTAAGATATTTTAGCACAGAGCTCTCACACAATTTGAAGAGGGACAGTGTTTCATATCAGTGAAGGTTAGTTAGATGGTTTCTATTTTCACCAATGGACAAAATCTCACAGGATAAATAACACACCAACTTCTAGTCTACACGTTTATGCTCTTTGTGTCATGCATGTGTCATATAAGAGTGTTCTGATTAGAATTATTGTGAAAACATGTGAAAAAATATGACCTTTGATACCAGGCTGCCTTAAAGGACAGATCATTTTTAGCCCTTACTGTCCTTATAGCTTGAGGACTTTCTTATAAAAATCATTGCAGTTGGACATAAAATTGCTCACTTTAATTAAAGGTGGGTTTGGTAATTGGTTTCTGTTCCTAATTGCTGAAATCATCCCCACGTACAGATAGCGATCAATAAAGTCGCCTGAAAGCAAAAAGCTAAATAACGGGGGCCTTTGCTGGACTGTAACAAACATGTGTAATCATTTCGATCAGTTGAAATGAGATGATTGGCTGGCGTATCTATCTGTCACTAACCAACCAATGAACATCCTACCTGTACGCAGCTGAAGCAGAGACGATAGCCAGGAGTTAGCCAGCGAATCAGGCTGTGTGGTCATGTGTTCAGGGCGGAGGTTTGACCAGAGGGTGATGGGAGGGGGGTCGGATGTACCTGTTACATTTTTTTTGCTAGCTCCAGGATTACCAATCCTAGCTTTAAACAGATGTGAATTCATTTGCCCAGTATGACTAATGCACTGTGCTTAACCTTGGTGGCTTCAGTGCAGGAGCAATAACGCACAAAGTTTAATAACAAACATGTATTTAAAAGAGCACATGTAAACCTCGAGAGGACACAATGTAACACAGTTGATGCCGTTAGACAGGTTTAGCTCAGTTGCACAGCAGATTGCAAGTATTAAGCTTACACTGTATGACAGTATCAAGGGGTTATATTAATAACGCCCACTGAGAATGACCTAATTAACTGACCAAGGAGGGGTTGAGATGTTTGATGGCCACAGCACGAGGGGTCGTACTACCACCTCCGATTGCACAGTTTGCCTCTTTACAGATGAAGCAACCATGTGGATAGACTTGTCTGATGCATTTGAGTTTATCAACGAATATTAAGATAAAAGAAAGTAAGAGTTCACTGCCTCCACGTAGAATTTTCATATTTCTTTGGAGGATGATGAAGACTGCTTGTTAACACAATAGATGCTCTTGTTTCCTGTTGGCTGTTCTTTTCAGTGGTATCTCCAGCTGCTCCCCTCTACTGGTAACATTTTGATCTGATTTTTGCTTGGTCACAATGTTCTGTCACACAGCGTGACCACCAGCAGTTCGGCTCTGACTGGAATCTGGGACAGTCTTTTTTTTGGCTTGTTACGCCGCTCAACATATTCTCCAGCATCTAAGGCGGACCCGAATGTAAGATGTTGAAGATTAAAAGAATTACTTGGAATTTAAAAAAAGACTGCATTTAAGGCTTTGGATGACCCAGTTTCCAGGCAGCCATCCAATGGCTCCGATGCTGTGGAGGCTTCTGAATGTAGTATTTGTGAATTCTCAATGCACCATGTACGTATTTTTGTACGTGCACAAGTGTATTTATGTTGCCTGCACATACATGCAAACACTTTTTGGGGGGTTTTTGCTTGTTTGCAGGTTTTTTTCTCTTTTTTTTTGTTGGGGTTGGCTGGTACACATTCTCAGATCTCATCAAAAAACAGTGACCTAGATATAATTAACCCCCTCAAACTCACAGAAAACAGTTTTTAACAGAGGCACGGCGCCTGTTCCGTATCCCAGCACTGAGGGATTCTTTGTACAGAGGGCGATATCGGCCTCCCCTCAGTATGTCAACACACATGTCAGGTGCTTAGAGGTGATGGAATGAATAAGCCTGTCTCAAGGCCGTCTCATGTCTGGCAGGTACTTAACGCAAAAGACACAGGAATTCTAGAAAATAAGACCCTCTCTGGTTGTCGATATGAGGATCACTTATTGAAGAGCAGAGAAACAATGAATGCCCTGAACCGTAGCTTTTGCATCTGCAGCACAAAGGTGCTTGAGAGGGATTCAGATTTAATTTCTACTTGCTGAGCCATTGTAAGAGATCATAAGGAGTGATTTTCCATTGGCTAAACAGCTTCCCTCATCTCCTTCGAGCTAAATGAACACGCACATCACACGCTGCTTCTAAGAATCTTCACTAACGCGTGAGATCCTGATTACGCTCTGCCTTTAATATATATCTGATTTAATTTGATTGTTCATTTGTTCATGCATATCACTATAGAATACAGTATGTGTAAATGGCAGGGTGACTCATGGATGCTGTAGTTATTATGATAACAAGCATTTGTATTCTGTATCCTATGTGATCTGATCTGTCATTTTTGAGTGTTCATGTTTTTCCCATTCTCATGAGATTTTTTCCTTTGAGGACTTCTTACTAGATCAAGATCCTCTCAGTAACTTGTGCGTGAACCCTAATTTCATAGATTATGAGATGGATCATCTGTTGCTCCATCTCACAATACGTCGAGAAGCGGCTGCTTAGTCGGAAAAGGGGAACATTAATTCAAGGATATGAAATGAAGACCGATGTGATTACAGGCAGAGGAGTGATGCCACTTTGAGAAGGAAATGATCAACTCCTCACAATGATTAAACATAATGAAAAAGGTAAGATTCCCAGGATTTCCAGCAGCACAGCTCAGTTGATATCCATCTGAATCTTTTTTTCTTTTCTTTACACCACAAAGTTAGAATAGATCTGACTCGGGGGCTGTTTGGCTCAACTTTTAGAATATGCTTGTGTTAACAGTGGGTGGAAAAGTTCAGATTTTTACAAAGAGGCTTTTACCATTTTGACAGTAATGAAATTTAATGTGACTATTGTGGCCAAGTACAGAATGTAACAGAAACTGCATTGCGCTGAACTCAAGGTCAAGCTCGTGGCTATTTTTAGTGAAACAAGCTTCTTGCTGTAACTTCATTTTGTGGCCTCTCAGCTAAGCTTTAAGTTTAACAAGTGCACTAAGTAGCAGATTAGTCTCTTTTTTTGTCATAGATTCTGCACAAAATTCTGACTTTTCACTTATCATGCTTATGTCTGACAAGACAGCATTGTTCTGCAAAAAGCATTTTTCCTCCTGCTCTTCTCCTGCACAGTGTGGCAGTGCTGATGCATAGTTTCCCCAGCCTCCCTCTGGGAGGTGTAAACCTAGAGAAGAGGAGGAAAGAGGAAAGAGACGTAGGAAAAAGAGGAGGCAGGAAATGCAGAACGTATTGAACTTCAATAAACACAATGTTCTCATCTCCATGTTCTGTGGATCAGAGATTCCAGTTTTTTGTGGAGGAAATGATGCATTAATAATCCATTAGCCCGTGACGTTCTCAATAGTGTTTCTAATAGTTGATTAGATGATGGCGTTATCATGCAGATGCAGGGCTGCACAATGTAGTTCTAGCAGGATCCCCACACGCTCATTAAACCTTAGATTTAGTTTAATGTATCCAAGCCAACTCATACAAAATGTGCGACTAGGAAACTGTGCCTAGAAGTATTTTTATAATGGAGCTAAAATAAAACATTGCCTGTTCGATATTTTCAAGAGTAAAAAGAAGAAGAAGATCGGGGGCTTCTCAGAGTAAGTGATAAAATATCTTGACTCTGTCGTTGTCACGATGGCAGTGATGCTGCGAATCCTGCTTGCATTCAGTCCTACCCCGGGGCTCGGGGATTACATGTTGTGCGTACATGTTAAAGCCTCTAAACCTTCGCCTCTGCAGAGCTGATCTGACTGCCCACATCATTCCCCCCCCCCATTCGATGCTCCACCGGCCATGTGGCCTCCGTACTCCCAGGATGCCGCCCGTTTACTTCCAGATCAGCAAAGCTCTGCCGTGCCTGCAAAGGTCGGACCATGAGTAACTTTGTCAGCTTGCCTCCGTGTACACAGGATCATCTGGGAGTTGACCCTATTGCTCACCGTCAGTTCATGGAGTGAGGCCTTCTGACTGGAGTGAGCATATTTCCAAACATATGTGTCTATTTTGATTAATCAGCTATTTTTAGACCAGGAAAACACACACAAACACACATACACACACATCTGCCATTTCAAGGAGGGGTGCTGTGAACGAATCCTGCCTAGAATCAAGGAGCACAGGCCAGAGCATATTCAGTTAGCCACTGGCAGTTTCTTTACCCACACCTATCGTCATTGCATCACATTTCAATATTGCACAGAGGTGTGCCGCCGACGCAATGCTGACACATCAAAGGGCTGCGGCAAATCCACACTCCTCCTTGGAGCCTCTCAGCCATGTCACAGCCGTTCATGGTGCAGGCCAGACAGGCGCGGGGAGAGGCCAGGCATGACTGAAGACCTTAGCAGACATATTAAAAAATGGACTCTCTATTTCCTACTTCAATAAGTTAAAGTTATTCAGGGCAGCCGGTGGGCAGATTTTGATGCTTTCCTGGTTGAGCGTGGCGTGGTTACCTCGGAGGGTCGAGGAGAGAGATGATCTGGATCATAAGAATGTAGATGTGGGAAGTTAAAGTGCAACACTTCTTCAGATTACTTTTTTTATGCCTAAAGTTAGTTTTATGAAGATTTTATTTAACCATGTTCTCTGTCTATGAAGTCTGAAACTAGACAGGCCAGTGAGTACACCAGAACAGGCCTAGTGCACAGGAAGTATTCCATCGATGTAGCACTGTAATGACACTCAAAACCTGCTATGAGCAGCACCTTCATCACTACCATCTAACATTAGACACCTGGCCAAAAGCTGTATTGCACCTTTAACAGATACAAAAACACAAAATGCTTTACATCAATAAATGTATACACTCTGGGTTTGCGTCCCTATACGCCAGGCTGTCACGCCCCCTCCCCTTCGCCTTTACTGTTGAGTTAGAGCTCTAAATTGAATTCCAGTATCATGTCTTTCTTCCTGAGCGCTTGCTAATTAAGAATTTAATTATAGTTGAGAGCAAAACAGGCAACAAACCCGCTCATGTTTAAAACATCTTTGGACTTGCCATCTCTCTTTCTCACCCCCCCTCACCCCCTCGTTGTCTCACATCCACCCTGCCTACTTCCATAATTGTGTCTTCTGAAAGTTTTGAGGTGAACTGAAGGTAAGACATGCTAAGATGCTAATCAGAATGGACTATACCAGTAATTCTCAGGAGTGGGTATATGCGATGCATGCTTGATTAAAGAGATTTAAGATCATCATCACCGTTCAACACTTGTTGATGATGCAATTATAGACCTACTTGCTTGTAAAATGAAGTGTTTTAGTTCCTAAAGCTTCTTTCCCAAAACATATAATAACGATAATATCGTATTATATTATTCGAGCGATTGGAGACTTTATTGGCATCCTGCTTCTTATTTTCCTCTCTCTAAGTACTGCATATGACAACATTGTTATTTTTCTCTGCTGACGCTTTGTACAACGACTGACTGAAGGGTAGTTCCCCTGACTGGGGTCTCCATGGCACAGGTCAGTCCTGTTCACTGCTGTACCTTTTCTGCCTGTCTCCATTACGCAGACCCTCTACTGTTGTCTCTATGGACCAACTCTCCAGCAGCCATTTGTCACAAGCACATGTTTCAGAGAACCATGACCTCCACGTGTGGTTGCAGGGGAAATGGGAGCTCGGCTGCAGTTCTGATTGGAAACCTGTGGAGCAGAGAAGGGGATGGTCAAGGTGGGTAATACTAGCTCCTCTCAGGTCCTGGGGTCAGCTCGTCTCCCTCGACAATCAGGGAGGCAATAGAATGAGTGCAAGGTCCCTGAGTGGGGCTGTCCCGGCCCTGACATGGCAGTGATAGGGCCAGACTGTGACCCTTTTCAGGGACAGTCTCTGAAGCCTCCTCTCACATGATCCCACACACTTGTTATGGGTTAAACTTATGTCTACATAGTAGCAGCATATATGTTGCTAGAAATCCTCCTATTTTTTGAAAAACACACAAAACCCTGCATGCTTCTCATTAGGACTGTAAGATATATAATTAATGAACTTGCACTAGTTACACCTTATATTTATTTATTATAGAATAAAGACAGTCTGTTGGCAAGTGACAATACACTGGCATCGAAGAACATGCCGGTTTCTGTGGAGGTCAGGTCGCACTAATGAGCAGATCCTTGGCAGGTTAAACTTGTGGAGAGTGACAACAACAACTTCTACTGAATTTGCTCACATATAAGGCTGGACGTTTGGATGGCTGGATACAACAGAGACAGATGGGATTAATCTGTCTTTGTAAGGTGTTCACAGCAGCTTTTCTTTTTCAATGTGATGGAGGACAGCTCCAAACCCTTTAAGTGGGTTGAGATCTTGTGACCATAACACACGATTCACATCCTTCCTAGTCTTACTGAGCCACTCACTACTGGTGCTGTGTTTGCATTCAATAAGTTACTCTGCATATATACTTTAATAGCACTATAATTTGTTTACATAACATGTAAACTTGCATTGGTTGTCCCTATAGAAGCGCATCTGGCTTCTGTTAATTTCATTTTAGATAGATTAATAGTTGATCGATCCCAATGGACATCTTGATCATTACTGTGGCTGTAGAGCGTAACAATTCATTGTTTCAATAATTTCTTCTTCTAGTCTTTTACAAGAAAGCTTCTGCACAACACGATGATGCACCGGATGACGTTTCTTCCAACTGCAAAGGGTGTATATACATTTGGTGGCAGTAATGGTTGTTAAAAGTAGCAACACACCAATAAAAGAAAAGAAGACCGCAAGCAACTGCAAATGACAGAGTTTAGAGCGTTTAAACAATCTCTGCTTTGTGAGGTAGGAAATGTCTTTGTTAGGCCTTCAAGGGACACACTATGCATCTTTATGTAACAAATTAAATAGTAAAATAACTGTGATGTTTATAATTAAAACTGACAATCTCTCTCTTTTCCCCTGAACCCCCCACTCTCTTCTACACACACACGCACACACACACACCCACACACCTGCTGATTTGGCTGCTGCTGGTAGTCCTCAGAGAGGGGTTTGTGCTGTCACCTCACACCTTGCAGGTCATGTGTTATTACAGTCCATTCTTGAGTTCCCAGAGGCACAAGTGAAATGATTTCCCACCGGCCTGTTGCATATAATTTTTGCTCAAATTGGAGAGAAGCGTAAAAGAGACATAGAAGATAAGGGGACCACGTAACCGTGGAACAGTGCATAATGAGTCACGTTCAAGCCAGTGTGGAAAGTACTTTTCATAAATCTGTGCATATAGGAGAAGCAAATCAAACTAAGAATTCACTGTCACTGGAAAAGGATGAGATGGACAAAATAGCGCCGTGTTAAGTGTTTGATGGAGAATTTTCAGTTTGTATAGCTGTATATAAAGATTGACAATGGATCTCCACTTCCTCCCACTACCCAGAAATTAACCCAAATTATGTTCAAAAATGTTATCATCTTGCTTATTTGGAGTTTATATTTGAGTTCCTGCAGAAATATGTGTACGACCAAGGGTCAGCCTCCCTCTGCAGATTGCACTCATTAAATTGTGGTAACTGGACAGATCTATTTTAAATCTCATTTCATTTTTATTAGCTTCACAGAGGAGGTTATGTTTTCAACTTTCTTTATTTGTTTGCGAGAAAATAACAGAACAGATTTGGGCCAAATCCCTCCACTGGAGAACAAGCCTTTAAATAAGCATTCGATTTTGGCACCTATCCAGTTGAAGGGGTGGATACAGGATTTGAAAAAATTATTTCCTTACAACATTTCCAGAAAGGATGTTCTCCCCTCATAACTATATTAGCTACAATATATATTTAATAGTACTTGTCTGCATTGCATACCTTTTGCAACAGCTTTGTGGTATAATTACCTCAGCTCAGATGAACTACAATAAGCAAGACAGGACAGAATAGCCTATTACAAATGGAGCCAAATAGCAAAATGATGTTTCTAAGCGCACAATCTAGATGTGATTAAAACAAAACTCTCTCTCTCTCTCTTTAGGAGTAAATTACTGCCACATCTGGGGCCAAAGCAGCGTAATATGCATTCTCAGAGAGGCAAGAGGAGCTGTGGTGTGACAAATTACCCCAATGATATGATGTACACACTGTAATTCATTAAAGGATGCATTTGCTGAATACTATTCTAACTTCCATAATGAATATAATAAAGAGCACTCATCCCTTTCTCCTCCAATTGCTGTGTGCACATAAACTGTGGATGTATAATTAATATGTTCTGAAATCAGTAATTAATAGAAAGGTTGGCATGCACATAATTCTGCGATTTAATCTACTAAGCCTTGGATTTCAGAGTCAAATCACTCTGCCGTGAAACCACTTTGAATTTCAATTTGTCCTTTCATGAGCTGTTGTTGGAGTTTACATCTACACTTCTCCCTCACGTGGTCTATCTCACTTTGGCTTCGGTTTTAATGAAGAGGCTGGAGCTGATGACGAGTCTATTTCCCAGGACTTGATTCAGCTGTTTCTCCATCTGGCGTCGCAGCACCTGGGGTAAGCCTTCCTCTGCAAACGGCCTTTTTCTTTCTTTTCCATAGTCTCCCTGTGTAAAACAGATTTTCAATTTTTGTACACTTTGTTTTTTTCCCACCTTCTTCATCTGCTTTTCCGCTGTCTTCTACTTCCCAACCATGCGTGTCGATTTCAACCAAGCACTTAACACATTTAAAAAAGAACAACGGCAACATCCAAAAGCAAACACTTAAAAACGGGAGCACTCTGATGAACACCAGCACATAATTCTGTGGGTTAAACAGAAATATCACGTTGAGAAAAGTCTGAATGGCTCCATATGTTACATCTTTATACATTTACGTTACGTTGGCTTTTATAGAACGAGGTGTGTTTACTGTTTGATTCCCCCCCCCACATGAGTGTGAGCACCGAGCACTGATCTGAAGACTAAAATTGGAAACTTCCGAAGTGAACAGCCTGAGAGGCCAGATTTGATAACACGGTGCAGCACAGAGCTCCTCGGCTCTAATGAACACTACAGATGTGTCAAGCAGGGGAGGAGGGGTATGCCAATGGCAATGTAAACAGCAGCCAATTACCTGCCTGGATGATGATTCTTTAGTCCTGCTTAGTGCGTACACGTGAAGAGGCCAGTGCATCTGCTGCTAAACCCAGCAACGGTGTGTACACACACATTATTAACCACTGAACTGCTGTTATACATGCTGTTATACCATTTTAACATAGCTTGTTGTTATGTTTATATATTTCTATATGGAATTATCAACATAGTAATAATGGTGTACGATCGTGGAAGGAATGTGTGACACGAAGCACAGCAGTGAGCACACACACTAACACAAACACACACACACACATCTTGTAATTCCATCTGAGTGAGGACACTCATTGGTGTTTTTGCATTCCATTGCTCATAACCTGAACCATAACCATCACAACTAAATGCTTAAAACTGAAAAAAGAATAATCTTAACCCTCAAACAGCCATTTGATAGTGGGCCAGAAAGCGAAGACTTGACAAAATGTCTTCACTTTCCCAAAATAACCTCACTCCATAAGGTCATGGCTCAAAATGGTCCTCACAAAGATATCTGTACAAGTTCACACACACACACACACACACACACACACACACAGAAAGATTGAGACTTGGCATCTGGATGTTTCCTTATCTCAGCCTCGGGCAGGATTGGCTGATGTGAAGTGCTGCCCTGCTGTTATGCAGATCCTGTATAGTTTGGTTTTGTTCCTTTATGTAAGAGTTACACAACAGACTTACTCAATAAACCTTTTGCCTACACAGTTTGGAACTTTCAGTTTGAATGTCTTCACACAATGTAGGAGAGGTTACTTCTCTCGAACAGATACCCCAGACATTTTTGCATTTTCCTGACTCTTAAAGCTTAAATATAAATATGACATATCCCTGTTAACACAGTTTATAAATTGAATAGACTGACTCAGGTAGAGCATCACCAGATTCGCTGGTGATGCTCTACCAGAGTTCTACTGCAGCCTACTCTGGGTCTCCCATGTTATGGGATGTCTCTGCCTTCTGGTCTTCAGTGACAGGCTTCTCATTAATTTTCAGACCAGGAGATTCACTGTGTGAGCTCAATTGGAGGCATACAGGCCTTAGCCATGAAAGAACAGTAAGGTTAAGGTAATTAACTCTGTTCATCATCAGTTCATTAAACATTGATGAAGAACTCCATTAGTTTCCTTATTAAGGCCCTGAGCACCGAACAGACAGTGAGACAGTGAGGCCCCCCCGGAACGCATTCACATTGACCGATCGGTTTACCGTGGGTTTGTATCTTGTGGTGAGGTTAACATTATAAAGTCTTTCTTGATTGTTAACAAGAAAACATGAACATCCTCTCACCCCAGAGAACACAAGGGACTAGCTCTGTTGTTTATAAAGGGGATTTACATTCACTATGCAATTAATTCTCTGGCCATCCACAAGAGTAACTGCTACTGTGGCAGTCAAACCTACTACCTTCGATATCTCGCTGACAGATTGTCGCCTAATTGCTTTATTATCCTCATCTTCAGTCTTAATCTAAATAGCAGCTCACATCAACTCGGAGCGAGACAGATATGTTCTTCAGATCCTGAGGATGAAATAAAATGCAACCATCCAAATATTTATAGTTGAGTCTAGACCTGAGAACAGGGAGCTGCTGTGCATCAAGTCATGTTCTCAATAAGTCAGATTTGGCAAGCTTGTGCTGCCTGCTTTGATGACATGCTAATGCATGCATCGTTTTCTAGGCCACATTTATTTGGTCTTCGAGCTGTTACAACTCCTGTGACTTCATCTCTCCAGTCTCGGATGAAGTCATTTCTTGGAGATAAAAAAAAGGAAGAGGAGGACGCAAACATGAATGATAGTTTGTCAATACATTTTATATATATATATATATATATACATATATATATAAAAAGGTGATATATTCAGGTCTTGACATTTTGATGCTGTTGCAGGAAAATGTTCAGAGGAAAGACGTTCCAGGACTCAGGCTCTGACCGTAAACTTATGTATATTATATATAATGCAGCAATGAGGACATTCATCTTACCCTCAGGTGCCATCCTTAATCACTGCTTTCCTCTATAAATAGCTCATTTAACATGCTCAAATAGGAAAAGTAAAACTGAAAGAACATTGATCACATGAGATAAAGCATCTGAGCAGAACGAAAGCAGGCAGCTTGCCCACTGAGCCGGTTTTCCAGCAGGTAGTCATTTAGGGCTGGCATTAAATAGGCATGCAAGTTCCTGAAAGGCTGCACAGCTTTCATTTAGTGCGGTTAGACAGTAATGCATTGTAACGTGTTCCTAACTGACCCAGCTCGTTACGCAACGCTATACTCACTTGCACGTCCATAGCCTTTTGCTGACGCATGCTCGTGAATAAATTAAATAAGAGGAACCTAATGTGAGTGTTTGTGGAGATCCCTCTCTTTGGTTTTTGTAAAAGTGGAAGTCCTTCCCTGCAGGCGGAGCTAGTCAGCACGCTGTGGAGAGATATGTGGGATTGCTACAATATCACTGACAGAAGGAATATGCCTCTCTGGAGTCCATAATCATATTTCGCTGTGGAATGTGGGCAATTCTGATATGATGTAAGTCTGTTTATGTGCTTCTGGGCAGAACATGGGCCTCATTGTCTCAAGGGTTTCTAGGGGCGGACGGGCGGTCATACTTTATGAGGCAGAAAGCCTAAATCTCATTAGCTTTAAGTGCTGAAATGCTGATATGCAGGTCAACGGTGCCTTCGCTGTGTTTGTGAAGCGCAGTGCACCCAGATCAGAAGTGGCCTGACTTTATTCTGCCGGGACAAAAGCCAGCACCCACCATGGCCTCCCATGGGTTTAAATTAGTCACATCCATGTCTCTCTGTGGTCCGTACAGCCCCCTCACTTCTACTTCACATGGTTACAGCATGTCTCTAGTGGCGGGGCTTACTTAAAGCCCAACCCACATACTGTACCAAGACATGAGCTATCTTTGAAAATAACCTTGAGAAAGTAGGGCTGGAGGGAAGGGTTTTGGTACACTTGATTTGTCTCCTCTGTAATGAGACTACATGATTTCACTTCTCCAGAGAGCATGTCACAGAGCAGTCAATGCAGAAGTCTGCCCTCTAAAACTATTGAAGGAGCATCAATGCATTTCATGGTTTTGTCTAGTCTGGTGCAGTTATGTAAGCTCTGTTTTAAACCCAAAATGGAAATGGATTGCCAAATTGAAATAGTACGTAGCCAATGAGCATATTAAATGGATACATATGGCATATGTTCGTGTTATACACTGTTAATAAGTATGCGCTGCCTCACTAGAGACATTTTTTTTCAAGAGGAGACCCTTTAAAAGGCCTAAGGGAGGATTTTTGTTTATCAGCAAGTCACTGCACAACCTCCCAGCTGAGCTATAAAGTCAGGAGAGAAATTAAGATAGCTGAGCTTCTCTGCATGACCCTATGTGTGATAGCCGAATGTGTCTATCTACAGTTTATATAGTGAACACTCGTGCTTCTACATGTCACAGATTCCTCTGTACGAATACTAATGCCCCCCACGCCTACACCCCACCGTACACACTTTTCTTCTGTCTATCAGAGCTGCCCTGTGGCCAGCACTACTGTCAGCTTGGTGATGCCTGCCATGAAATATTCACCGTACCATGAGTCATGCTCAGACTGCGAGGCGAGTTGGGCCTGACTATCCTGTTCCCAGATCAGACCTGGCTAAGAGGAGTCGTTGCTCACTTTGATCCTCTGCTGGGCCTCCTGACTAAAAGCTGTCTCCCCCCTGTGCCAAGCTGGTTTTATATACTGCTCTTTTTCCTGTCATACTATGCTGTTCCTTGGTCTTTCTACTGTATACTGACATTGACCAACTAGTTCTTACCTTGTGTTGTTTCCTTTCTCTAGGATCTAGCTCTATTTTAAAGTTTGGTCTTTCAGTTTGAGAACAGGACTTATTGATTTCACGTTCAGATTTGGTAACGCTGTCACTCAAAACCCTACGCCCCCAGTAGTAGATCTCTCTGCTTGTGCTCAAACTGCAGTCCGATTTTGGACAGAACCGTTGTTGTGGGTGTGTTTGCTTTAAGAGTCCCGTATAGCGGTAACCTTAACCAGGTTCATGCTCTCCATGCCCTCTGCTCTATTTCCACACACAGCTACCTACAATGAGGGCGGGACCATTTCATTCCTCAACACTACAACTTGCATGACTTGTTTTGCAAAAGGAACTAAACACAGAGGAGGAATTCTTTGGCAGAGGAGGAATTTGAGAACATATAAACAAACATTTGGAGCAGAATAAGAGCAAAATAATTTCAAGCAAGAGCTATTTGAGTGTATCCCAGCAGATTGTATTTTATTATTGCATTTCTCATATTTTATTTAGTTGTATTTTAATTTTAATTATTCTACTTTCTATCTTATTTAACTTTACAGCTTATACTCTGATGCATTGTGTGTTACTGTCATCTTGTTGCACCTTACTACTTCTTATGATCTTTGGTCAGCGTAGTTGTTTTAAATGGGCTAAGTGTAAGTGAAAACATTACAAAATAAGATTATGTAATACATTGGTCCTGCTTTCAAATTAAAAGACCAAGCTCTTGAATAAAGATATAAACATAGTTTTAGACTCTGAATAGGTAAAGGAAAGAAAGTATTTTGGATAAATAGACGGATTAACAAAAAGGCTGGCGAACTGATTGACAGCTTCAAGCACTTTAATATAAAGCAACACTGTGTTGTCTTGTTTATGTACAGCTCATCCTGTTGTTGCTGTGTAAACTTGCTAGAGACGTGCCTCAGGAGCTGTTGGCGCTAAGTGCTGCAGTGTACAGAATCTGAGAGGCATGATGTTAGTTCAAGGTCTCAGTTGTGGAGAGACCATAAAATAACAGAGGGAATATCATCACTCTCAGCCGTGATTCATTGTACTTTGGGCTTCTGTAAGGCTGACCATTCATTCATCAGAGAGCCCTATTGAACATCAGTGGGCACCTCAATTGCTTTTTGTTTTCCCGCTTGTTAAATGCAGTGCTGAATGACACTTGAGTTGTCTCACACATTTGAGTTTCATAGTGGAATAGCTGCATACACACAGGCTGTATTTGAGGGACAGTGCAGTGTGAGTTTCTGCGCTGTAGTGTGCCATGTGTGTTACTGATCCTCTCCTCGAAAGTCCTCAGTGCTCACCGCACACACTTGAGGTTCTACAGCAGCAGCTCATTTGCTGCAGTTGTCCTAAAAGGCATTTAACTGCCTACCTGCGGAGGATATGAAGTGCTCTCTCTTTCTACTCAGTCACTACAACTGCATAATTGGACTTAACACATCTGCTCTTTTACCCATAGTATGTCCAAGCTATGTGTAGTGTTCTCAAAAAAGAATGTTCGTAAAGGTTTGGATCCAAGAAGATAGAATCCAACAGTAAAAAAAAACAGGCTTTGATTTTATCCCACTTAAAGCCAGTGTGGTCATTAGTCTGTATGGCCTGGTTACCATCATGGGCGTACTGAACTTAATGGGCCACAGTTCTAAGTAGTTTGTTGTAAAAACCAATGTGAGGAAAAACAGGCATCACAGAAGGTGCATTTGTTGTCTAAAGTAGTGGCCTAATGAGCTACATTAAAGTGATGGTTCACCCCAAAATGAAAAATCTCTCATCTACTCACCTCTATGCCGAAGGAGGGGTGGGTGAAGTGTTTGAGTTCACAGCACACAGTTTCAGGCGTAAACAGCATCACAGCGAAATCCAATACAATTTAAGTAAATGGTGAACGATTCTTCAAATGTACAAAAATATAAAATGCCTCCCTACTGCTCCTGTGGTGTGATCCAACTGTCCGTAAACCCTGATATTCAAGCAGCATCATTTACACCCTGTCTGCGGTTATCCTCCTACTTACTGGGATTTGGCTGCAAACGCCATTTACCACTGAAACTCCAAAAGTGTTTAGTGGACTCAGACACTTCACCTCCATCGGTTGTCAGTCTTTCTGAAGATAAGCAGCTATGTTAGAAGGTTCAGTACAGGCCTCTTTTTCTTATTTCTCCTGTTCAGTGTCGGAATGCTGACATTTCTTTTGTAGAAAATAACAGCATTTTCTATTTTTCATCCGAGATTGTTACGAAAGAGAAAGCTTATTTTTTTTAAATGACAAGAACTGTTCATCTTCCTTTAAAGGTAAAACTTTGAAAGAACATTATGTCCTTTCTCCCCCGCACCCACCAGAGCTGTTTCTGTACTTGTGACTGAGTGAATAAGTGGCTGATATTGACTTTTGAACCAAAATGTCAATGAAGACTGAAGACTGTGCTTTGCATACTTGTGACAAGGAAAAGGACACTTAGAGCAGAGGGTGGTTATTGAATCTGGCACTCATCTTGCCTGATAATTGAGATGGTGCTGCGTGCTGTTAACAGACCTCCGAATCAATGATAGACTCACATCCTGAGTTCTCAGCAGGGACTCTCCTCTGCTTCAGAAAGATACCAGGCAAGGGCATCCTGTGGTCTCTCTGAGCAGAAACAAAAGATACATTTTGCAGCACACTGACAGAGATGAAAACGGCAAAATTGCTCCTTTGTCTCGTATAATTCTCCTTCCAGTTAGAGAGTGCAATCCAAACTCTGCAGCAACAGTGAGTCTGACTTTGTCTTTTTTTTTACTAATGTCAAATTTGTTTGACTTCTGTGATGGCGCATAATTATGTAAATGTCCTTGTGGTTGAATTGCCGTAATGAGAGTAATTTGGAGCGGTCCCTCAAACATCAAGAGGCTGAAGTGTTGTTCTTTCGACACCTGCTGCCCTTGGGAGAAACAGGAAGCCCTTTCAAGAAAAAGTCTACTAATAGAACCAATTAACCAGTCTGATAAGTCCCGATAGCAATCACCATAAGAAGTAGATTGGCTGGCACTTAAAGCCAATCAAAGAGACGAGCAGTCAGAAATTAAAAGACCATTAAGGTTCAGCCTTTACTCGGACTCTTAGCCATTGCAGACTGGCTGGGGGAGAGATTTGTAATTTGCCATTGAGGTACATTTTTTATGGGAAATGGTGTAGAGAATGTTTAAGTCAAGTTTCCTGCTCAACATTCAAATGGCTTCTTCTCTGTTGATTTATGTGCGATACCTGAATATGTCTGATGTGTAATCCCAAACAAATTGCAAATTTATACCATCTGTATAGAGCCCCCCCCCCACACACACACACACCTAAAAGCAAGACAGACATCCAAAGTTGAACGAGGGCAAGTCATATTTTTACAATACATGAACAAAGCATTAAAAACAAGTAACCCAAGGATGACTTTTACCGAAGGTGATAAAGATTATGAGGAAAACATTTGCAGGCAAGTAATATCTGAATTTATTTGCCTGACTCACAAGATGTTGACAGCTGTTTCCTTGAATGCCTCACATCGATATTCAATTCACGTTTTATGAGATGTGTAAAATAACAATAACATTTCCCCCATGTAATCAATTTCATATCCGTTGCATGACAATAGTCTGGCAGATAGCGGGAGCAGAGACACACAGTTGCCGAGCGTAGCAGCCTTTTACAATTCCTCCTTATTTGTGTGGCATGAACAAATATTTACAGCGTGTCTGCTGACATACAGGAAATGTAATTTGTATCGATCTTAATGAAATACATGGCAAATAAAGCAGTGGCGGTCACACAGAGAAATGAGATGAGTGTAGGAAAAAAGACAGAAGGACAAAACTGCTGCTCAAAAACATTTTCAAAGCACTAAAAGACAAATTCATGCTGTCTTAAGCTTCTTTCTACCGCCATGCCGTCTCAGCAGAGCAGCACCGTTGCTGTGATCAAGGTCAGCTCTCATCCTCCAGACCTGATTTTGCTTGTCGGTATTCCGAGCACCTCAGAAGACGTTGGCAGCAGTTTTTACTTGGCAGATACCCCGACCCGATAGGGCACATGCAAGAGACGCTCCCTGAATAGTCGATTCTTACAACCTGTGGTCAGCATTCCACATGCATCCCTCGGAGCTAAACGCTCTTCCTCCGCTCTCCTTTTAAGCCCCCTGACAGGAAGGATGCGATATTGCACCTGGCCTCTTTCAGGCACTCCCTCCCCGCCTCGTCTCTGCCTCGTCGTGGAGCCGTTCCACCGCTCCGCACTAATTGTTCATTCTCTCTCTCCTTCTTACTCCGCTCTGACACCTTCTCCCTGTAGAGCTCCAGTGCACCCGCCTTGAGAAAAAGAGGACGACTCTGTATTCAAACTGTTAAACAGATGAGTTCATAAGCAAGAGCAGCTCTGCACCGCGGGATAAAGAAACAGTGACAGCCTCTATAAATCTGTTTTTGATCCGGGCAGGGTTTCAGCACAGCAGACCTCTCTGATGCCAGAATGATAAACAGAACATCCTGTCCTGCTCAGCCTCAATAAGTCGGTGTCCTTTAATGAAGTCCAATCAGCAGGAAGAACCTGGCTAAAGACTTCAATCAAACTTAATTTTCTTATCTAATGACTCCCTGTGGGACTTCCAGGTCCTGGCCTGATGCACCTTGGAGTCCCGCTCATAGACTTCCTTTTCTAATAATAATCCTGGCTCAATATGTACAGTGGCAGTTTCTACTGATTAGAATACACAAAATCAGACACACAAGAATCAAATGGGGTTGGTGAAATGCTTCATACACACATCATACTCGTATTCAATTCCTGGGTGGTAAGCACTCACTGAGTCAGGCCCCTCACAAAGAGAAGCTCCTTCTTCCAGTGTCTGTGTGGAGTTTGCAGGTTCTTGGTGTTAGGCTGATTGGAGACTATTGATTGGCCGTAGGTGTGTATGTGAGCATGAATGGTTGTTTGTCTCTGTATTGACCTAATTAAGGTGTACCCTGCCTCTCGCCCAATGTCCGTGCGGATCGGCTCCAGCTCCCCCCGCGACCCTCACAGGATTAATAGATAATGGATGGATGGGTGGTGCTTTTTGCATTGTTGTGTATGGGTATTGAATGTCTGATTTCAGGATTGATTGATTGTTAAGATGAGATTCAGATGATATTTCGAGATATATTAAAGAGAAACTGTCAAATGTTTAAGTGAGGCAGCTTGTAGTGTAATTGCACCTAACTGTTGATTTTTTTTCTGACCCACCTGAATGCACTGCAGCATCAGCATCGCCATCTTAGTTAGTTAACTGAATAGATATAACATTTAGTTAAATATGAAATATGTGATCCATAAAAAAATAGTTCCAAGCTATATTTTGTTTACAACAAATTGCAGTCAACACTTCAGTGAACCACATGGCACGTCTTCCGACATTTACAGACGAGTACTCAACTTTGTCATCTGCAGCTATAAATAAGGACATTTCAATAATGAAATTTTACACAGACGATGGTTTTTATTATCTGTGTTCGTTCCACAAGCACCACACAAGTACGAGCATTGTGTTACTGGTGTACAAACACAATGTGCATCAACATTTGTGCTTCTACATGAAAACTTGTAACTGTAGTTATCAAATTATCTGAAATGAGGTCTAGTGCTTGTACACAGCAGATGGCCACTTAATTCAGGGTTTAATTCACAATATGGGTTCTACCTGATTACTCCTGTAGGTTGAATTTTTTTTTCTCATCTCATGTTGGTCAGACCTGACAAAACTCACGTCAGCTAGGGCTGGACGATAAGGACAAACATTTGTCAATATTGAAAATTATGTGACCTTTATCATGATGATTATAACTTCTTTAGTTGAAAGACTCATTTTGTTCCCTGAGTGAAATTTGTTGTGTGAAACTCTTCTTTATACAGCCAGTCTATGGTTATACCGAATAACTGTGCGTACTTAATGTGTCAGTCTTATATCAATATATCTATTGGACCTTTGTTATATTGGCAATGATACAAAATATTATTGATATTTTTTTTATTCCCCAGCCCTAAATCTACTGTTAGTTTTTTTATTCCTTGAACCAACACGGCTTTTCCATAGACAACAACGTGAGCATTTCAATGTATTGTCCGTGATCTTCCTCCTCACATATGATAGTGATCGGGGATTCATTAGAACATCAACGCTCAGGCTGTGTACATGCTTGCAGTGGATCAGTGGTGATTCACCAGCATGGAGCCTGGCCTTGTCGTGTGGCGAGGGGATGTGCAGGAAAGGAGCAGGGAGATTAAAGCAGCTTTGTCCGTGCATAAGTGGATTATCAGCAGGTAGAGTGCTCCCTGGGTTTCTGCAGCGATTGTGTTAGTGCACTTCCTGCCTGGCCGCAGAGAGGACCATCTGTCAGTTAGCTCTGATGGATGGTCCCGAGCAGACGTCGGTCTCCTCCACGCAGAACACCTGCTGAATCCTGATCAGACCGGTGGATCAAATTAGTTAAAACCATCACTTTGACCCAGTAGCATTCCCGTCTCGCTGCTGAGGATCAAACACACGTGCACATGCACACATGCACGTACCGTCAGCCACTATGAACAGATTTGGGTGCTAAACCAACATGGCATAGTTCCAATATAGCTACTGCATCAGGTAGACATATAAACAAGCTTCATGGGCTGCATTATGCCCATAGCTCATTATATCGCTGAACAGCCTGTAATATTTTGACTGGCATCAAATGAACATAGCTGTGCCAATTCCTAACAGGATTGTGTGTTTTGATGCATAAACTCACCCAGTGACAAAGTACAGTATGTCTTCTTGCACATAGAAGACGAAAGAGAAACGGAGGGACAGACGGGAAAGAACAAATAAACGATGAAGTGTGCTGAGAGGAACCTCACTATAGAGCGCAAATATCCGATTGTACAAAATATATCAAAGTCCTACTGTAACCCTGTGGAACAGACCAGTGGATTAGTCAGACATCAGACAGTGGGAGACTTTAGAAGAGGAGGAGATGAAGTCCTTTCATGTGACAAGTTAGGAGTCATAAATGAAAATGTTATCCATACATGACAACATAGGGGAGAAAATCTTTGTGCAAAGGAAACCGTTGTTTGATGACCAAAATATACCTCAATGCTGTCAGGTGACCGACATGTTCTGTGAGAGGTACAAACCAGAAACAAAGATCCACTGTAAAAAAAGTGTGAGTGCGACAATGGCTACCACATGACACATGACAGAATACACACAGTGACACATTGTGCTTTGGCAGGCTCACTTGTAATTGTGTGAATGAATAAATCCCACCAGTAGATGTGTACATTTTTGATGTGACACATAATAAACACAAGTCTTGTCTCTTTGCCTCTACTGTATTGGAGGTCCTGTCACAGAGCTGATAACGGTGGAAGCTCAGGTGCTGCATCTGAATCACTGTCGCCATGACAGTATGTTTTAATATTACCCATCCCAACGTGGTCCCATTGATCATCATCTCACAGTTGACTTATATATAACACATAATTATATATTATTTACCCCCACCCCTCCATTAAGACATTTATACACTTAAGATTAATCATACGTGTGTTGAATGGGCGTCAGTCATGGAACAAAGACATGTTTTGTTCGCAGCGTGACGGCCATTGACCCTCTCAACATGTCAGGCGTGCTCTCAGCCAGATCACCAACCCTGATAGCCACCAGAAGGCGTCCATAGAAGAAAGAGCTTGTCTCCTGCTGACAACCGTCTCCTGCCACTCATCGCTTTATCTCATCTATAGCCTGTCGAGAAACAAGGTGGAAAATAGCAAATGCAGAGAAAAACAGAAGCCGTGTCCTTTGTGGCGCACCAGACACTCGCTGACAGTCTGACAGCCGTGAATGCCTCGATTATTTCATGCACGTGCATTTTGAGATTCCAGTTTGAACCTAGCTCACAGTGTGCTTGAATATATTTGAAGGTGCTGGATCAAACTTCAAAGTGCTCAAAGATATTGTGTTGAGGACATTGTTATAGATTTCTCCAGTACAGTAATCTACAGATTCCTTTCACCGCTGCAGCCGTTTCCTTCAGCTCTGAAAACCCAGACACCCACACAGTTGAACTCTTAAACTCACAGTGACAGACTCTTTAGCTTTCTCCCTCTCTGCATTTTGCAAATCCTATTTATTCAGCTGCTCTGTGAGGGATATGTGTTTCGTGCAGTCCTTCAGAAGAATACAGAAAAACAGGAGTATCCAGACATTGACTCTAGCTCACATCGGCTAGTGACCAACCATCACCCGGAGTGTGTGATAGGAATGAAACTGCTCAGACGATCGGGCGAGCTGTAAACAGTACCATCAATCAAACTAAATAAGACAGCTTATGGCACAATACGGCATGCAGATGAGAGGACAGCATAATCAAAATCTCACTTATACTTGTGTGTGCATGAAGATTGCACACTAGTAATTATGTGGATGCCAGACAGCCAATCAATTCCAATCTTTACAGTCACATCACTCTAGTCTGATAAGAGTAAACCAACATGATTTCTTTGCAGTAATTGTATTAAAAGTGTACGACACCTTTAATTCTCATGTCGGAGATATTTACATTTATATTGTGTGCGGTGTCTTTACCTGTCGTGTGTTTCATGGTCCTCTAGATGAGGTAATCAGTTCCATCTCACCAGTCTGATGGAGATACCAGGCCTGTTCCCATCTGGCAGAGTTACACCACCTCTGCCTCTCTATAATAACCCTAAATCTTGGCTGTAGCCCTCCATCCACCACTCACTGCCTCAGGCCACTTATATTCTATCAAAACAACCAGGGCGGCCACCTAGGTCTTCCGCCACCTGCAGTGCCTTTTACTGCCCTCCCCTCGAGCACCGGGGCCCAGATGTATCTGAAAAACACATCCACTTTACCCAGCTGCCGACAGGTGAAATGGGTTTTCCCTGCAGCCCTGAAAGCGCTGTTGAGGGGCCAACAGGAAAACATTGTTTCACTTTGGTGCCCCAGTGTTCTCATCTCCCACCATCACAGGCAATCAGTGCCACTTTCAAAGTCAGTATTTAATCTTTGAATGCTTGCTTTCGGCCCGAGAGTTCTTGCTGAATGGTAACAGTCACACCCGGCCCGGCATCCGAAACCAAAGTGATCGGGCCCCCTTGCATCTGCCTCTCCCCTTCCATCCCTATTTGACCCAGTGCGGCTTTCATCTCCCTCCTCCGACTACAAAGTGAATGCTGTGCTGCTGCTGGGACCCAGCCAGCCAAGGAAGGAGTCTACCACTCAGACACTGACTACAAACTATAAAATCACCCCCGTCCTTCCACCCCACCCTGTCTCACACTCTCTCTTCTCTCTCTTTCTCCAAGCTCATAAACATCCAGGCTCCCATTTTAGCAGAAAAGACATTTTGCCGTAACTGCTGTGCTTTTCGTTTTTTTTTAGGCGACAGGATTACCGGTTATATCCAGGCCCTTCACATATACACAGGCAGTGGCAGACCAGTGTCCCACTGACCCTCCAAAGCCTGCAATTTAGCAGGGTTATTTATGGAGCGAGGAGGACACATCCTCCCTGCCTGCTCCTCTCTGCTTTCGTGATGCTGGACAGCCGCAGAGGCCCTTCACACTTGTGCCTCAGCACACGCTCGGTGAGCATGGCACTTTCTCCGTGAGTCACAATCCTATTACCCCCTCTACAGCCTCATGGTGGGGCGATAAGAGCAGCTCGGCATCCTGCAAGAGGTGTAGCGCTGAGCCCCCTTTAGCTGCGGTAGGTGGTTTAACCGAGGGAAGACTGCTTCACAGAGATTTTTAGCCCCCATCATTTCAGTGAGAATTTGTGTGTGTTTATTAAAGATGAAATTGCCTGAAGATAAATAAAGCAGAATGTGGCTGTCAAATTCTTTGTAACATAAGAAACATTGAAATAGAAATAGTCCTGTGACATCTGTAGGGAAAGCAGAACCGCATTTTAATTTATGTAACAAAAGAATATTTAATATCATATCAGGGAAGGTGAGATGGATTGAAGCCTATTGGAAACAATGTCACAGTCAGGCGGTCATTTGCTTTAAGCTTTCACTTTCAGGAGAACCGCTTTCCAAAAAGTCTCTTTTGGGTTATTCATGCCCACAATCCATTTTAGAATTCATTTCCTTCACGTACACTCAGAAGTGCAAGCATAACCCTCCCTCTCCCCTCCGACTCACTGAATTGTAGCAACAGCTGCTGCATGCTGGTTGTCTCATAAGGCAGAAGAAAATTTACATCCTGAATTTAACGTTCACTTACATATGCATGCGTAGACCTTGCACACACCGAGACAAGCACACAAACGGGAAAAAACACAACTCGCTGAGGCACAATCACCTGTGCAAAAAAATGTGATATTTATCAACTGTGGGCTTTATGTTTATGCAAATAGCAACAATCGCTGTGCTGTGTAAAAAAAAACAGTCGTCATCTACGTTATATCTCCCCATGTGCTTGCCTCCGCTGCCTCTCCTACCGGGGGCTCTGACACTTTTAGATATATTAAAAGCAGACAGCCTATCTCATCCTCCTCTCACCACCTGAAAGGAAATGAATGTCACCTTATTGAAATTGGCTCTATTTCCTAGCAGGGGAGTTCTATTATTTCAGATGAATATTTGCTATTTGGTGCTGCCTCCTCTTTCCCTCCGTATTTTGAAATCGCACTGAACTGCGCAGGCTGTTTACCGTCAGGATTCAAAATGCATGTGATGTGTGACACCATGTTCTGTGCCTGCTGAATGTTCTGTATACACTGCAGGGCTCATGTGAGGATGCTACATGTGTGTCAGCTGACAGGGTGTTACTTTATAACGTGTAAGATTGAGTGTGCTGACAGTGCTCTTAACCCTCTCTTCAAAGCCCTGGCTTTCTTCTGTACCTGCTGCTAAGTCAGGCCCCACCCCGCTCAGCCCTGTACACCACACCTAATTATGTCTTGGCCAAAATGAGAAGTAGAAGGAGCCTCCACTGCTCCCACCCTGTCAGAGCAAGAAAGAAGGGAATGGGAGTAAAGGGGCGGATAACTACGAATCTGGTTCGTTTTCCTTTTCCACTTTTCACTCCTCTCCTTCTCACCCCGCTTCATCTGCATGTTTCAGAAGCTTTCTCCAATTACTGAGGCAGTACCCCCAACCGCTTCTCCAACCGCCACCAGCAGGCAAAGTGGGAGGGTGTGAGAGGAGATGGAATAATTCCGAGAACAGTGTGAGTTTGAACTAATGGTTTAAATTAGCAGTTTCCTACAGGAGGGAGTAAAATTGAATGTGAGGGATATCTGCATTGTGTTTGCTGCCATATGCACTTTACATTGTTGGCGAGGGAGCTTGCTTTTGTTTACCCTTGTTCTCTCTGCCAGCCTGATGCACACGGACAAACGTACGCTACGGAACATATTTTCCCTCAGGGACGTCTCACTGTGCTCCCTAAAAATGCCAGTGTGACATCAACTAAAGCAGGATACGGTGTGAATCAGAATCCTTGAGGGAACGTATAGATGATGTACATCCATGTAGGATTTACACTTCTCTCTATGAGTCATGGATTATCGCTCATCAGCCTTGAAATGGCAAAATCAATATAATTGAAATATTGTGGGATTAGAGACATTGGAGTTTGTAGCATCCACGGCTGTATACACACAGGGTAGGATGCTTCCATGTAGACACACACAGATGTACACATGTGCAGTACAGCCCGCCCCCACAGCCTCATCTCATTTCTCAGTTTTGCAGAATCAGCTCCAGTAGAGGTGACAATATGATGGCGCAGAGGAGAGGAGGGGGGCAGGTGAAAATGAGGGAAACTTGGCCGGGGGGGGTGGGTCGACCAGAGATTTGGATTTGGTGTCACCTTATCCCCAATTGATGGAAGCGAAGGTCGATAATGTTTAGGAGGAAAACATCCGGAACTTCGACCGCACAAATATGCAGCTCTGTGACTTTTGTATGAGGGAAGCAGATGAAAATGTTTGACCGCTAAATGTGTGAGTGTGAGCAGATGGAGAGAGCTTGAATAGTCGCACCAGTAACTTTAAAACCAAAGCTTTTAAGAACCAAAAAAAAATGATGGGTATTAAAATAGATTTTCCATCAGGTCTGGCTTTTTCATTATTTCCGAGCCTGCACATCTAGCATGGGAACTCCAGATGACTGTGTCCTCTGTACGGATGCCGTGTGAAGCCCTTTTACTGTGCTGTTTTAAAACAGCCAATTATTACACTTGATTAGTCCCCACTGACTGAAATATCAGCTTTGATGGAAAATAACTCTTTAATGGAAAAGTTAGGTGTGCTTGGCTTAATAGTAATAATGCATCCAGAGATAGAATTATAGAGGAGAGCACTTCTGACAGTAACTACAGGCATTATCTTACGTTTTCACCTGGAAAAGGATTGAATGAGGATTTTTTCCTCTCCCCATGTGCTCTACTTTTACTCCAGAACTCCAGGCATTGTTTCCCTTTTCAGTTGCCGGTACTTTCCCCCCTAAAATAGCAGACGGCAGCGAAATCCTCTGAAGCTAATCTCCTTCCTAGTTGGTCAGTATCAGCCCCTTCCTTGCTGTGCCGCTTACTCTCAACCGAGATTAGGATGTATAAATTCATTGGCCTGGCTGTAGCTCTCTGAAATGAAAACATGTCAGCCCCGTATCCTGACATGTGTGCTACACATCCACGGATGCACCATCACTTTATATTTCTGTTGACCCCATAATTCTCAGTTGTCCATGATTTATAAGTGAGAATTGCTACAAAATCCCCTCCACCGTTCAGCATCCGTATACACAGAAAGCACTCAGAGGCATGTCACCGCGTCTTATGAATAAAAATGGATGGCATTATGGGGGTTTCATTTCAACCATGTAATTTTGCTGTCATTTCTACTTCTCGAAGCCCAATGTATGCCACGCCAGAGAAATATCCCTCGGATCCCATGGGGGAAATTTCATTCTCACACAGCCGTAAGTCCAGCTACATCCTCAGAATATGAATTCCGCCAGCGGGAGTGGATGGAAGCAAAATTGCCACTGGGTGTAATAGGCAGCCCTATTAAAAGCATACTGCGGTCATGGGAGGAGCCAGTGTGGTTACAAGGTCGTAGTGGAGACCAACGCAATTTACTTAGGCCAGTAATGTTGCCTTGAAATGATCTAGAGTACTTACCTAGCGATATTGAGAGAGAGAGAGAGTCCCCTCTCATGCATTAGCATCGTTACTGATTGCTAAATGACCTCTGTGGAAGCAGCATGATAGTGCTTTGCCAGAGATTCCGAGCCTTTCAGCCAAACAGATTGGAAGAGTGGCACCAGCATATGCAGAAGAAGAAGAAAAAAAACACAAACAGTGAGAGACAGACAGAGAGGGAGTTGGTTTTAGACAACACAACACAACACAACAGATTAACAAAGCACCATATTAACCTTCAGGTGCATCTAATAGTTGGGAAATTGAATGCAGCTCTCAGTGAGGGAAGGGGATCGATATATCGAGCTGGCCTGGTTTACAACCTCTAATCCTGCAAATCTTCTTGAGGTCCTGAAGTGCTGTATTGAATATCTGAATTACTGGGATAGCACTGCTTAAGCATAATTTATGTAATATACTGTATCTGCCTGTGTCCACATTCACACCACTTTTTTTTCAAGATCTGTCGACCTTTCTCCAATCAAGATATATTTAGCTGCAGTGACCACCGGAGCCTTGGCACAAAAAACTCCAAGCCCGTGTTTCTTTATCTGCTACTCGCCGAGACGATTGTTTTCCAGCCGCCTCTGATCTGCTCAGACGTTATCAGGGATTAGTTTGATCTAAACAGTAACGATACACAGCTACAGACAGAGAAACATCTGAGGCTATTGATTACAGCTGGTTCAGCCACTGATAAATCCAATATGGCACAGAGAAAGTATAACGTGTCCTTTATCAAGAGCTGAGTGAGGCCTTCACGGATGCTCTACCTCCCACAGACCTAGCGAAAACAGAACAGAAAAATGCTTGCACTCTCAGATAAGTGAATAACTCTATCAATGGGCTGATGCTCAGCGACAGAAGCAAATGGACGTGTTTCAGTCTTTAGTTTTATTCAGTGCTTTTGAGACACGTGGGTGTAAGCCTTATTAAATAACAGCTAGGCACCTGCAGGGATGAACAAACAGCTGATACAAATCATTAAAGCAACATCATAAGACAAAGATAAGAAAAACAGACATGAGAAGAAGTGTATTGTTTCATGTTATTGACACAAACAGACCGTTGATCAGTACACTACACAATAACAAGACCAGTTTTCTAAATGTGCCTGATTCTTTTCATCAAGATCCACACATTATTACGCGGGAATTGTTGATATTTCATAGAGTCTTTCCTGGCCTATGTCCCATCCTTCCTCTAATTTCCATTGAAATATAAATAGTAATTTTTCCTTAAACAAATCAACGAACCAACTGACAGAGGTGAAAACATAACCTCCTTGGCGGAGGCCTGCATGTATGTAACATTTAATGCAGAACCTCTATAGAAAAATACAAATACATTAACCACTTTCCCACAAATGAAACGCACAGTTCCAAAATTTTTCATCCAAGCTCTTTCTTTGGATAGGGTTCCACTCCCTTTCTTCTCTTCTCAAAAGTGGCCTGACCATCCCAATTCTCAAGCGCTGCAATCTAGTAATGGTGAATGGACTGTATTTATATATAGCTCTTACGTTCGCTTTAACCCATTCACAGCACTTACTATACACAGCTCATAGATGTATCACATCCATTCATACGCAGTTAGGAGCCATCTAGGTTTCAGTATCTTACCAAAGGACGCTTGGAAATGCAGCCTGGGTGAGCTGAGGGTCAGACCACAGACCCTCTGGTTAGTGGATGGCCCTCTCTACCTCCTGAGCCACAGCCGCCCTTGCATCCACAATGCCAATAGAGTAAAAGTGGTTATAGGAGGGTCCTCCTCCCTATATCTGATGAAACTTTGGTCATAAATATTTTGTTAAAAAGAGACACTTAAGTAATAAAGCTGTCTCTCCAAGTCTTCTTCAGACCTCATACAGCGAGTAGCCTATGAGACACTGAACAAAACAAATGAGAAGCATTATTTTTGAAAAAGGGACCATGGACAGCTCCACCGCCTGGTGGCTGGCAATTCTCTCTGCAGGAAAACCAGTGAGTGATCTAAATATCTCACATGTATTATAGGGCAGTAGGGCTCCATCTGATTGGCCAAATATATTGATATGCCATGAATGCCAACCATGGAACACCAGTTATTGCAGTTCAAGTTGTCTTATGGGATACGTATATCACGCATGTTGATATCGCGATGATGGAACATTTTAGATATATTGTGCAGCCCTACTGTAAATTTGCAAACCACTACTTCAATCTGTGTATTTTTGTAAAAGACTAAAGCAGTGACCCAGACTTATTTAATCTCATATCCGAGAATGACACTGATACTATATTTACCTTTACACTAGTATACGGGCAATCCTGAGTAAAGATACTCTATAAAAGCTATCAGTTTGTAAGCTGTACCAGTAAATATAAAAAAAACGTCCTAAATTTATATGTATCATGAAAACAAAGTGTCTCTATTCTTTGTTTAGAAGCTGTGCTACTTCATGTGCTGATTTCAGAGGGAATATGACACCTACATTCTCTTAGTTGAGGCTTTTGTCATGTGCAAATGTGGTACCCTGAACATTTAATTTGTAATTTCTAGTCATTCTGGAAAATAAACCACATTCGGTGTCTTTGAGCTCCTTAATCCACTGAGTCTAGTAATCAGTGCAGGGTGATGCTGCCTGAAATCCTCCTCTCCCTTCAATCACAGGTTACTGTGCCACTTGTCATCTGCATTCAGGCCCGTTATTGAGAGGCTTCCCTCAGGCCGCCTCTTTGTCTTTAGCGGCTCGATTAAATTAGAGTGACACCTGGCACGGATCCTCAGCTGTAATGGCCCTTCTTTTCATCCCATCCCCTCTATCAGCATAATAGACCTCTGATGAAATATTACAAAACCCTTTTCCCCCTCTTTCTCTCTGCTTCGTTGAACTGTGTGCAGGGTGGAAAGAAACAAGTTATGGGTTCACGAGAGTTTAATGCTACAGCAATTTGAAAGGATGCATTCAAATGGGAATTATTCACATCAGGAAATAGCAGACTGTCTGCAGTCCTCACACTGTATGTTTCATTGGATAAATTACTTTTAGAATTACACAAGCATTCTAATCACATTAAATTTGCAGTTAAAGACTCGTGAACACTTGTTGTCGAGGCGGGGGTGGTCGGTGATATTTTTAACCTCGCTAAGGCAGCGGCAGATATTGCGCAGACTATATTTGCTTCTATTCCTGGAAACAGAGGGCTGCGTTGGAAAGACAAGGTTCCTGTGGCGGTTTGCAGTTACACATTGTAATATGTAATGCATTTTATGCACCTTTTGTTATGCAAAAGAGGAATGATGAAAAGAATTTCATCATTGAGAAATGGGAATCCAGCTGCCCCTCCTCCCCTTGGTCATGAGTGTTGCTGGAGGTGCAGCTCTGCACATGGGCGGAAAATCCCCTCCACTCCAATCTTGTTGAGCTCTGACGTACTTGGCCTTTTGATATTTCATGTGCCTCCTCTATGCAATAGAGTGATGGGCAGGGTGATGCAGGGGTGTGCTTGTTCAGAGCTGGCAACCCTGTGTTCCAACCAATTCATTTTCCCAGTAAACTGAGAATACTGCAGATGTGTGAGAGAGGAAGGGAACTCCAGGATTCGCCTTTTCAATGAACCGACTGTTGGTACTTTGATGAAAGATATTAATTATTCACATAGTATCTTGCTAACTGTACGGGTGCATATTTCCTGACCTTGCACATTTTGAGCATATTTAACTACCTTCTATTGTTCTACCTTCCATTCATGAATGCTAATTCTGCAAGAACAGTTGTATTTTAGCAGGGGCTGCTTGCAAATCCATTCTTACATTATCTGGCCTGTGCTGCCTTAGGTGACAACAGAATAATTAATAGCAAAAGGAATTATGTTAGAATTATATGCATTGCTGGTTGGTTAATATTACCACTCTCGTTTGACTCCAGTTGCCTTGGGGTGGTAAAGATCTTCAAGAACAAAAGTTATCTGTAGAACCTCACCGATGTTTCAGGGCCGAGGCAGAAACCATCAGGGTGTAAAAAATTACAGACTGACTGACATTTACATTGTCAATGATTCCTAGGTGCTGTTGTCAAACCTTGTAATGGAGGCTTGACATTTTGCAGTTTTACTTCAATATGTACAAAAAATCACAATAAAAAGATAAATAAATACAGCCAAATGTATAGAACTTCCATCCATTATCTATTCTGTTTCATCTTGAGGGTTTCAGGGGCAACTGGAGTCAATCTCAGCTTATACAGAATTTTGATTAAGAGAATATATCAACACATCTTTCAGACTCGTAGACTGTAAATAAAGATAGACAACATGTCACCACTTCTTTTCACTATCGAGAAATTAAGCAAAAATATCCAAGATACAAACGCTGCTGTTTTGGAGCAGATTAATTTGGAGAACTGGTAGCGACCGGGAAATGAAGCCGTGAAATTGAGGACAGCCGATACATGCACCACATCGATCGTTGTTTTTATATTATCATATATCATTACTAATAAAATCCATCTTACTGGAAAATAAACAAAAACATACATTAGTGTGATTAGAAACCCCTGAAATGACAGAAACCATCTTTGGGGGAAATGGATTTGACGTGTATTATAACTATTTAGTTTGGTCCACGTCCCATCCAATAGGAGGCGGGGTTTATCACCTCAACTGCAGCCAGGCCAGATACTTTGGCTTCATTTATGGGGAGCTGTCATGTCGGTTATCTTCATACACATCTTCTACCATCGGGCTCTTGTTAACTGACAGCGAATCCAACGGGTTCAGTTTCGGTCGCTGTGTACAGCCTGTGATTGGTTGTACTCTTAAATAAAAAGCAAAATGTGTCAGCAACAAATACTGCAAGCCTGGATTTTATTATGAAATACATAAACGCAAAAATATAAAAATCTTATGTTGTGGTTTACAAACACTTTTCATCCCACCACTACCGTTCAGCCGATAAACCTGACAGCATGATGGGTTCAGTGGAAGGGCCACTGAAATGACATCTGCCCACACACTGTCAATCAAAGACTCTTCACAGCCATGTTAAGAAAAGCCATATGAAGCGTATATACCTCCCCTGAATTACTACATGATGTTTATCCCACGCCTGTGCACATGTATGACTGCCTGCCAGTGTCTCTACACTCACTCTCACACACACACACACACACACACACACACATTACTCACAGTCAAACAGATAGCAGGTTTGTTTGGCACAAGCGCTTCAAACAAATGTCTGATGCTCGCTTTATCTATCAGTCACACATAATTTCATTATTTTCATTGCACCTACAGTAGAGTTGCCAGCGTTTATCCGAGCTGACACCTGGCTCTTTTCTGTACAAAGCATGTGAACCAGTCTCATGATAAAAGTTAGAGCCAGGCTCTGAAAAACACACACAAAAACAAACAAAGATATCTTCCACAAAACACAGGACTTTTATTCATGTCGTGTCCTGTGATTATTTCCAGCAGCTCAGAGCAGGAGAAACAGCTTTGGTATCTCAAAGGGAAGTGAAAAGAAGGGGAAGGTAAGGCACAGTAAAGCTTAAATTGAGGCCATTATTGAGGGCAGTGAGGGAAATAGTGTGGCCCGGCTCAGAAAAAAGCATAGGCAGGGACAGTTTTAGTTAGGCTAGATGAACACTGATGGCAGCTCCTATAAATCTCCTAAATGATCTAAAGCTACAGAGCATTGAGTCCACTCCCTCACCTGCCATTGAGAGAAGATATGTGCTATATTCTAATGTTTAAGGGCAGTCATTTCATGTTACTGTGTGTAAACCCCGACTGCCTATTTCCTTTACCAGATTGAACATAAAGAAATAACTTTGGACACTTCAGGATGACTTTGGGACCGATTTTACATCTCTGACAGTTGAGGTGGCTGTGGCTTATTATCGGAGTTAATAGTAAGTCGAGAGAATGCTCTGTGCTTCTCCAACATCATCTTCATCCTCTTGACAGTTGGGCCTTCATCGTGCAGCTGTTGGGCGGTTCATATAGACAGATCATAGAAATGTGGAGCTGTTGTATTCTCCATCCTGAACACTCTGTTCACTCTGCTTCAGAGACGTAATTAATTGTGTGCTGCTTTTCACAGTACGCTTTGTTGCCTAGGTAATGGCTTCTGGAAACGATGCTAATTGTATGAACTTTGAGACAGAGTGGCTGGTTTCCCCCTGTGGTAAGCGGGACATAAAAAAGGGCAGAGAAACAGGAGACAGCGTTCCACCTCTTAAATTAGGCCAGAAACGACCGGCTCTCAGAGCTCAGCCGGATTTCAAAGAACTCAGTTGCAGTAGTGCGCCTCTATAGATGCTATTATACTCCTCTCAATAATTCAGACAGAAATTGCCAGGGTCGGAAACTGTTCGGTCACTTTAAGGTTAAACTGAGTGAAAATGGGCATTCGGCAAATGAAATTCCCTCTGGTAGATGTGTATTCAGGGACAGGGGATGCATTTCTGTATTGCTGCATTGTTAAATTGTGCTGAATGTCCATCCAGTTGATATTGCTCATTTGTTTGACAAAAGGAACACCTTGTTGCGAGCATTGTCTGTTGATTACCTCGCTGCCATGTGATAAGATCCCAAAGCTGATAAGGACTCAATATGAGAAACGGGTGCAGTTGAACCATTATTCCGGCAGCGACCAAATAATACATTCCTATTCAAATTCCTACAAATGCAAACGTTGAATGCAATCGTTTCACATCAGTCCCTTTTTGTCCGAGCTTACAGGAAATAATTAAACTGGAAGGATGTCCTGTGTTGTGAGTCCTGAATGAATGGACGTAAACCACGGCCCTGCACCGCTCTGCTTTCTTTTTTCCATCTCTGTATCGCTCTCCATCACCCATTAATACACATTAGCCCCCCTAACATAGCTCACACAGAGAGAGTGAGAGCATGTGTATGACTGACTCACTGCTGTTTGTTGTGCTGTTTCAGGCTGGAGCTGCAGCTCATGTTTAGTAAGCTCACTCTCATTATATCAGACCCTGGGGAGAGAAAGGACCTCTCTCTCTCTCCATACTATCAAAGCCACGGCGCTGCCTTAGAGGACATGCTTCAGTATGAACAGAGGCTCTCGATACACACAGAAAGTAGCATGCTCAGCCCCCATCACCTCTCTCAGTGGGGAGCTGCCAACGTTCCGGGTTTTGATCAAGCCTCCCCGTATTGGCTGTGGGTGACAGATACACAAGACTGTGGTTGTGGGAATAAATAGCTTGATTTGCATAATGCATCACCAACAAATTCAGTTTTCACCGTGCGTGAAAGAACTACTTTTTGCCTCGGTGCGGCATTCAGACGCTGCCTGGGATCGTATTTCATAGGACAAACACACAATTATGTAAACAGGGTGTTTACCTCAATACAACTGGAAGATAATACAATTTACGGTTAGTGTGTGCCCAATACTCTGTCACTATGTTGTCTGGGTTTTTTTTGGGTGGGAAGGGGGGGGTTTGAGTAGGCTCTACGGCACCCATTGTCCTCCAGTAGCATATTTTCGACTGCGTTTCAGCAATCATAATTCACCTGATACTCGGAGCGCTTACCTCCAGAAATCCCTGCCGTATTGATCCATCTGGAGCCGAGCAACATCCCCGGTAAACAGGCTAATCTAACATAAAAAGCTGGCCCCCTCAATTCTCCAGCCTGTTGCAACGATTCAGCTCTGCCTGGTAGCAATGAATAAATAAATAGATAAATGAGAGACGCACAATCCCGGGTTTGATCCCGCGGCGCATCCCGGTCCGCATGTGACTGGAGGCAGCAGCTTTGAGACAGGAGATTATTTTGGAAGAATATCCTTCACATGTCGGAGGTCTCTTTTGGTGGCGCAGGTTTGAAAATGGGGGACGACAGGGGAAGGGGCGCTGTAATCAGTCAGACTCGTGTCTTCTCTCTGTCTCCACCTGCACCTTGGATTTGAACCTTGTGACCTTTTTGCTATTCTCACATGTGATTAATGGCCGCTCTGGCTGTCCACCAATCACCTGTGTGATAATTATCAAGGGAATGACTCTGTCGTCTGAATTCTAGTCAGGCCACACTTGCCACTTAACGCTGCTCCCCCCCCCCATGCAACCCTTTCCCGTTCTCCTCTCACCCCCTGCCTTCTTCCTGCCGCACTGGCTGCCAGTCGGCTCAGGTTAGTGCCATAAGAGTAGTGGGGGGGGCTCCGACATACCTTCCTTCATCTGTCTGGATTACAGCAATTCATTTTAACCTTGAGCAGCCCGAGCCAGATGCTCTCGTAACGGCTAATGGGCT
Source organism: Pseudopleuronectes americanus (assembly GCA_038501795.1). Classification (NCBI taxonomy): domain Eukaryota; kingdom Metazoa; phylum Chordata; class Actinopteri; order Pleuronectiformes; family Pleuronectidae; genus Pseudopleuronectes; species Pseudopleuronectes americanus. The sequence continues at coordinate 8,346,291 of CM076729.1, read as the reverse complement.
GGGTTTACACCTAGAACGCCCCAGTACAGTATGAAACATAACCTGTACTTTTATCGACGCTGCACAGTTTGTGGATACATGTAAACCTTTAGAGGAAACATATGGTTTTAGGGGAAGTAAGGGGAAAGGGCCGTGAGATTTCCTGTGAGATTTGTTGAATTAAAAAACATATTTCTAAATTATTTTCTTTGATGAATTATTTAAACCCACAGCTGTGTTTCCTTCCTTTTTTTTTCCCGGCCATTATTAATTCATTGACATTTTGCTCAGATGGAAATTATCGGGATGTTGAGGAGTGGATCTGTGATTGCCTGCAGTGATCAGTCCGATGTTTAATATTGTTAAAAACAGAACGTGGCTCTTCTCACCATTTCATTTCCCCCCCTCGTTCTTATGAGCTGTGCTGGTGGAATTGGGTGAATTTCTTTTACCCTTTAATTCAACCCTGAACCAAACAAGGCAATCAGGGATGTGAGTGTAAAGTATGTAAACCACAGAGTAAGGAAACTGTACCATCCCCTCTAAGATACCATAACCTCTTGGTTCTGTTCACACACTCATCTGCACTTTGAGCGATCAATCTCAGAGGACATTAGGAATGATGATCAGTGGTAATCCACAGTCCTCCCTCAAGTCGGACTGAATCTTTTCATCCTTAATTCTTATTGAACACTAATTAAATCCTCAATGAGACTTTCTCCAGTCTGAGTCAGTATCCACCATGTCCATTTCCCCCCTTTTCCCTCCTCATGTTTATTCCAAGGTTTCTGTACTGTACAAAGAAATCCATTTACATTTAAGATTAATTATGAATATAACAGCTGTAAGACTGTAAACAGTTTATAAATTAGTTTGAGAGGTAAAATCAAACCGGAAGCATTATATTATTATATTATTTATTCATTGTATAAATCAACTCCTTTCATTATTTTGATGAATTCCTTTATCTCTAATGCAGAATCTTTTGTTTCCTTATTTTTGACAAAATAATTATAATTATTTACCTAATCATGCATTTTCGCCCTTTAGGATTCAGTTGCATTCCATCACCGCAAATACATTTTGTTCCCCTCAATAATTGTCATCTCTCACTAAGTATATAGCCTCATCACATATTTAGTCAATGATAGATTGATATCTGTTTTGGAAGAATAATACTGCTTTGTGAAAAAAGGTTACACATATGATGAATGAAAGAGCAGAGCTTCTCCCATCTTGGCTCTGGCAGGGAGCTTCTGCCGGCCCTCCTCCTCTCTGAACTCACCGTGACCAAAACGAAAACAATGTCAGGTCGGGTAGACATGTGTAGGAATTGTTCTGAGGGAACAAATTGAGGGAAAGTGTCTCCCCCTTGTACATTTCACAGTATCTGAACTCTACCTGAATTGTAATTTTTCCTGCTATAGATCAGTTACATTTGCATAATGAAAACATGTGTCTGTGTCTGTGGAAAAACCGGCCTGCTTCTATCTCCTGGCATATTCTAGTCCCTCGCTGCCTCCAGTGCAATTAATGATGTTGCTTACAACATTAGCGCCACAATCATGAAAAATGGCGCTGTAGCACCAAGTCCCCCAACATGCTGAGTTCAATTCATCAAGGGCTTCATGCTCATTGGCAATGTCAAACTTGGTTTCAGCATTATTGAGTGCCTCTGTAATCAAGTATCTGCCATAAACTCTCAAGAGTGATTATGTTTTTGAACATACAGTTCATGAAGATACATGAAGTCCAGTTAATGACTCATCCTGCTCACGAGTTCTGCAGTGCATTCCGCTGCTGAGATAAGGTTAAACTTAAAAAAAACTCTGAAGTTGCTTTTTTAATTCATTGTTTTGTCCGTTTTTGGGCAATTGTGTCTGTGACTGGAATGTTGAACTGTGGCTGCAACACAAGTGTACAACTTGTAAGTGGTGTCTGTGGGACAAAGATATGAAATTCTCTTTTTTTCCGTCTTCTTCTTATCAGCAGTCAGACAGACAGTCAAACAGCCAGTGTGGTATTTTGGCAATTCACCACTTTTGTTATTTTTTAAGACATTTGGGACCCTAATATCGTTCTTTCTCTATCTCCTATAGGAGCCAGTCTTTATGAATGCAGTCTGTAAAAATTCAAGGTTGTTTCAACAATTCAATTGTGTGCTGGGCTGTTTATCATAGAAGGGATTGGCAGTCGAGAAGCCGTCCTTTGAAGCTGTAGCCTCTAAAAAATCTTATTAGGGAGCGTGGGAGAAGTGTAGGGTTGTATAGTTCAGGGGGATGCAAATAGAGTTAGTTTTGGAAGACAAAAATCATGTTGTAGAAGTTGCATCTAGACAGCAATCATCAATCAACAGGCAGGTCTCCTTGGCTCTGTAAATCACTGCGGTGCTGAAGGGCATCATCTGTCCCCATCATCTAATTTCACTGTGTGTAGCACTGTGCTTTACAGATGGTGTACACAACCAATATGTACCACTTGTATTGTTTTTTTATTTGCATCATCAACAATCATACACATTCGTTGGTCTTCCAGCACTGTAGCACGTAAACACAGGACATGAACACTCAGTTTGCCCGTCTATTGTCATCGGCCAACGTTGAACCAAAAATGAATTAGAAAATAACAAGGAAATCAAAATAGATCCAATGACAAACCAACATCAGTGCAATTCTGTAGCATGTGCAGTACGCTCTCTGCAAATACTGACACGGTGTGATCCCATTGGGAGGGAGTGCTCAGCAGTTTGGAGTGCACAGGGTTTTTCAGCAGAGTCAGAAATGTTCATTAGATAAAAAGCATCCAACATTAAATCAATCCTTGATCTTTTTGCTGTAAACAAAACCAAGGCGCAAAGTCAATTAGTAGAACGTGTCAGATGAAACGGCGCGGCTCTGCCCGTGCTGTAAGTACTGCAGTGCAGACAGACGCCAGGAAACCAAAGGAATCTCTCGCTCCACCTCATAGTGGTGAATGGTCACTTTGAGTTCATTTGTATCCCCATAAACATAATAAAACTGAGCTAACTGATACCTCACTGGAGTGACTGAGATGAGTGTAGTGCAGAGCAACATGCTACAGAGACATCTTGTAGGGGTTGTGTGTCTCATTATATATAGTGCTCCCTATTCTAAGACCCCTCAAGCCCTCTCTAAGTGTCATGTTACTAGATTCAAAGTATTAAAAAGCTGCAGATTCAATTGAAACCACTCAAATACAGATGTCTAATGGGTATTGCACACTACAACAGGACAAACAGTGTTTCTGACTGTAATCATGGTTTGAAATGTTGCTTTGAGTATCATACAGCCATTTTGGACTTCTATTGTTTTATACTGATGGACCAGACTGAGGCTTGACAGGAAATGCTCATTGAAGATTATAGAATGTGAAGTATTGCTGCTCTATATGTGCATTCTATGCAAGCATAGACATAATAAACATACTGTAGCATATTCATCATAAAAGATATCTTTGTGGCCAGCGTTTGCCTCAGTTGTGGCATCATATACATTTCACAATTTATATATGTTCATATGTACATGCACGTCTAGTGCAAGATATTTTTTCATCGTTTAGAACTTTTGTTCATCTGGCAATTCCACATCTCAAAAAAGACCTGGTCCTACTCCGGTGGTCCATTTACAAAATCCAAAACAAAACAAAGACCCTTTCACACGTCTCAAATCAGTTTTAGTTTTTTTAAGCACAGTTGTGACCAAAAATAAATAACAGAAAGTGACGCTTCAATAAGTGCATTGAAAATCAGTCATACATGTGCAGAGGTCTTGTCAAGCGTAGAAGATGAGCTCAGGAATCTGTCCCCCCTGCACCCCTGTGCCGTTAGTACTGTCGGAGGAGCACTGGAACTGATATGTCACTTTCCCACACTGCACCTCTGTCATCCCCTCCTGTCCAAAGTAGCTCAGCTCGCTGCCATCCAGAACCACACTGGCAGTGTAGAATGTGTCGGGTTCGATCTGGACTGGATACTCAAACCACACCGGGAAGGTGTTGCTGGAACCATCGGAGAAGTACTTGCTGAGGTTTTGTCCCAACAGTACCCCTTGACGTTTCAGCTCGATTTTGGCACTGTACTCTGCTGAGCCACAGCTAGATCCGTAAAGTCCAAACCCGGCAATGAAAACTCTTTTATCAACTGCAAACTGTATACTGTCACAGCGGCCCCGATATCGCCACTGATTGCTCCTATAGGCACAGGACTGGAATCTGTGGCAGCGCTGGGGTGTCAGGCCCGTCCTGGCCTCGCTGACAAACTGCATCTCAGGTTTCTTGGCCGCAGTGTACCACAAGAAGATGTCGTTAGTCTCATTAAGCGTCAACACGCCCGACTGGGCTGCTCCATTGGCAAAATCATCCAAATCCATTGTAGGTATACGTATCAGGAACATGGCCTTGCCCAAAACCTTGCGCTTGTTGTCCGTTGAAGAAGTGAGTTCCTGTCTCTGGCACTCAGCTTCAGCCCAGCTGAGCGCCGCCTCGAATACCACTATCTCTTTAGCGTTTAGCGTCTCTCGCTGTAGGATACTCTCCAGGGTCTGGGCGTCGATGTCACAGAAGCCCTCCGAGCGTAACGCCAGCTCTGCCTGGGTATCAATCACCTCCCAGCAGCGCTGTGTCAGCTCCGGCTCCTCGAACAGGCAGCTCTGGGAGAGTAGCACGCATGCATTCTTGGCACTCAGGCTGGTCTCCAGGAAGTTGACGCAGGCACGTGCCAGGTGAGGGACAATGTACTTCTTTGCAGCATAGAGAGTGGCCAGCACTGTGTCGGCGCTCAGGTCAATCTCATCACAGTAAATGTACCTGTTGACATAAAAATTGTACTTTCTTAGTTTTATTGACAGCAAAAAACATCATATGCAGAGCGATATAGTGTGAGCCTGTTGGCTGACATTTCTTTTTATGATATCGATAAGAAAACTGTTATAACTGACCAACAATTTATTTGTTGTATAAAATGTGAAATCACTGCAAATCAGAGCAGCCAAACAAAATGGTGTTCCACCTACACTCTCGTCTAGCACCTACTGTAGCTTGTCTACAAGGACGCAGAGAAACACTGCTTAAGAAAGAGATGGTGAACAGCAAGTAGGAGGTGGAGAACAATATGGACTATTCAGTGTGAAAAGTTTAATGTATAATGAAATGAAAATAGACAAAAATAGATTCTATCTCTGAGAAACAGGAATAACCCATATGGCAAGGTAGGGAAGGTCTTAACTAAGACATGTTAGAGATCAATTTAGACCGGTTTTATCAAAGCTTGTTTTTTCACTAACATGGAATTTTATGAGCATTAATGTAGCTTTTGAAGAAAGCACTGTGACATCAGAAGAACAGTGTCAGCCAAATAGCTAAGACAGACGAATCCTTACTTCAGCATTGCCAGAAATGCTGCTGGTTCCACATCTGGAATATGGATTGCATCCGTGTTTTCAGCCAATTCACCATAAAACATGGCATGGAACACTGAGCTGCCCACAGCCAAAACATACTGTTGGAAGAAGAAGAGAAAACAAACTGTCAGAGGGAAAAGAGGAAAAACAAAATGTGCCAATATTTGCATGGAAACCATAAGAAATGTGGGCCTTTTCGACAAAAGCATCTGTAGCTTGAAATAGGTACTAAATCCAAATAGTTCACATGAATCTCTTTCTCTTAACATATAAAACACTAATATCTTCATGAATATTGAACAACCCTTCAAATCTAATCACTTGAGGGATTGACCCTGTTAAGTCTCCACATAATGAGCAGTGCTCTGTCAGTTACCGTTTCGCCTGAGGTGCAGGAGGTGGCGGATTTCTAATGAAAAAATATTGCCTCTGATAAAAAAAAAGGGGGGGAAGAAAACTGGATATCTTAATAACACAACCGAAACCGAGTCCAACAAAAGTTCAATTTACAGAAATTAATGACTAATCTGAATTCATGATGAAATCAGATGCAACATAAGGACCTTAATTATTTCAGTATTAAGCCCTGTATACACGACTGTGATTCCTGTAATTGTACTCATTTCGTGTTTTAGGTCTTTGTGCGCATGTCTGGTTTGTATGTGTGTGTGTTTATGTGTGTGTGTGTGTGTGTGTTTGTGTGCCCCTACGAGTGTGCATGTGCATGTGTAGGTGGGTGCGTGGGTGGTAAATATTTTCTCAAAAAGGCACACAGAGTTTCTCTTGTGTGATTGCATTACAGTGAATCCATTCTCAAGCTTTCTAGTCTGAAAACAATGCAGATGCTGTTGTTAGTCACTGAAATCCACGTTTCTTTTATTTTCTGAATGACAGTTCCTCTTTTATTTGGGATTAAGAGACTAGTATATAAATGAGACATATATTTGAATTAGTCCCACCCTCTTGACCCATTGTGTTTTACAGATGGATACACACAGTTTATCGCTGGTTTTAGCTCCTGGCTGCATCCTCCCTTTTGGAAGGATATACTGCAACTTTGTTATCTGACTTCCTGCCAAGTGGACACAAGAAAGATTGCGGTGCCGGATGCCATTATATCCCATTGGCATAATGTCTCAGCATAAAGTGCAGTCGAGTCATCCAGAATGACCTTCCATAACAGCATTGTATAAATGCACTGCAGCTTCCAATCACAGACAATAAATTTGGATCCCATATAAAGAACAAAAAGAGGATGAGCCATGCTGTGCAGATTTTGGAATGGATGTCCGAGCCCAATTCAAGGCTACCAAATCATCTATCGGGTTTAATGTGAAAGTTGTGATCATATTCAATTAGAGAAGACATCACATCGCAGCAATAAACCATGATCAATTATTAATGTGATCATCTTGAAAGAGTTATGAGGTCAGAGGATGGACTAGACAAAGAGACAAAGGAGTGTACAAGAGGGTATCAACCTGGGAGTATGGGCCCAATCATGATAACCAAAGATTTTTCACTGTACAGTCATTTCAAAATGCACAATCTAATCAAGCAAATGAGTAGCACAATATGTCAAGAGTGTGAAATGCAGCCCTGAGTCAACCCACTGCTCTATACCTTATTCATTCGAATGGGTTCTGTTGGATGTGTTTAAAAGTTGAGTAAATTGCGGTGTGGTTTCTAAAAAGCTGAGCCAAAGCCCAGACAAAGGCGTTCCATTCTGTGAGCTGACTGCTGAAGAGGATATCCCTTCCTCCTTCGCTCACTCCGAGCCTCTATCTGTCAGCCTCATTTACATAAATAATTGAGGACTGTCTCGAAAAGACACATGGTGCGGAAGTGAGCGCAGCACAAAGGATTTCAGTTCCATGACTGCCGGCAGTGAGTTAGATTCTATTTATTTTGTGCTGATATGATAGGAGCAGGGGGGGGTTGTTGCTAATGAGCATGTATTTCCTCCGTGCTACACCCCGATTTTACAGGTGCATGGAAATCTTACTCTGTGTCCTGGCAGCCGCTGGGTTCTTCCAGGCTGACCCACCACAAAGTGAACGTCTGCCATCAGCTCATTGTTGAACATTACTGAATTTCTACAAAGGGAAGAGAGAAAAACATATCATTGTGTGCATTTACTTCAGGGGAGAAAAAGACAACAGGCAGAAAGCATATCTTGAAGATATTGTTAAAGCAGAATCAAAGCCCATAAACACATTTAATGTTGCTTGTGTAAAAACATACGTATTATTTTTTCCTGCTTTTCTGAAGACAAGAGTTTCATGATTGTTTTGAATCGTCCTAAAGACCAAAGACATTTCATTGACTCATAAATCTCTCGCAGAGCACGCAGCTGAAATGATTTTTCAAACCTTATCTTTTATATCTCCATAAAGACACACAAACAAGACAATGAGCTGAACGGAAAATCCCCGCTGCGAAAGAATGGGACCAACAATAAAGCTGCGTTCATATATTATTGAGTGGTGGAACATGTCACAGGGTGGGTAAACAGCCCCATGATGTTCTGGAGAGACAACAAAGCCAGGTCGGCGAGCACACATTTGACTCTGGACAGCTGGGGTCTTTTACTGATAGGCCAAGGTAAATATTTTGCTTTTAGCACAGAGCGGCCTCCGCCTGTTGTGCACATCCAACGCACCCGGTGCCTGCCCCCCCTCTGTTATGTCAGAGCAGCAACGTCTGCAGGAGCAGGAGAGGGTGTCAACAGAGATACCCCCAGCAGATTGAGGGCAGGGCAGAGGGAACACCCAGCCATACTCTACCACACACACAAACACACACAAACACACAGACACACATACTCTCCCACAAACACATCCAGCCATACTCTACCACAGACACAAACACACACAAACCGACAGACACACATTCTCTCCCACAAACACACACATCCATACTGTTCCACAGACACACACAGCCATACTCTCCCACACACACAAACACACACAAACACACATACTCTCCCACAAACACACACATCCATACTCTCCCACAGACACACACAGCCATACACTCCCACAAACACACACACCCATACTTTCCCACAGACACACACACCTATACTCTCCCACAAACACACACATCCATACTCTCCCACAGACACACACAGCCATACACTCCCACAAACACACACACCCATACTTTCCCACAGACACACACACCTATACTCTCCCACAAACACACACATCCATACTCTACCACAGACACACACAGCCATACACTCCCACAAACACACACACCCATACTCTCCCACAGACACACACATTCACAGACACAAAATCTCACACTCACATCTCTGTATCTTAACTAATTGTTTAGTGGTACATTTTCTGGATATAAAGGATGCTCTGATCAGAAAATTGCCAATTAAAATATGCTTGAACTTTTCAGATTACTATTTCACAATCATCTCCACTGAATTAACAGTTGAGGATAAAAACAAATCAGATCCACAGTAATTATTCTGTAGTGCCTCCAGGGTAATGTTTCTTGTACCTACCTTTCTCTGATAGTGGAGTAGAGTCCCTGCCAGTTACAGTTCTGTATGGTGTTGTTGTTGTTGAGGTTCTGCTGCTGGTACTGTTGCACCGTGGTGGTGGATGCCGGCTTTTTGGTGGGAAAAATGTCTGCTGCCATCTTCTTCTTCTTCTTGCTCCTCAGAGTGATTATCTCATAACAGACGGGAGGCAGCTTGGAGGTGCCGCTGGCATTCCCTTTCTTGGAGCTCTTACTTGACTTGCTCTTCACCGATTCGGGAAGCATTAAGAAGAAAGTCAGACATTTCATGTTCCTTCCCTTGGCGTCGACCATGAGTGTGTTCAACTGCCGAGCAGTGGGAGTTCACGCAGAGAAGACATTCACCAGCAGCAGGCAGGTGCGAGGGAGGACCGACGGGGGACTTGGGAGGAGGACGGCAGAGAGTTGAGCTGAACTTGGCAGAGCCGTAGATCCTGTGCAAGGTTTCACCTTCAGGGAACTAACTCTCTTGTTTCTTTCCCTCTTCTGAAGGGACCGGCTCAGACTGGTGATCCGAAAGCACTTTTCCTGCGTGAAGTTTGATCTGCTGACGGAGAAGCTCTCAGGGTTCCCATCCCTGGTTGTCCAGAGTGATGCGATCAGCTCTCTTCAAATCCTGGGTTCTTCTCTTTCGCCCTCTCTCTCTCTCTCTCTCTCTTCTCACTCACTGCTCTGCTGAGGGTTGGCCTGACAGCCCCAGATTTAGTGCAGCTGCAGTGGTCCTCAGTCGGGCAGCGCGTGTTTACTCAATTCCTTTCCCTGTGCCACTTTTGTTCTTGCTGTCCCTCTCTCAGTCCGGCTTCACGTGTGGATCTACCCTTCTCTCTCTTGCACTTGTTCTTTTTCCCCACCCCCCTCTCCTCCATTGAGCACAGACATCTCCAGGATGCTGTAGCCGTGGATGCTGTGCTGCTCCGCTCAGCTGCTCGTTCTGCTGACTACAGAGGTTGAATGGGAGAGTGCAGAGACGCTACAGAACCCCGTCCCCCTCCTCCACCCGCCAGCCACCGCACATTGCACGGCTCTCTCTGAAGCTCAGCCAATGGCAGCACGCAGCGTTCACGATTGGCCAATGCAGCCCAGTGCAGCACATACTTGAATATGCAATAGTCTACGTCTCTATTAAAGTGACAGCCGTGCTCCGAAGGAATGATATATTAATCCACAGTTTTACTACCTCTGTTTACTTTACCTGAAACCACAGCATTCACTTGGCACCACAGCAAACATAGACTCTGAGCTTTAAATCAAAAGGGCAATGCAAAGTCGCCTGCTCTTTTTAAGGGCAGAATTTGCTTAATTCATGCAGCTGCTGACGGTCATATTTTGTTTTTTAATGAGCTTTGCACAAATGCATACAAACAGTTGAATTTGCAATTCATGGTTCATCTCTGTTCTGATTGGACTTCTGACCTCTGGACTGTTTTGCGTTTCAAAGAACCTTTTGGATGTGAAGGTTTACAGCAAAAGCATGAATGTCAAACAGATAATACACCAGCTGTTCTCATACTACTAGAAATCGACAATGTAGCATTTTGCAATGAGCTGATAATCTGTATCTTCAAATAGTTCCGGACTGAATTAACATACATAGTTTTGCATTTCAAATGAGAGAAACTGCTCTAGAATAACAAAGATGTTTTCTCAGAGCCTCGCTTTTTGAAAAACCAACCGCTTTCACTCCCAACCGAGAATATATGCCTGCACAAGCTTTCTTGTTAAGTCATCTCTTCAGGAGAGTACACGGGGCTATAAATGTAATGCACTCTTTGCACAATGTATAATGCATACGGTTCCTTTGCTCTCCTTGTCTAGTTGGGCCTGTGCACAGTGGGTATTCTATTTAAAGCGCTGGGATGATTTTGCTTTTTGCTAGTAGTTTCAAATGATATGAAATGCTGTCAGATCAGCAGTAGTTTCCTTTCTCTTATGGTGTTTTGTTGGTGTTTTCATTACTATTGCTAGAGTATACCTTGTATTAGCAACAGTATTTTCTTAGGTAGTACAATTGCTACTTTCAAAAGTAATAACAATAATTAATTTGCGTATGACATCATATTACATTTTGATATGGTGAAAAGAGGAAAAGAGTTTAAGACAAAAACAGCTGAATGAATTAAATAAATATAACCCAAAAAGTATTTCATTGAACCGCTGCCACATTATTGATTTTCCCATAAACCTGAATTAACTATCTTAGTGTTTTGCTGCACTGAGGAGCACTGAACCACTAAGCCCCCACTTACAGTGTTCGCCGTTGAACAGAGAAATTTGCTATGGTAACATGGAGCCAACATTACAGGGCACCATACTCTCAAATTGCAGGCCACTAGAGATGTTACCTTGGTAACCACATCCACAAGCAGCAGCGGGATAGAAATCTAGTGTGTGGACATACAAACGATGTTACAAATACAAGAGAAGTCCTAATGTTGCTCCACATGTTTTAACAATTAATTATGAGGACATTTTAATTGCATTTACACTGTGAATATTTTGTTATTATAAAGCCATCCAGTGCTTTTACCAAGCACTCAGCTGAAGCTGCTGTGTTAAAAAACAAGAGTACACATGTTAAACCAACAATTCTCAGATCTATCTGCCATCCTGGTCCAGTATGATAAATAGGATGTCATTCTATATTTCCACGAATGCCTTTCTGCTTTCTTTAATTACAGTCTCTCTCCATTTATCAGCAGAAAATGTAATCTTGTTATTCACACAATCAGAGGTAGCAGTGAGAGCAGGGGGTAATGATGGTGTTGTCACAGCTTCAATATCACCTTTGTCTCACACTTTGTAATTGCGAAGTCACACATTTCCACAGAAAAGGAAAACATTAGCATGACTGTAGTCGCACAGCAATCAGTGTTACGGTCGACAAACACCGCTAGTTCTCAATTAATCTTTCATGATTAAATAATGTCAGCACAAATACAAGCTGATGTATGCACAAAAGTTTCAGAAATATTTTGAAATGCTCATTACAGTATTTTTTCATTTTTTATTTTGCTTAATGGCACTGGAACTGTGAACCAAAATAAAATATTGCATCAAATACACACGACACATTTCCCTCATGATAGTGAGCTTGGAAAAACTCCAGCCTCAGCGTGTTACCTTCAAAAGATGAAAAGTTATAAAGCAGCAGAGTTCCAGCTGTGCCTGTGTTGATTCCTGCTTGATGACAGTACTCAGTGCAGCCTCTTCATCTTGAAAGCAGTTACACCAGGACTCCTTCATCTCCTTAAGAAGGAACTGTAGTCACAGTGAAAGACATAAAAGCCATAACAGTTGATAAAATAGAATTAGGCAGGTACCTCAGATATATAAAGTTATTCTGTATCTTGAGGAGTCTGTTTCCTATCTTAGTTCAAGAGCACTTTGAGAGCATTTCTTCTTTATTTCACGTTCAGATTTTTTATCGTTTCCCTAAAAACCCTGTCCTCTCTCTCAAATAGCCCCGGCTTGCGTGCAGAGTTACTCTGTTCCTGCTCCAAACCGTTTATGCTTCTGAGTGAGTCCTGCTCCTCACGCTCAGGCTGCTTGTGTGTGATGTCGAAATTCCTGCTCGGTTTCCTGAGTCGACTTTTGTGAAATGACCTTGTCAGAATTCCCAATTCCCAATGAAAGAGTAGCCTTTTCATGTATGTCCCAAATGCTTGGGCACTGTTAAACCAGATTCACTGGTCACTTTATCGCCCAATAAATACTTTTTTTTAATGTTGCAATTTCTTTTATTAAACTCATTTTATTGATTAGTCATTAGCAATGTGGGAGAACATACATGATTATATTGATGGTTTTCAAGTGTTAATCATGGTCAGTCATGTGAACACCACCGCTAGGCAACAATCAACAAAATGCCAATGTGGTTTCCACTGTTTGTCAAGCTGTGACAAGCTCAAGGAGTTTAATTAAGTAAATATTGTGTGCAAGAAATTCCAAATGGGATGTGTGTGTGTAAACATATAGTGTTCATATCTGATTAAAAACAATATCAGAATAATACATATATATTAGTGGCTTATAGACCTGCATTACAGCAACTGGCCTGTGCTCACAAAACTAAATCAATTTGTAATTTGGAAAAAAAGTGTTGTTTGTCTTAACAAACTAAGATAATAGTGATCAGGCCCTGTCAAGTTGCCATCTTCTTCAAATCTCACAGGTATCAAGATTCCAAATACATTCGATTGTCATGCAGATTATACGACAAGTGCACAGTGAAACAAAATTATGTTGCATCCAGCTCCAAACGCAATTTAAAATGCTATCGGTTCCTATGAAAACGAATAAGATAATAGATGTAAAAATAGGGTTAGAAACAGACATTAGGATATTAAGCACAACTGAACGAAATTACACATATTGAATAAATAGATAAGATATAAACAGACATTAGGACATAAGAATCCCACTGAATACTACAGTTAGTAGTGATGTTGCAGAGGTGACTGGCTGCCTCTCCTAGTCTGAGTGCAGAGATGGCGCCCTGTGCAGTGGCAGTGCTCCACTGCAGAGAGAGACACCTGCTGAGAGGCTTGGCTCAGCACAGTGGAGCAGAGAGGAGGCTGAGAAATGAGCTGTGATGCAAGTCTGGCACACCGAGGCAGGGACAGGATCCAGCAGCTCGTCCAGCATTCACCCCGACCATGTGCCACCCACAACCACCTGCATGCTCTTCCACCACAATTAAGGCAGGCAAAGACACCTGACAGGTGGAGGAGGCGGAGGTAATGGCTCCTGCATAGTGATGGGCCTCTGAACTCCTGAAAAGGAGAGCTGTTAATCAGCGGGGTTCGGGAGAGAGCCGGCAGTCACAAGAACAGTGTGATGTTTGTGTGTGGAACCAATGTTGTTGGGTAGTGAGATTTCCCCACTTATCTCTTCAGGATCTTCTAATCCACCGGTGATGCTGGAGCCTATGTATAAATACTGAGGATGAGTCCAGGATTCTGCCTTGTAATTTGGTATGGTCTTAGTATTCGGAAGGTTAGGGTTTGGGTTAGGGTTGTTGAACTATGCCACACCACACCTAGTTACTAAGCAGAATCTTGGAATTCATTTCAGTATTTATACACAGTTTCACTGGGTTGGCATCTGGAGGAGAAGAAGAAGAAGAAGAAGAAAAAGAAGAAGAAGAGGAAACATCAAAGACCACAAAGAGGGGATCAAAGATATTTCAGATCATAGGCATGTGAGTTTATATAAGTTAGAGTTTAGATCGAAAACCTGACAATAAACCTAACTAAGAACAAGTATAAGTACATACACAGAGAGCCAATAAAACCGAACAATGAAGATTTCTGTAAAGTCACTAAGTTCAAGCATTCGGCATGTGCCTGAAACAGCAAATGATCCGAAGGACCAGAAAGAGAGCCAGTGCAGATTCTTTGCCATGATGGTGATACTCAAGATTTTAGAAGAAAGCCACATGCTGGAGATCTGGGGAAAGGACAAGTGTGAGGACTACTCATCACGTATGGTGGACAAGATAATGGATGGACTCTCAGGGACTGGGTCGTGGCATATGAGGTTTTACAAAGCAAGAACCTTCGCCAAAGCTGTGCTGAAATGCGTGGAGAAGAAATACCCGTTTACAGGAAGGGACCGGATTTTGTCAGAGGATCCACTTTTGGAGATCATCATTGTTAGATATATTCAAAAGCACATCAAGCACTACATTGATCGTAGACGCCTGCTTGATAACATAGGGATTGCTGCAGGAATATTTGCGCTTACGTTTGTCTTGGCAGCTACATACGCTAGCATAATATGGTTGTAAAACTTGAGTGGAGGAGCAGGCCCCCTTCTACCTCACCGACTTGCTCCACTACCACTCTACATCCCGTAGGCTCTGCTCCTCTGATGCTAACCTCCTCACCCATCCACTCAGGAACAAGCACCGGACTTGGGGCGACAGATCCTTCTCCGTAGCTGCCCCCTCTCTCTGGAACTCTCCCCAAACACATCCGAGACTGCTTCAAACCTACAATGTTCAACTCATAAATCAAAACTCACTTTTTAAATAATAATTTTTTTTTATTATTATTATTAATTATGATAGGTTGATGAGCAGTTTCTCACTGTCAGTGAATTGGTTTACCCTGGGTGCACCAGTTTTTCCATTTTTACAACAACAACAACAAAAAAATGCATTTTTGATTTCTTCTTATACTTTAAATACAGCTTTACAGTCAGATAAGTGGGGATCCCCAGACACACATATTGTAATGGTAATTTAAATATTTACACAGGTTGCATATATTCAACAAGTTTTAACTGAAGCATGTTGAAACACCTGGGGCCTCATTTGTAACCGCAGTGTACGATGCTACTGTGCCAGTGGTGTTTGAATGATGTGTGTCAAAGATTGTGATGGACTGTATCAATTTCTGTTTGAATGGGTGAATGTCATAAGTTGTACTGTAAATGGCTCAGAGTGGTCATCAAGACTGATACAATGTGTTTTATTCAGTTTTAATAAGGCACATTCAGTGTCTCTTTTTCTTTATTCCACAGTGTTTAGTTTTTCTCCTGTATCACCATAACTGTTGCTGTCATTAAAGAATCGCCCTGGTCTCCAACACTAAACTTCTTCTGAGTGTGTCTCTGTGTTTTCTGCATGTTCCCTTTGTTAACATTTTTAGTTTCATAACAAGGCAAGGTAATCGAGATAAGCATTTATATTTAAATAAAACCCAACAACAACCCTGTCTTGTTCAACATGAATTTCCAATTGTGTCTTGTCCAACAAATGGCCTTACACCATAGATGAGACGATAGCCTCTCCTTTGGCTCACAATCAATATGTCACAGGCAGAAGACGTATGGGGGTAATTTTACTTGCCTCAAGAGCACAGAAAAGCACAAGACTGTTGGACGGCTGCAGGAGCCACAAGCCTCTGGATACATGCACAAGAGTAGCCTTTTTAACATTTACCCCACACATACAGGGATTGTCTATTTTTGTCAGGAAGCATCTGTCCATCTTGCAGCTGTGTGTGCGTTGTGTGCATGTGCGCGCTTGCGTATGTGTGTGTGCTGCAGAGTGCGTGGACACAGTAATGACAGTGTAGAGAAGACCTTGTAACCCCGGCCCACCACATGCTCACACGCTGACTCCTACACACTTTCCACCACTGCTCACTCATTGCCCTCCCTGTGCCGTTATGTAGAACTTGATAGCTGTAATTTTCAGGGTGATTAAATGTTTTGTTCGTGGTATGAGGTGATCTTTGCAAATGTATCACATAATCTGCCCTGTGGAGTGTTGACCATTGACTGGGAGAGTTGTTGTCTGAGCCTGGTCTCGGTTTGTACATGTGCATAACACCTAATGGCCATTTCACCTTTTACTTTCACATTTACACTACAAAAAAAAACTAATGCCAATGCCATCATCTCACAATAACTGTATTCTTTGTGAGGTTGAATTTGGATCTTAGCAATAAAACTGAGAACAATTCTGAACACTGCAACAGTCAGCGTATCTGTGACAACAGATTTGATTGCAATTGCTATTGCTAACAAGTGTGTAAAAAAAAGCCTTAAACACTCCAGCGTCTATTCTATTCACGCAACATACCGTGTGAGGATTTGTCTGGACAAATAAGAAACCAGATAATAAAGCTTCATAAAGAAGGGAGCGTGAGCACCTCTAAGCTATTGTATATAGGGTTTAAAAGAGCTCCAATAATAGTTGGTTAAAGGATGTAACCTTGCATTAAAAAATAGATGAGTATGTGCTTCCGACTTGGCACAAGGGTCATATGCGGAAATTAATTTTTCATTGACTGATCAGAAAGTGTGAAGGACATGGCATGAAGTTAAGCTCTAAAGATTGAATCTAAGAAGAAAAATCATTACTCAAAAAGCAGCAAAAAAACGACAAGATTAAATTGGATTATCAAAAGACCTTGATGAATATTGGCGGCACACTCTTGGGTCAGATGACACCAAAGTAAATTAGCTGGGATCAGATGAGCAGCATGTTTGGGCAGGCAATCAGAGCTACAGGTGGGAGAGATGACACTTATAAATGTCTACAAGAATGAAAGTTTGTTTATCCAATAATAAATACAGGATGACAGTGATCTCAAACACAATAAATCACAAGAAGAAAATATTTGAAAAATGTGACACAAACAAAGTGAAATTATTACCAACACTAATATCGGAAGAATCCAGGCCCAAGATGTTTGTATCTGTAATTTTAATATCAGATAATTACATTTAAAAAAGCCACACGTAATGTCACTAATTAAGAGTATACCGACTTCTCAGAGTTTGCAATCAATTCTGGATTTGCTAAACTTTGCCGTGTTTCAAATTAACTGGCTTGACTTTCTTGGGCCTTGCTTGAATCAGATAAAACAGATTTTATATTTACTTTTCATGGATATGGACCAGGGGTGTATCCAGTCTGCTGGGAAACTGGGAGCTGTAACCTAGCTTCGTTAAAATATAATTTTAAATATCACTCAGTACAAACAATATAATCAGGTGCAACAACATCCATGACTCAGAAATTGAAAACCTTGGGCTGAAGATTGAAGATCCACCAGCGTTTGTCATCAGTATTGACAACGCACTAAAACCACAACTTAACAACTGTAACTAGTGTACAGGGAGATGTAGTAAGAGTGATACTATCATTAACAGTTAGAATCTGCTTTTGGCCATTCAAATTTAACAACACAAGAGATGAACTGTTAGGAACAAGAAAGTGTGATTCTCTCGATCGATGTAAGCTGTAGTTGTCTTGTGAACACGAAATCTCAAAAGCACCTTGAGGGAATTTCTTCAACGTTGGTACAAATATTGACTTGGACTCAAACATAAACTGATTAGTGTTTGGTGGTCGAAAGATAAACAAGGTCAAGGCTGTGATGATCTCGCATATCCCTTGTTTCCCCTCAGTGATGCACCAACCTTTGAACAATTTGGAAATTTTGTTCAATAAGAATCATAGATTAAAGTATTCGATTTGGGAGGTCAAAGTTCAAGGTCACGGTGGCCTAACAAAACATGTTATTTTCTAACATGATGTCAGTTTCCCAAGTCCAGTCATCTCTAACTCTCACCAGTATCAAGCAGAGGATGGAGGCTTGGTTACACTGGTTTGCGTCTGATCAGCACACAGGAACAGGCAGGCCACCAGGACCCGAGCACCTGCTGTTACAAAGGTGGGAGCTCAGCTGTGGGAGGAGTGCAGAGAGGCAATGGAAAATGATTTTTTGTTTCTGATTTTTGAACCTCAAAGAGGAGAAAAGAATCGTTGGCGGTTGGATATTGCTCAGCAGAGATTAGGGAAGTGCCGAAATTTCTTTGGGGGACATTTTTAAAAGGAGAAAAGTGCACTTTGAAAAATCAATAGGAGCTGCTGTAGCCTGGAGTCCTCTCTGAATGGCATTTAGTGCAACCAGAAATATCTTGGGGTTTGAATTTTATTAATGATTTTCAGTGAGTTCAGTCCTGTGAAGATCAAGGCTATTTTTGATTATTACACATTAGAGTCCCGCACGGGAAACAACAGGATCTCTCTTTTCTTCTTTCTTATTCTCCTACCATCAGCATCTGATTCATAAAATACAAACACATTAGGCAGCGGCATGTCTTTTTTTGTATTCATTTAGAAGAGTAATAAAGTTCTAGTTAATGAGATCATGTCGTTCATTAAAATCAGTCACGTGAAGTGTACTAAATTACATAACCAACACTGATTGGCCTGCTCTTCTACTCCACCACAGAGATTCATTTCTGCTGACACGACTTCTGATGTCTGGGCTTGATCTGTGTTCTCTGAGATCTCCACGAGAAGATGCTACTGAAGTGTGGCGGGGCGGCCACAGGGGGGGCTGTCCAGCTCTTTTTACCCTCTGCTTCAAAAGTATTCAGCTTCTCAGTAGAGCTTATTCAAAGTCACTGCCAGTTCCATCTCATTTCATGTCAAATATTTATTTGCCCTGTCCTTATTATATGCTTATCATCGCACCATTGGGGGAGGGGGAGTTGGTGATCCCTAAGTCCCCGCCCCCCACGAGTGTCCAAGATAGACAGATTCACGCTCAGATTTGACAGACTTCCAATCATCTCACTTGCATTGACTCATCCGCAGCATCACTCAGTTGCTACATTTTTTATATTTGATTCAGTGACGTGATCTGAATCATATTATTTTTCACTCAAGCCACACCAGGCGATTCCACTGATCAGCACAACGTGGACAGGACAGGAGGTGCTTGTCACATAAGATCAGCAGTTTGGTGATCTTTAGCGAAGGCCTGCACGCTCAGAGACCCACCCAACACATGGTTACCTTCCCAGCAGCACACTACCACGCTCCTCTGTACCTGGAATATGGAAAGCAAGGTGTTGACGAGGCTGGTTGAGTGTTGGCAGGAGTCCCACTGATGCTGGGAAATAAGGCCGGCCATATGGTCCGTCCTGTGGTGTGACTGGACACGTCTGCATCCCAGGCAGATGCGTGAACCGGTGTATTTACACAAGAAGCCTGTGTCATTATAATGTTCACCTTAATGTATCTTCAGCTCGCCACATAATAGCATAGGGCTTGTGCTGACTTGTATTTTGATGATTATGAATATCAGTATCGAAACAGAATCCTTTTGCGTTAAAGCTGCACTAAAAGAGCCCCAGAGGAGCTGACCAGGCACATGCAGGCATGGAGAAATAAAGAGCGAGGGGGAGAGAGAGGGACGGAGAAGACAGATGCAAAAGAGATACTGAGACAGTTTGTAATGAGGGTCCCTTTGTCAACAGAGAGGAGGGGACGTCTCCTTGCTGTCTTAACAAAGCAGGAGGAGAATGGCAGTGGGATAACAATGACGCATGCAGCATTTGTACAAGCAAAGTGGGAGTGAGGGGAGGAAAATGACATGTAAACATACAATAAACATGTTTGAATCAAGACCTCTGCTTGTTATTTAGTTTCACATTGAGACGCTTTAGCATTCTGCTGCTGTGGGTTGTTGCAAAGTGGCTGCTGCCATGTGACCCCAGTATTCCATATTGCAACATTAAATTGTGGGGTGTGTGGGTGTGTGTGGGTGTGTGTGTGTGTGTGTGTGTGTGTTAATCAACAGAAACTGCTGGGCAAGAGAAGGTCAGGGAGGAGATTGGGTTTTTCTGAACTGAGTGAAAACAGTCCCCATAGAAAGCTGAGGGAAAGCAAAAAAGTGAGATATGGTTCTGTGGAGCACATGGGAAAAGACCTTCAAAGCTGATTCTTAATCCTTTCTGTACCCCAGACCTCCCCCATCCCCTTCCCCCAGTCTAATCTCCGACACTGCATTAACATTTAAATTTTTCACAGCAATTTCAATCCAGTGTACGCCACGACCACCTAGATTTATTCAGTTGTACTAATTACCTACTGCTGGGATGGGAGTGGATGGTTTAACCTTCTCACAGCTAATTTCTCCTGATTTCTCCTAAGCTGCAGTGCAGCCGCATGGGGCGGCAATATGACCTTTTCCATTTTTATTATCCGCGACACAGGCAAAATGACACTAATAACGATAATGTGGTGGCATCTTTAAAAAAAAATCACGACAAAATAATGAAAATTGACCATATACTTGGCTTTGTATTTCACTACATGTTTGCTTTGTGCGATAGTTTTTTTTGTCTTCAACCTATTCTCTGTCAGCCGGCCAGTGAGTTATATTCACTGGGATTGAACATTTGAACCACTTAACCTGTTGCAGAGATTGCTGTGTATGTGAGCTTTTGTTCACTCGTCCTCTCCAGCCAGCCTCCCAGTTAAAACAGCTTTTAGATTGTTGCTCCTGGCAAAGACAAAATAATGGGTACTTGTGCGCCCTTGAGAGTCATGCTATACGTGACAATTTCACCAAAAGACCCAGGTCAAGTGACAAGAAGAGAAACCACCCAGGTTTAAAATGTATTTTAATAAATTCTGTTATTAAATACTTTGCTCAACTAAGACTTGCTTTTGTTTTAAGCATGTTTTAATAGCGGTGCAAGGCTAAGTAAAAAAAAATTGGTGGACTACTAGAGAGTTGTCTTTACTTCCCAATCTGGTGTCCTCATTGGACAGGAAAACATCTTTTAACTGTGTTTTCATAAAATACATGTCATTGCTAGAGGAAGGATCGATATGTTTTTTTTTAACCTGCCAACTCAAATGATGGACAGGTTGGGGAGACTGCACTGGTTGGCGGAGGCATACAACCGCAGTACGTACCTTGCAACACTTTTGTGTTTTCTGTCCCAAGAAACCCAAAAGCCCACAACAGAAGTAACAATGTCACTGTGGGAAGTCGAAGTCTAACCTTTACATGTATGCAAATCAAACATGTGCAGAGTGCCAATTACCCGACAACTAGAAATTGTGTTATTTTCCTTCTCTTTTTATAAGTGAGTGTCTCTCTGTGTGTGTGTGTGTGTGTGTGTGTGTGTGTGTGTTGTGTGTGTGTGTGTGTGTGTGTGTGTGTGTGTGTGTGTGTGTGTGTGTGTGTGCCTGTGTGTGTGTACTGAGCCCCGGGGCATCTAGTAATTTCTCAGCACAATTAATTTTCGTAAACTTTGTTAAAAGGTCAGCAGTGAATGATGGATTATGACTTGTTTTGATTAAAATATTTTTTCTCTGATCAATGGGAGATAAAGAGTCAATGCAAATTGAAAAATACTTTTCAATATCTTTCTTTTGACTGGCAAGATATTCTAATAGCTGCGATTAGAGCCCGACAGATATGGATTTTCAGGGGCTGATGCTTAAAGGGATTTACTAGATGCAAATTAATCCTAAAACTGTATTTGACAAAGAAATGTAATTGAGGTTTGATATTAAAATAAAAAAGATTTTTGAAAAAAGGTAAATACAACAGATACAAAGAACTTGAATTAAGAAAATAAAAAACATTCTTCTGTAATTGCAGGTTCTGGGTAAGAGGAAATTATCTGTATGAAATGTGAATGCTCTCCCTATACCTCTGTTGGTTTCAGTTGGAGAATCTGGTTTTTTCGAACTTATAAGGAGTAAAGAAACAGTCTAGGCTAATAGGTGACTCCAAAACATGTAGGTGTGAATGTGAGTGTGAAGGTTTGTGGTTCTCTGTGTCAGCTCAGTGATAGACTGGTGTCCTGTCCATGGTGTACCCTGCCTCTCAGCCGGAGTCAGCTGGGATCGACTCCAGCCCCCTCACCACCCTCAAGGATAAGCTGTATAGCTATAACGGATGGATGGATCTATTTGCTTATGCTGTATGCATCTCACTGAGGTATAAGTGACTGCACCAACGCACATTAAAACACTCTTTTATGCCCCTGACTGCAGAGTAATTCATAGGTACACAGGATAACAAGTGATTTTACCCTGAAGCGGTGCCATATTTGTGGTCTATAAAAGCTTCATATTCTCTAAAGTGCTTATATCAATTAAATAGACAACAGCAATATGAATCCCAAACAACCTTTTTCACATCTTAATTTATGTTGAAACAGGAGCCAAAGGTTGGTAAATCCGTGTGATACTGCCTTTTAGAGCTGCGTGCTGCAGTTTTGCTGTCTAATTTCAGATTTGTCTGACAGTGGTGCAGCCCATGTGGGTGGTGTAAGAGCCTGGCAGCTCACATTCAGCATGCCAAGAGAAAAGACTGCACATGCTTATTACAAGAGAGGAACATTGTCACAGTGTACGATGGAACAAGATTTGTATTTGTTTTTTTGTCATGCTGTTGATTAAATCCTTCATGATAACCTCCACATTGCATTCTCCAGGCGAAAAGCGTGCTCATCCACTTTAAATGACTATATAGTGACTAGATGATACAGTACAAGGGATTTAATGCGTGAGCCACACATACAGTATGGGGTGGAATTCAAGGGGATTAATATGTGAATAGGATTTAGTTAATTGCGTTTTATTAATTTATAAGGTACTAAAAACATTTAACGTGACAAGGGAATTTCCCCCCTGCCAAATTACACCACTAAAACGTCCATGACGCAGTTACACAGTAAACATTTGCACATTCTGCTTGCTGCAGGGTTTCTTGTACTGTACAGTAGGTGTGGTGCAGCCTGCCACTGCTGTATTCCACCCCAGAGTGCTGTGAAGGTGATTTATTGGAGGGAGGGGCCCATGAGCTGCAATCAGCCCGTTTCCATCAGCGTTATGGCCGCATGACAACATCCAGCTGTCCCTGATGTGCCACCGACGGTCAATGGCGTGCTTGTCAGCTGAGCAGCTTTACTGCAGTGATGAGAACATATACACACACACATATATTTTTGCCACACAATCACATATGCTGACACGTATGCTCCCACATACAAAAAACACCAAATGAAATACATCATTGTTTCTCAGGTTTTTGTCAAATAAGTTATTGATTTTTAATGATAGCAGCAACAGTTCATCAATACTTAATAATAATAAGTATTACTGTTAAGTGAGAGTTTAAAGTTAATTATGGTTTGTGCATGTACAGCTGCAAGTATAAAATACTGAAATAATGACTGCACATGTATTATCATGGTTATGTCACGGCCAGGTGTTTTGATACATCAAGCACATAGTATACTTTCCTTTACCAGTGTCTGACAAAGATCCAGTCCATCCAGTGTATGTACAGATGGACAATGTGTCTCTGCTTCCTGCTGAAATGAAGCCAAAATATCCCGGATACGAACACTGCCATCTTGCACCAATGACATCATCTGGAGCCAGAGTCTGCACAGTAGCAAACAGGGGGCGGAGCTGCGGTATCGAGCTCCCGCGGATACACACACTCCACCAAATACGAGTCGGTCTCAGTTGTCACTCGTGTTAGCGTCATATACCTAATTAAAACAAGAATATCAAAAATTAACACTTGGGAACATTCACTAAATGGTGATTGTATTCTTGTGATACCACAAGACATAAACAGTTATATGTTAAAATATAAAATATTCCAAATGTTTCCCTTTCTGCTTTACATTCCACTACACCTTTAATTCCCAATCTTAATTACGATTCTCCATACATACAATCTGTTTCATAATACGATTCCCAAATGCTTCATCCCAGGTGTTTGCTTTCAGTTTTATAACGGACGCTAAGCAATACCTTTTCTCCAATTCACTGCTTGTAACTTTCATGTGGAAGTTGAAGATGAAACTTACAGACAGTTTTAGCTGAGTGACTTAGAAACTTCTCCAGTGAATGACTTTGCCAAGATTGTGTTCTGTTCTTCTTTCAGTCTGAGCGGGCACACAATCAGAGAACTGACTCACCGAAACATCAGTGCACGTCTCTCGCTCTACTGTTTTTACCTCTCCAGCTGCACCTGCTAACTTATGATATAATGGCATGATACAATTGCCTGATGAGTTGTTAACCCAGCGGGCTCAATTTGATTTTGCATACAACAGCTGGGATGCTATGAGTGATGTGAGTGAAAGGAAAGCTGTATCATTCCTATTGAGGTAGTTATTGATGATAACAACAGCAAATATATGATTCCTCTGTAGTTTGAGGTTTAAAATATAACAGAAGGATTAAATAACACAGTTTTTCCAGAATGGAGTCAAGCATGTTCTTGAGTAAATAACCCATTGTGTTTTCTGATTCATGCTGATCTCTCACAGTACAAAATGTTCCCTATTAGTGGCTAGTGATGCTGTGACTTGATGCATTAAACTGAATATGTGAGTACTGCTTTGTGAAGAGGGCACAATGCAGACACTCCTGCTGTTTGGTCGCCAGTGGAATCACCTTTGTTAAAACATTGACACGTTCACTAATGCCACTGAAATGAGCTGTAAATATAGATGTGTGTCAAACCATTTAGTAAATACTTAATGTTTATGGCAATGATCAGAGCCCTGTGACACTGTAATTCATTCTCGGTATACATAACTAGATGATTGGGTGGGAGAAAAGCAGCGAGAGGAGAGATTTATCCTCAGATTCTGCAGTTTGTAAAAGAACAATTATGTTGTTACCTGAACCACAGGGGTGTACTTTCTTCACAGGTTGAAATGTACTGTCACGCTAAAGTAGGCTAATATGCTAATATAGCATTGCATATTAATGTTAGAATTTAGGGGTTTTGTGTTAGTATGATCTGTCAGAATAAGAGTCTGCTTAAAGATGGTTGAAGAATCTCCACTTCCTCACTATATCCAGGAGAAGCAGTCATGGTGTCCATCTTCATGAACAGTCCATGGTCAGACATTAAGGATTACTGTGTTGTATTTATTCTTTAGTTTCAAGAGTGCAGGTGAACAAACAGTGGCCTTCAGCTAACATAAAATGTGAGAGGCCCTCCCCAGGGTCAGTGTTTGTTTGGTCCATTCGGCGCTATTGTAGAAACATGGTGATGCAACATAGTGGAGACTTCAAACAGAGACATGTTTCAAACATTAAAGTGAATATACACTAGTGAAAACATGGTTATTAATATCTTATTCCAATTCTAGCTCATCCTGTATCCCACACACTGGACCTTTATACTCAAAGTATAACTTACGCTAATATGGATGTGGGAGTTAGTATTATAGATGACTAACACACTAGTACAACATTGGATTCAGCAACATGGTCTGCATCATTTAAGGGACAATTTCAAGATTTTTAATTAAGTCAGTGTCTGCTAACAAATGAGTTAATGCAATGTGACAAAATCGGAAGCAGCTAATCTCACTGAGAAAACTGTGCAACTGTCCCAGAAATATTTAGCAAACAAACCAGATATCTGTACGAAAAGATACAGAATTTATTATAGTGGTAATTTCCAATGCCAAAGAAATCCATTGCAACTGTGTAATGTGTTGTGCTCATATTTATCCTCTTATGTGCTTGAAAGACTTAATCAAAAGGTTATAATCACAAGCCTGCTGGACAGAGAGCAGGGCCACACAAGGAAAAAAACAATTTCCAATGTCTTAACCACGGTTTACTTCTGTTTTCTTGGCAATTACATTTTTAGACAGAGCGTGAAATAAAAAATGTGTTTTTCCGGGCTGGCGGACAGACAGCACACTCATTTATTGATTTTGCAAATTTAATGCATTCCAGATATAACGCTAAAGCTCCATGCAGCTGAGGAACCCGTCAAACTTTGTCTTATCAAGCATAAAATAACAGCTTTCATTTTATTTGGAGCATTGTTGCTGCAGTTGGATGATGGTTCTCTTAAAAACAGCGGCTACGATTTCACTGCATAAAGATGCCACACAGACTTTTGAATTAATTAATCAATGTGCATACAATCATAATATATTATATTTGACTTTAACAGCTTGCTCGCATTGCCCCATTATCATCCCTTTATTTTCAGCTCAATATCGGTAATGATGACAATAGACACAGGTGCAATTTCTGTTCACTGACATCAACAGCAAGACACAAAAGCAGACAATGGCAATTTGTCAGACATTTAGGACGATGGGCTTTAATCACAGGGGGAAATGGTGGCAATTGAAATGCAGTGTCATTTGGCCAACTGCTTACGAGAAGTGGAATCGAATAGTTCTTAATGTCTTCCTCTCGCTGTTGTTGTATTTCCTGTTCTCATTCAAGACGCAGTTACTAGAGGAAACCTTTCGAAGACCCTTTCTTTGTCGAACAGAGGGCTACAGATTAGACAAATCAGATTTAAAATGGATGTAGAAATGAACCGGTGGAAACACAATATCCACCCTGCTCCTTTCTTTCCGCTGAAGCACCACAGAAATATTATTTCAAACATCCAACTTCACGCTCATGCTCCAAACACTAACTCTCATCTTGTCTGATCTACCGCAAGAAAATGGCTTGTGAATTTCTCTTCTTGCCACTGCCCATATTTTATGGTTGACATAGACCAAGCAGACCCCGCCTGAGGAAGTCTCCGTGACTTTTAATACCAGTTTGAAATTTGCAGTCACATTCAAAGATAGCTCGTCCTTCACACCGTCTTTCAAAAGTGTTTTTAGCTCGGTCGATTTCAGAGTGGTTATTTGACTGAGCAGCCGTGTTAGACTGGTATAATCACAGTGGCGATGATTGGCACTGAAAGATGCAGACAGACCCTTTTCTCCGTTTCTCTTCAGTGATGGAAGAGTGGAAATGATAGAGCATGCTGTGGGAGGGAAAAGGCCAGTTTCAGCCCCTGGGCTCCCTTACGCCTCCTGGAAACTGAGCTAGACGTATTAACACAAACACAGATCAAACACTCCGGTTGTGTGCCAAAATTGTGCCTCTTAAATATAAACCCATGTCTTCTGCTCCAGGTGATCCCCGGGTTATTCTCAGGTTTGTCGGCTGTAGAGCTCCAAACGTGTTTTCAGTGTCTATTTTCTTCTTTGTCTGATGTTGTCATCCAGAGTGACTCACTCAAAGCACGAACATGTCCACCACTGAGTAAGAGTCCCGGGCTTGCTCATCAGACACACACTGTCCTCTGTTCACCTTAAATATCACACCAAGCATTTCGGGGAGGATGTTTTCAATCGCGCCCCAGAACTATTGTCAGGGGTGTATATCTGAAAACCTCGGGCTCTTTTGTGTTGTTTGTGCTTAATATCCTACTCAGCGTCTGCAGCAGATTGCCTCACAGGGGCAGATTGCAGACATTTGAATTAAAGCGGCACAACTATTAAAAATGTATGGTCTGTATGAATGCATGACCTATATTTCGCATGAAAATAAATAAATAAGCAGGGGGTTTAGGGAGGATGATGCAAATCTTCAGAAGTGGGACACAGAAGGAGCTAATGACATTATAACAATAAAGACTCCGGATTTCACACTGGGAGCGTAATGGAGACCAATCCTGTCTGCTCATCCACTCCTTCCCTCTTTTAATCAGTCCATCCCACAACGTCGCCTGCAATATCAGCCCCAGCATGGTTGTGTGTGAACTGACCACTCCCAGTTTAAGTGTATATTGTGACTCTCCCCTCTCTGCACCCGTCAGGCTGGCACAGACACAGAGGGAGCCTTGGCTTTCATGTGCTGCTGTGTTTTTCATGTGCCAGAACAGTGACACATGGCAGCTTTCAGGAGCCTTTGTCTCATTGACGCCGAAGTGGCCTTTCTCCTTCATTCTGTCCCCAACTCATGTCTCTCTGTCTTCGTTCTTTTTTTTTCCTGCCTCTCTCTGTTGTCTCTGTTGATTTCGTCTCCACTCTGCCATTCAGACGGTGCCGGGGACGGCCGCGGTGAGAATAAAGGCCACTGGATTCTCTCGCCTTCATGATGAACTGTCGATTTCTGACTGGAGCACCCTCTGAAATTCACAGCGAGGGACAGAAAGAGAGAGAGAGGAAAGAAACAAGTGGAAAAACAAAACCTATCAGCTCTCAACAGCAGCTGATTTGTGTGAAACTTTCACGGCCTGAGCAGTCCGGCGTGGGCTGCTGCAGACCGACCAATGAGACCTGGCTGTTCGGAGGAGGACTAAAGGGGGTTTGAGTCAAGGCTTTAACATCAATTTGTCATGTAGATCATGTGCATGGAAAGGTCACCTCGTTATCTCTCACATGGTCTCCTGTGGCATTAGTTTCCAGCCTGAAATCTGTCCATAGACCACTGAACCAGGGACGTAACACTGACCCTCACTCTGTGATTGGAGAATAACCTTTTACCTCCTGTTTTCTGCAAAGGCCATTCTGTCTCTAAAGCAACTCATAAACCAATGTTTCTTACCCTCTGAGTTTGTGTGTGTGTGTCTCAGTTTGTGCGTGCATCTCTGTTTCTGTGTGTGTCTATGTTCAGGCAAGGCTGTTGGCTGTTTACATGAAGCAGAAGAGTGTATCCATGCTGAAATGACTAATTGGGAAATATAGTGTACAACCTCATTTGATGCACCAAGCAACTTATTCCCTTTGCATGAATAACTGCAGGTTTATGCCCCAGATACCTTACTCACGTGCAGCTTCTTACACTGCTACAGCCTGTGTTTTGGTCATTTTAAACCGTCTGCTGGATTAGGAGACTCTCTACACAGCATTCTTTTTTTTCACCTTGTTGTTTGCATTGTGTTTTCTTCCCTGAGGGACCCTCCCCCCTCCCTCGTCTTTCTCCACCACTGCTCTGGCCACTGCCACAAGCTTAGCGTCAAAGGGCCATTAAAGAGGCTTCTTCTAAATGAACTTGACAGCAAGAGCCAAGGCGTGGTGATATGGGTGGACATGCAAATCAATATTTTACATCATCAGCCACTGGTTGGCGGAGCATGGGGACAGGGTGACGAGGTGCGGCCAATACTGTCAGTGATTTAGACCGCAAGAGAAATCAAGGAAGTCCACTTACAGAGCGTACTGGCTGCATGGCGCACTTATTATACGGAGGTAATAAACAGGCAGATACCGTGCATGTCTTCCAGTGCTGAACTCACATCGGGTCATTGTGTCTCCGTAGCAGTACAACTCACAGTTTACAGGAGGATGAGTTGGTGGTTGCTGAACGCACCGAAATGACATCTGCGTTTTGTTTATCCACCCATACATGCCATAATGGTTCGCAGTCTCATTGTAGAAAGAAAAGATCTGTGAGCAAAGCAGATGGAAAGCATATGGAAGCAGAGACGGTCCCTCCCACCCTCGCCCGGATCGTACCATTTAGTCCTACAGAGCGGCTAAGCAATGTGTCACAACACGAGCACTGTTGATGCGGCCTGGCAGCCCCGTGAACAGCAAACATGTCATTCAGTTTGTGAATTGTGTTACACGCAAGGTCACCTTGTGTAAAGGTTGGGAAGGAGGAGGAAATGAGCTGAGGGTGTAATTCATCTCTTCACGTCAGAGACATATGTCACGAGGTGGAAATCGAAACGTGTGTAGTTAAACTCACAGATAACACAAACACAGCGCAGATGTCTTTATTTATGGGCCTATTAAAGCGTGCATTTAAACACCATCAATTCTGTTTATTGCTGTAAATCTTATGTGGTGAATTTGCCTCTGCACACGCATCATCTAGCATTGATTTGTTAGAGCGATGAAGCAATATCCGCCAATATGGACGAGGTAATTTACGCAGATGCGTCGCTGTGTGTCATCCAGGACGTGGAGCTGGTGTCTTCTCATTGGCCCCTGCTAAATCTCCATCCTTGTGTGACTTTGAACTCCGAGCCGTGCTCCCTCAAGGATACATGTCTTAGCATAATACAGACAGCTTAGGAGTCATTGAGATGTGGTCCCTCCGCTCGCACTGCCAGGCAAATAATCCCCCCCCCTCAGCATAACGGCTAGTTGCCAGCACAAAGCCAAATCTGTGCCTTCTCCAGCCTTGGCACTCTTGACCGTTGGCTCTCTCTCTTTCACACCTTCCCCCCTCCCCCAGACACGGGGCATACAGAGAGGTAGTGGATGGTTCACATCGACATCAACTGTCCTGACGGGTAACATGACATGGATGACAGGGCTGTGCAGAGCGGGTTGCTGTCTGAGTTGCATTATATTAAACCTTTTCTTTTGTTTGCGGTAAACCACATTTTCTCTGTCATCAGCATCCTTTTTGCAGAATACTGTGCCAGATATGGGGAGACAGGCAAGGTCAAACCGTTCCCCACAGTCCCCACGCTGGCACTCACCCCAGTGACAAGGGTGTTTGGGAGAGGGAGACGTTTTCAGGCTGGATGCACAATTGGTCCAGTGTTTACTCTCCTGTCCATTTGTATCACTGACAGCAGACTTGAGTGACATCGACATGAAGCCACTGTCGCAGAATGCTACGGCTTCTTTTTTTTGTTTCTTGGCAAGCCTTGAAATCCACTCCCAAATTCTGCACACAATGCATGCATGATTTCACAATGTGCATGCACAGCTCCAGCACGTATCCTCACATATGTTACAGGTGACCTTTCGTCACCACTCCAACTTAAACCCTTCTGTGTCTTAACCTAAACCTTTTTCCCGTTGAAGGACTAGTTCTTTTTGAAATATGCTCATTTGAAAGTCAGATGAGGAGATCACTTAGCTCAGCCTAACGACTGGTAGCAGGGGGAAACAGCTTGCTTGGCTCTGTCCCAGTATTGTAACAAAGTCAAATTATGCAGTGACAAGTTGAATTTTTACAAGGGCTTATGTCTTATGACGATTTCTTAATAACCTGTGGTGACATCCGGGAGCACAGGCATAAAATAATCACACGTAGCGCATGACAACACATAAAAGCACAGAGTTGTGTTTGTAGTGCAGACATGACATAGGTGTCATTGGTCAATGTCATACAGGTAATATTGACATATTATGTATATCATGCCTGACCAAAATGATCTCTCAGGTGGTTAAGAGGTTTGGAGAGCTTTGCAGGAATCTATTAGATGAACATGTTTTAGGTTTTGTGCTAGTATTGCCGTCCTGACCCTGACATTGGGATAAGCTTGTGCCTTGAGACTTCATTCTCAAGAAGATAATAAAAATCCTGTCATAACTTCTTGTGACCTAGACTGCTATCTGCTCCCTCCCATTTGATGGGAGATGTTTCTATTGAACTTGAGGCCTTTTGGTTTTCTCTGTTAGGATTCACTTTGGACCAAGAATCTCCTCTGTTAGAATGTAACTCTGAGCACATACTTCCATTAAGGCCCATCAATCCCCTTATGAAACCTCCCTAGATCTGGATTTATATTTCCATCCTCCCCAAATTTCACACATTCACAAAAATCTGTCCCATTAACATGTGTAATTTGTTTCATCATCCATGAATTATTCTCTAAGAACTCTATTAAAAAATATGCCCTATCTTGTAATGTTAAAGAAAAATTCCTGTATCAGCCCCCCCCTTGATATGAACCTGCTTTAATTTGATTGGAGTCTTTCCTGACCCATACAGCATCCCTCCACCAAGCTTTGCAGTAATCCATCCCATAGTTTTGCCTGATAACTAACAGAGAGACAACAAAACCGAAACATAACCTCCTTGTGGGGGTATAAACTCATGTATTTAATTACAGACAACTGAGTTACTTCTTTTATTCAACACTGTGAGCATTTCTTCATCAATTAGATTCTCATTAACTCAGGGCAAGAAAGCAAATTCACAAAGAGAATTTCCCATAATCTTTAACTAACAAACTAAATTGTATCCCCCAAAGAGCTAGAACACCATCACTTTACAAACGTAGCTTTGAGACTCAAATTAAAAGTGTTTGGCCATTTCTACCTGTGGATATTCTTCAATAGATCTCTGCTAATAGAAATGTGTGGACCTATATATATTACATAAGCACAACAGGGTTCCTCAACCCTGCCAACAAATGTATAGGCACACCTGATGATGAGCACAATGACCTGATTTCCTGTATCTCCAGAGACATCTGTGCAGATGAAGGAGTGCGGTGCATCAGGACTCTGTTTCCCTTCTTCTGCAACCTGTCATGGAATCAATCCTGCCTTTAGATGTGCTCTCCATAGGGAACAAATCAAAGAGGGTGCAGTGGTTTAACCTTCTCTGCCTCTTTCTCTCGTTCTATCTATATCTGTGAAGGTAAAGTATCTGTCCATCTTCATATTTTGTCATCCTTTCTCTCCTTCCTCCTGAGAGATTAGCTCTCTTTCCTGCGTCTCATGCTGACTTTCTTTCTGTCTCTCTGTCTCTCTCTTTTTCTCTCTCCTCATCTTCTCCTCCCCCCCCTTTCTCTGTCTCTCTCTTTTTATCTCCCCTGTCTTGGTAGCGCTGCAGCTCTTGGAGCTGAGGGACTATGATTAGGACAGAAGAGAACTGGCTGTAAGACAGAGACAAACTCAGAACTGGGTCATCATTGTTTCTGTGTGAGGGCCCCACTCTGCAGATGAAAAGCTTGAAGACAAGAGGAGCAAACGATGCTCAATACAGCACCAGGAGCCGTCGACGTTTCTGGGCTTTAGAAATACTCGTGCAAAAGGACGAATCAGAGCAGCGACACACAATTTATGTAATAAGAGCTGAATAAATCATGCTGCTGGTCGCTTTTCCATGTCTGAGCTCATCGTGTGAGGAATCATCCGTTGGTCGGCCTTGGCTCCGTGGAATGGACACAGCACAACCATGCAGAAGTTCAGTGGACCTGAAGCAGTAGACAGGGAGAACATAAGCCGTCACAGGGTCACTGTATTTTGACACTGATCCTCATTTTTCTCCTGCTCCATCTCTCCTTCTTGTCCTCCCTGCACTCAACTCTCTCTCCGTCTTCCACCCCTTCAGCAGGCAGTCTGACAGGGTCTGTCCCACTGGCCAACCATTCAGCAGTCATCATGCGCATCATTTCCTCCCATCATTCCCCCCGGTGTGCTTCTTCTATCTCCTCTGGCTTGTTCGCTCAGCATCAACCATTCTCCGTGAAAACCTTTTATTTGTGCCGGTGACTGTATGTTTGTGCCTCAGTTTGAAGTATACAAAGACAGATGCAGCATATATACAGGTATACATACTTTAACATGACACCATTTGCTCCATGTTGTTTGTTTATGTGTTTATGTGTCAGCGTGACTTTATTAGTATTATCTTATACCATGTAAAGCAGTGTGTATTGTGGAATAAAATAGGTTGTGATATTAGATTAAAATAAGCCGCTCTCAGTAGTAAATATCTAAAATCTCTCATGTTCATGTCATTGCAGCAAATAATGGTTTTATATATTGTGTCATACATCACGTGCTGGAGGCCACCTGACAACTTTTCCTCCGCTGCTATCATTTCCTAATTTGAGTGCTTCTGAATATCTTCTCCAAACAGGGGCCAAACAGCATTTACTGCGCTCTTTAGCTGCTCCATTAACTGTCTCTGGAATAAATTAGCTGAGCAAGAGGATGGAGAGCCTCATGCATAGTGTGACATACTCATTCTTTCTCATTTTCTGCGAACGTGCATTTAATAATCTGTGTCCGCGTGTTGTTCTTGTGTTTTGGTCTCCTCAGACACCAAACGTAATAATGGACGCAATATGTGGGTCGAGGTTAACTGCATTAATGTTTGTTGAAATAGATTGAGACATGAATGAAAAGCAGATACCAAGCACCACAAAGGTGCTGCTGCATCAGGATAGAGACCTGAAAACAGGACGTGTCTATAAAGGGTCAGCAGACAATCCAGAGCTGGTGCCTGTCAATCAATTGATCAAGATGGAGCTTCAAACAGAAAACAACAAAACAGACCAGGAACGACGTGATGTCTGCTGCTTGTATCAAAGCCTTATTGCAAAATGAGAGTCAGCAGTGCCTTGGCCTACTTTCCAAACCATCGAGGAGCAAATAATCAGCCCGAGCTGAGCAACTGCATGGCAGGCTCTCAGACGTTGATACTGGTGAAACATCTTTTTCTATAAGTGCTGGGTTTCATTGGGAGACTTGCATGAGTGTTCAGTGTATCTG
Organism: Pseudopleuronectes americanus; assembly: GCA_038501795.1. NCBI lineage: Eukaryota > Metazoa > Chordata > Actinopteri > Pleuronectiformes > Pleuronectidae > Pseudopleuronectes > Pseudopleuronectes americanus. Next base: position 8,312,038 of record CM076729.1, on the reverse strand, counting down.
AGGGGGGGAAATACTGAGACTTATACTGCCACCTAGAGTGTGGTCGCAGGTGGTTCATGGGAGAAAGATGTGTGGTGAGAGATCTCTGATAAGGTTTCTTCACCAGAGGATTTGAATGTAATGCATGGAATCGTATGTTTCAACTCTATATTTGCATTGGTCAAAACTTAGAGGTGCAGCATTTCTCTAATACTGTTCACTTCATCAGTCGTGTCATTTTTGGCTATTTTCTTTCAGTTTTTGTGGATTTTCCTTCTTTGCTTTTGCTTCTCCACCTCCTTCCTAGACGAGCCGACTCCACGCAGCACAGACCCGATGCCAGAAGAGTTTCTGCAGCCTGGAATTGCCAAGAGCTTTAGAAATGAACAACCTGTCATTCAGACCTTAGAACTTTTTTTCCTTTTTATTATAAGAGTAAACCAGCTCCGTAAACCAGCTCCATAAAAAAGACAGCAAAGGATCATCAGAGGTTTAAAGCCCCTTATCATGTGTTATCCATCTAATTTTTTCCACTTGATCTCACTCCTCGTCTTATGGATTTCCCTTCCTGCTCTGTGCCTCTACCGCACAATTCACTGAAAGGCCTGCCACTATTTGCTGATTGTGTTCCACGCTGATTCCTCTAATCACCATTTTCATCTTGTTTTAATTAAAGCCTTTGTTGGACATAGACACGGGCCATTATGCTCTCTATGTTTCAGACAGGATGGATCCGAAAATGACGAATACCTTATGCTGACCTCTCTCCATCGCTGCCCGCCGGCAAGGCTACGCAGAGCAATTTCACCAATATATTTATCTCATCCAAAGCGCACTTTGGACTTTATCCTAATGGCCTTTTCATCGGCCTGTTAATTGAGCTGCGTGGGGAGTGTTAGAATGTCTCTCAGCAGCTTTCAGAAAGTAATTCCATGTCAGGTCCCACCTTTGCACATTCATTTCGGGTCGTTAAACCCGTCCTAACCTCTGTGTGTTGTCATCAATCACACATGTTCTCATCATTTTATTCTTAATCTATCTGTCCTACAATGTAAATACCGTGCTGATTGAAAAATACTCTGGATTACAATTTTACATCATAGCCATGTGTGTATATCAGGGTCAGAGGGAGACAAAATATGATTACATTAACATTAACAAGATTTTAAATTAGATTTTGAAAGTACAAGCTGTTTAAACACGTCACACACAATCAGCTGTTTCACTTTTGGACTCATGGTGCTTTGTTGACTAGGAAGATGTTTCATATTATGATTTGAGATTAAATACAGATTTATTGAAATGTTATTGAGACCAGAACATTGTACCCCTGTATTTAGTACAGCATCTAAAGGCAGAAAATATACAGTTCCAGTGGGTCAGCACCTGCAAACGAAAGACATGTGTGTTTTGCACATTAAACACATTAATCTGCCACATGATCACATGACTGATTGTATTTCAGAGCCTGTGATTTGTCCAGCCTTGGAATCCATCCGTGGAAGATAATTGCTTTACATCGCCTGCTATGAATAGTTTGATCTAATCAGACTTGCTTCATAATCAACCCCAAGGGGCAAATCCATCTGCACGCACGAGACAATGGTGTGAGGTTCGCTGGGCTTCCAGCAGATGGCAGTACTCCCTCAGCTTGCCGGCTGGCTGGCTACGGCAGTGAGAATCTACCTGGGACAAAGGTCAAATAACACAGCGGCGTGGACCAGGAGAGGGTCAACACGTAAATATCTCTGGGGACTTTCTCAAGGGCAGAGTGCTGCTGTTTAGAGTGAGACTTGCCAGAGGAAAAGACAGAAGTCCCATTTCCACCTCGGCAAAATGAAATCAGAAGCCCCCCCGGGATTTGACTCTGACCTTCCGGGCCCTCACTGCCGCTGAGTGATTACTGAAACACAAGAGGCTAGAAGGTGTGGGGCTCTGTTAGCTACATAATGCCTTACAGCAAAGGGCTACATGGACATTCAAATGTGCTGCGATTTACATTTATTAAAAGGGTTTCTCTTCTAATTAACAGCTCACCGTTTGTCAGACATTCTCTTTCACTGTCTGCTTCTCATTAGTGCTGAAGATATAGTTAGTTTGTTGATGTGCTCCATTATATGCATCTATTGCACTTCTGTCCATCCCAGGAGTGCGATCTCTCACTTGTGACTCTCTCTCTGAGGGTTCTGTTTTTGTTATTAGTTTTTCCTCACTATTGTTGAGGATGTCGCACCTTGTTTAGCCCCATAAGGCAAATGATTTATGAATCGGGGCCATCCCAAAAAATGTGATTGATTGATTGTTTTGTCTCATTAACTACATTTTAGAATCTCTAGGAGCAAATGGTTTCAAACACCCAAACGGAACGTAAAGATGCAATAGTTTGTGGTCTGTGCAATAAGGCAAAATGCCAATCTTGTTTGTCTAACATACGGCAGACAGGAATTCTTTTGGTTTGCCTCTGACCTGCCTGCATTTTATTGGCTTGTGTGGGATTTGGGCAGGAAATCAGAGCTAATGCCCCCTCTCCCACTTCAAACGGATGCCAGGCACCCTTAAATGTCATGGGGTGGTTGGAGAGTTGAAGGAGGGGGGGTCAGTGGTGGAGCGGTGAGAAGCTGGGGCTCACAGGACCAAAAAAAAAGAAAGAAAGAAGAGAGAAATCCAGCCACACCGGACCGGCCTCAGAGCTTATCAGTCTTTCGCAAGATGTAGCTCTGCTGAGGCTGCTAAGGCAAACCAGATGCAGCGCCGGCTGCTCTGTGCCACGACGTGTCAGGTACAGCCTCAGTCAACCTGAGGTGCCTTGGAAGTGGAGGAAGAGGTCAGTGTACAGTTCAACCCCCCCGGCAGATGTTCCTGACTAACACACTGTACAGCAGAGTGTAGGTCCTCTCCAACTTGACAGCATCTTAGGAAAGCTTTTGAAGGTTGCACGGTGTCACTGCAATTACTCAGCCCGGCAGATTTCTTCTGCTTTTCAGATTGACAGCTCCCAGTGGTTTACAGCCGGAGTATCAAAGCCCCTGCTGGTGTGTGTTCTGGTGGGTGCTGGTCACCGGGAATCCCACGGCGTCTTTCTTCTCGTGCCAGCAGCAGTGTTTATAGGATTTTGTCTCATTTTCTCCAGTGTTAATTTATTTCCATAAAGGCAGCCATGACACATTCTCTCCTCTGCCTTCTGCCTCCGTGTGGCTCCACTTTGCAGGGCTGGGAATTTCTCTCCCGGTCTCCGCACCGAATGGATGAATAGCCCGGGTTGACCTCGGTCCCTGCTGCCTGGTCATTCTGACAATGAGTGTGATCGTCATTGTTCAAATGTGTCTCCGTCTCTCGCTCTCCATGCCTCTCTAACTTCACATGTGTACACCCTGCTTTTGTAATATTTGGTGGTTTTGGATATCTCTTCTCTGTGCTGTCACGCTTCCTGAGGTTTGTTATTAGGGTTCATCTGTGTCAGTGGGTATAAGAAAATGTTGTGGCGTGGCTGAAATTCACATATCTGCAAGTAAGTCTGCAGCTTGCCATTACCATAGCCCTCTTTCTGAGTGGGTCTGTTTGGCAACTAGGGAACACCATCTCTCCCATCACAGGGATTATCCGGAGCTTATTTGGCCTTCGATCGCAAAAAGCAGTAACTCGCCAACGTATCGACTGATCTGTGACCTTTCTCATCCGCTGACAAGTCAAACTGGCCTCATCGCTTCTCCTCTCAGGCTCTTTGGACCTCGGGGGTCTGGGTCAGGGCTTGGTAGCGTCTGTGCTGTTTTCTCTGTCAGACATGCATGATCCACTGCCACTTAACGAGGGAGAACAAGGCTGAGAAATGAGGCATTTCCGGGCCCAAGGGTTTAATTCCTACAGCACTGTGGATTACATTACAACATGCAAGGGGGAAACTCATTTTGACAAAAAAAAAGGTCTCCGAACACTCCAGTCCATCTTAGTGTCTGTTCTGCAAAGAGGAAGCATGCAAACATGATACAGATTTAGCAGACGTGTCTTTACAGTATGTCACATAGTTTTTTTTGCAGTTCTTTGAGGTGGTGCAGAGGCTCACATTGTTGTAAAGAAGTTTGCTGGATGCTTAAAAATAAGTCTGCTGGATGCTTATCACATGTCCATTGGAGCGAGGCTCTATCTGCATCTGTGTTTCCTCTTTTTCCTTTTCATATTCCCTCATGCCACAAATATGATGTGGAGCCAGGAGACAGACAAATAGAAAAAGTGCAGTAGTGAGTATAATTCCCCCCTTTTCTTTTTCCAAAAACATGTTCTTCATAGGCATTGCTCTGCACAAACATTAAACCAATATGGATTATACATTACTATCTACCAAGAACAAAGTGATGCACATATGGGGAAGATAGAAAACACCAAAACTGCAGCATTACTCTTTGACATCCCTTACTAAAATGCATTTGGCAACAATCAATGAAGAACATGTTATCAATACATTAAACCAGTTCACATATGAAGTTAAATAACACAGATGATGTGGCATTCTACATTATGTAATTTACCATACGAAAACATTTAAACCGCTTAACTTTTACATTTAACATTAACATCCTCATTGTGACTGTTCGTTCCTCTCCGCTGCACCATCAGATGGCCATCACTTTTCGTCGTGGAGGGGTTTCCATGGCGACCATCTCACGCTCAGGGCAAACTGTTTGCATTGGATCGGGGGGGGACCAGGTGCGGCTGGCAGGTGAGCGTGGGCGGAGGCTGGCGGAGGACGACTATTTGAGCGCTGGGTCCCTGCAGCAGGAGGTCAGTCAGTTCCTCCTGTGTGAAGTTGACCACCGGCACACCGTTCACCTCCACCAGTCTGTGGGGCCAATCACACATACACACACACACACACACACACACACACACACACACACACACACACACACACACAAAAATACAAACACAACATAAAGTAAGTGTTAAACTTAAACAACCTCTCTTTACTCCTTCTTGTGCCAGCATTCGCTTATTAAAGGTGATTATTTAACAAGCAACAAATAATTTCAGAGAACTCACACATCACAGAGGATGAACTATTAAAAACATCACAATCACACATGGCACGATACATAAACGATCCCCTCTGTGGCAATCACAGTGACAGGCTAATAGCAACATTTTGTAGTATTCAATCAGCTGTGTCAAGATGTCAAGAGCATTGGCACAGATGTGATAAGTGAGGTTAATTTGGCAGACAGTGTGTGATATGTCTCTCTGTGTGTGTGTGTGTGTGTGTGTGTGTGTGTGTGTGTTTGTGTGCACACAATTTTATGAGGTTCTTTTATCTGCTCGTTTTCACACTATTCTGCATTCAAGTATTGCGTTACAGTGTTTGCTTGTTTTGGGGCCAGTATCTGATGGGTCTCCATAGCTACCGAGCATAGAAAAGTGGAGCGCTGAAAGAAATGGGTGGGATGAGTGAGACACCGAATACGCCTTTCACTAAGTGGCCTCCGTGTGAACACTAACAAATTAAGCCTGGATAAATTACTCGGCTTGAAATGGTTTTGAAAGAGTGCGTTTACCTGTCGTCTACACAGAGGTGCGTGTTGTCCACCTTGTCCACCACCAGGCCGCTGCCTTCTCTGTAGACACATGCGAAGCCGTAGCGTCCATCAGAGCCGTGGTTCTCCTGCACGAGCAGCAGCATGGCCGGACACTGTTGTGACACCAGCTGGCTCAGGCTGCCGATGGCCACACTCTTTTTCCGAGTTCTCTCCTGAAGGAAACACAAACACGTTCGCAGGTTTGCGGAGGTACAGACAGCCACAATGCAAATGTTTTAGATCTTAACACGTTTCCCATATGGGGTAGATTTCATGAAAATACTCTGTGACCGAATTAATGTTTTTATAGGCCAATTTCATGCTTTCATTGAGCCGGAAATGAAATCAGATACACAGACTCTATATTGTAATATGATTTTTTCGGTTTGGTTTTTCAGGACTAAGATAAAACGAATCCACCAACCAGAACATCTGAAACTCACCTAAATTCTAAAATAAAATGTATTAATTGTTTGTTTAATGTAACAAAACACCTGGAATATACAAATGTGACGTTGGGACCCAGTGACTTCTTGGATTCTAATCAGATTCATGAGTTTCCAACATGTTAACTTACTCCCAGTAAGGCCACACGTTATTTATTTATAGGCTTTCTAACAATCAACAAGAAAACATTTTTTCCCCAAAAATCTCAAATGATTCCTTTACAGTGATTGGCAGATAGTAACTCAAGTACTCAAGTGAAATCTGTTGAATTAATTTGATTTTTAACGATGGACCATTGAGTCAGGATCCTTTCAAAGTTCCAGGACCTTTTAAACTCTCCTAAGATAAAATTTGAACTATACTTCTTAGAATGAAGCTTCAAAGATTAAAGATACCTCAGGTCCCCGATAGACCATGAGACTGAGACTGCGTCAAAGCCAGGAGACCACCAAGATGTAATGATTAGCTTGGGAAGAGATCACACCACAAGTTGCTTGCAGGGATCAGAAATAACTTGTGAGTCTGACCACTGAATTCCAGTGTTCCCTTATCCAGCCTCATGGCATACTCCCCCCTCTCCCTGGATGGCGTGTGAATGCCTCGCAGCAATAGATGCCGCCTCACCGGGGTCAGGGGTCAAAGCGAAGGCTTCTCTCTGCTCAGACAAGTGGGCCAGACAGGATATATCTACGGAAACGCTTCCGAAGCCCCTTGAGAAGCCCGCTCTAATACACAACATTTTCCCTTTTAGTTTGCCTCAGTGTTGGACACACGCCAAGAGCCCAAGGAATTTTCTCTTCATATTCTTCTTATTTATCCCCAAGATCCGAGCAAATCCTGACCTACCTGGACCAGACGCAGGGCACATATCCTGGTGGAATGATTTTAGGAAATTAAACCATGACTACTGAGGATCACAGAGGTGACATAAGACAGAAATAATAACTCGGGAGGGGAAAAGTAAATATAAGCGCACCAGGAAAAGAGTTTGGTTACTTCCTTATTGAAAATGTCTGAAAGAGAATAATTTCCCCTCGATCACAGGGAGCTACAAAACGATCGTTGGAAGGACGGTGTGAGAAATGATTCTCTGACAGGCCAGACGACATCAGCTCTAAATGGAAGAGATTGCGTTTCATTTTACGATGATGGTTGTTAGTTGTTACAAAGTCAGGGCTGTCATAATGGATGTAGACGCAGTGGCTGCTCGGACAGCACAGATCTATAGCAAATTGAACCTCGGGGTAGAAAATGGGGGACGGAGTAACGGGAGACAATTTGACCACATCCATAAACCGCAACACGTATCATGATCGCTTCTATATAAAACCTGGAGACACCCTAACAGGAGCCTGCCATGGCAAAGAGGTGGCAGATTTCCCCCTCAAACCACAATCCATCCTCAAAGAACACGTGAGACTGAAAAAGTGGGTGAAGCAGTAATTCTTCCAATTTCCCCTCTTTAATAGTCTGTCTGAAGTCTTTGGGTTGTCCAAGCTAAACTGCTTATTTTAAATCATTTCCTCCTTTTGTTGTCCTTCCCCTCCTCCCTTTTTTGCTCCCTCCCTCTGTTTCTCTTTCCCCTTCCCTCTCGGGCCGCTTTTATTGATGCTCTCCAGTTGCAATAGATCCCGGAGATTAGTCTGCCGATGATGAAATATTTCCTTATTGTCTGTAATGCGGGGCGGCCTACAAGACCAAACACGGGGCGGTCTGCTCCTTATTAGAGCCGCAGCTCCATCAGTTCCCAGGCTGCTCCTCAGCTCTGACCTGTGTGTTAACTCTGATTAGATCATATGATAAACATTAGCGCTGCTGCTTTTCCCACAAACTCAGCACCTAAAAAAGCGTGGCCCTGGGGCGGCAACGTGACACGGGGCACCTTTCAAAGCCGAAGCCGCGTGTGTCCTTTCATGGCACCTCGTTAGGGCTTCTCCAACGGGATAAAAGGGCCACATTAAAAAAGAAGTGGGCTCCTCCGGGGATAGATGCAGATAGTTTTACACACCCTGGCCCATTTTCTCCGTTGCGCTCCCCCCAGTGGCTTTTGTCACACACATTCCATTGTTGGTATGGTCACAGGCTCTCGGATGTCAGCGCTAGACATCATTTTCTCGGAAAAAAAAGTGCGTGTTCATCCAAAGGACTTCGCTCATTCTTGTATGGTCGCTCTCACGACGGCACAGCTTAACGGAACAGAGTGGGCTGAAAGGAGCATTGTGTTGTCAATCAGGGGAACAGTGAGGAGAAGATCAAAGATGAGTGAGTGTTAAGTGACGGCCCAACACATCAAGAAGGAACCACTGGACAATTAAATGAGCACATATATGCTGTACTCCTTTACCTTATTAGTCAGGGAAATGCTAGTTGTACTGTTTATATAACCCAAGTTGCTCTTATATGGGTAAAGACAGACATCTAAACAGCATTTGCTTTGGTTTTACGTTCCAAAAACACCAAGCTGGTTTTTAGTAAGGTTTTAGTATCCCATACCACACATGCCTCTCTCGATAACTCGTGCTGTTTTGGTGCAAATCTCAGTTTCTCATTGTCTATTTTTAGCAGTCCAAACATTCTCTGACTCAGACCAAACAGCTTTCCCACATTTCGGTGTGACTGTGTTTCACATGCTGTTGATCACACTCTGCTGACTTAGCAGCAGACCCTTCGCCTGTTAGGTTAATTCTGCATCCGTGCAAATGATGTGGGAAAGATGTTAGTGGCTTGAATTGGATCAGTGGTACCTTGCTCTCCTGCAGGGCGCTCTGTAGGTGAGCCACCTGTCGGTTGAGATGCACCATGTAGATTTCCTCCTTGAACACTTGGCAGTTCAGCTTCATCTTTTCCAAGAGACGGACTTCCAGCTGTCTGAATGACAAGAGGCCACTTTTCAGAAAAGATTGAGGACATATAATGTGGCTTATGAAACTTTTAGCTACATGTGTACTTTTTCTCCACCAAATTACTTTCTATGTTTACGGCAACATAACATGTTAAGCTTCTGTGTTTCTTTTGATCATTACATTTCTCCTTTTGAAACAAGTTGTTAAGAAATAAAGTGGGGTTATTATATTTGTTACTGGAAAATAATAAGTGTAAAATTGAAATCCCGGCAGTTTTTCTTTTAGATTGTCAGTAATGGACCCAACGTTTTGTTTTCTATTCCATATAGCAAACTAGAACTGTCACTTTATCAAACCACATTTAAATTCACTAGATCCTGATTTGTATTTGGATCTCCACCAAAATGAACAAACTGATAAATAATACTCCCCTTAACATGTCAGATTTTGAATAAAAAATCAAGGAAAATATGGCAAAACCGCCCAGCTCATGATGTCAAAGAAAGAGGTAAAAGGTTCCTGAATGGGCCCCCTCACCCAGATGCACACCAAAGCGTATTGGGTTCTTAACTGACCCAAACTGCATCCTCCCACTGCATTCTAAAAACCAACCAACAAAGCGGTGATAAAAAATATCACCTGAAAACAGATATGGTTCATTATTTAAGGGGAAACTCAAATAACCATAAATTACACAGACCGTACTCTTTGATGTCTTGAAAGAAAGATTTCTGTATTGTCAAACATGCTTCTAAATAACAGACAGTTATTTATATTCTCTATATATTATACGTAGTCCACCTACTTCTTCTTAAGAGCGGCGGAGTTATTAATGTTGTCTTTGAGGTTCTGCAGACTCTGCCTCTTGTCGTTCAGTTTACTTTTGAGCGACTCCAGCCTCTGCTTCAGCTCGACTGAGCCAAGCCTGTCCACATTCACTTCTCCATCCATGTTCTTCAACTCGGAACAAAACGCTACCAGGCCGTGGTGCAGCTCCTGGACCTTTGGGGTCAGAAAACTCAAGTCATGATACTTATTATTACACAACTACAGTGTTTTCAGTTGCAGTCTATTGCTCATGCTGTGGCTGTAGCTGTAGTAGAACAGACATATTTACCTGAAAGATGACATTCTGTAGTGAGTCCACTTGGAGGTTGAGCTCTCTAATCCTCTCCTCTTTAGCCAGCTGGTTCCCCTGGATGTTTTTGTTGGTGTTACCGTTGTCATTGGAGTTGCCGACTTCTGGGCTGTTTGGGGAGGCAGTCGCTGTCTTCTCCTATATTGAAAAAGCATAATTTTGTGAGGAGGCTCTCTTTGTTTTTGTGGGTTGATATTAAGCAGGCAGTGTAATTGTCTACTGTGTATTATATCATAGAAAACTACCTTTTTACACAAATGCAGCTCCAACTGTCTGTTTTCTGAGGTCGATGTAAGTAGACTCCCGATCTGCTGATCTGGTGGGAGCTCCTCTGAAGAGCCTTAAAATCGATGCAGGAGACATATAGAGTAAATGTCTTTCACGTGATAAAGACTATATAATGTTGTGTAAATCACGTATCGAGCACCTTGCTTTTCCTTCAGTGCGAATAGACTTTTATCTTCTGTCACGCCCAGCATTTTGATACAGGAATCCATGATTTTCCCCACGGCTGTTTCCTTTGGGGTTCTAAGATGAACGATCCGCTCTGATGCTGCAACACAGCGTGACAATCCATTAGGCTCCATGATGTATGAGGTAACCGTACGCACGAGGGGAGAGTTTAAATACAATGTAAACCTATATGTTCAGACAGAGTTCTGCACACACGACGTCTGCACAGTCCATTGCATTCCCATTAATGTTCACATCCACCACACGTAATAAAATTCCATAGATCACATATTCTTAAATTCTCTCAGCTCATTATTCAAGGCATGTATTTACCTCCACCAAGGAGATTAGGTTTTCATCTGGGTTTGTTTGTTAGAAGAATTATGCAACAACTACTAAATTGATCACTACAAATCTTGGAAGAAGTAAGAACCCATTACATTTTGGAGTTGATCCGGATCAGGGGGCGGATCCTAGATTTGTTTTCACTTTGTATCAGGTTTATTTTGGGGTTGATATTCGGATCCAGTGAATTAAAATGTGGTTTCATAAATGGACTGTTGGGCCCTGATGGTGGAATGCACCTCTACTTAGTGACATTCTAAAATGTTACTCACCATTAATAGTGATCTCTATGAGCTGAGAATTCTTCTGCACCATGTAGTTCTGGCTGTTGTTTCTGCAATGAGAAATAATAACAGATTAAAAAACATATAGCTGATGTCATTATTGTTATATGAACGTGTGTCGGAGCTGCGGCTGCACCTGAGTTTGAGGGATCGTCTATTCATGCTGAGGCAGCTCACGTGAGGAGCAGACGTAGACTTGCTCATTTTAACCAACGTCGAAGTGAACTTCTCAACATTATTGGGACCTGAGGATTCTTTTTTTTTACCAACAACAAAAGGAAAAAACATTTGTCATCTCTTTAACAATCTGCATTTGCACAACATCTAGGAAATGTCTATGTGTTGTAAAGATAGAGGTGCTACCCAGCAGAGAGTCGAGTCTCTGGGTGATGGTGCTGGGAGGATGCAGCTCATTGTAAATAGCCGACAGCAGCTGCTCTCTATCTTCGAGTGAGGTGACGTGGAGGACGTCCAGAGTGTTCACGTCCACTGAAGCTATATCTGCGCCACACAGCTTTGCGTCTGAGAGGGAAACATTTAGTCACACACCTGCAGCGCATACATCAAGACATGTACTGTATAGGAACGATAATTCATTAAAAAAACAAATGAAAAAGACCTGACAGCAGTGTGGAAACTGGACAGGCAGTAATATACAGGTGACATTTTAATGAGCAGAAAAAAATCTGAACATTAAAATTTAACTACTAGCTTTTAGAGAAATATATTAAGTTTTATTGTCTTATATTATTGGCTTTTATCAGCTTTTCAAAATGGTGTCAGTTTGTGATGGATTAGGTTTTTCAGGTTGCTCAGTGCGTCAGAATTACCGTGGCAGTAAATATGATCAGATATTAGACACATTCAAACTGGACTATATAGAAACGTCTAGAAGCAACTGAAGGAAAAACTGAATATTTGAACCCGAAGCACAACCTGCAGGATATATTAAAGACAGTAAGACTCACATTTGCATAAACCTCTGGCATACTGAGAATGAAAATGGATTTATGCTTGTGCAGGTGTCAGCTTTAATTTCTTCCCGATCTCTTTTTCTTTTTCACTTCGTGGGAAAAACAACAGTTTATTTGATTTGAGGTAAAGATAAATCTGCATCAGACAGGCAGCCACGGGGCTTGGGAGAGGAGACAGGAGAATGAGTTTCACCTTTGATGAAGGGGAGACATTTCTGCAGTCCAATATTGGTAAACCACTGGCAGACTTCTTCTGTGTTCAGCTCCCTGAGACATTTGGCCTCTTGCCTGTCCACATCCTGGGGAGAAGGAGCGGTTACATACCTGCTGCTTATACCTCATTCCGCTCGGCCACGGAGGGAGTGCCATGGGGATAACAACTTTTTCTATTCACCACACTCCACTCAAACTGCATGACCGATATTGTTTTACCATTGCACTCTACACACAGGCAACATGCATTTTATACCATTGTTAAGAGATGTGATGCGTATTTTCAACACACAAACATAAGCGGCGGTCGGAGACTGCAGAGACAGCGAAACATGAGGCACGAAGATGATTCAGACTCTAACTCCTGCATGCAAAAACCTATTTAGTGGGCGGAAAGACATCAAGACATAACATGGTTAAACTCCAAGGCAGTTCGTCATTGTCTGCGTCATTGATTCATTCAAAGTATGACTATGTTGGATATCCATGTTTCGGCATATCACGGCAAATAAACACATTTGTGTGTTTAACCGTAAACAAATGTTTAAAAAAGACAAAGACGTGATTATCCTGGTAGGGATCCTAAACACAGGTTTCCATGTAACCGTTGCCTTAGTCACAGATTCTTTGTTTATGGTGTTCATGGGAAGAAAAGTAGAGATCCCCGTGCCAGAGGAGGCTTAACAAGGTGACTCTGGAGTGATTAGATAAATTGGGGTGAGAGGTTTCCTTTGTCTTACAGATTTTTTTACTATTATGTGTGATTAGACAGAGACTCTGAGGGGAAATAAACCTGTTAGATCATAATTCAAGAAAAACGACATAAATGATCCCTCGTTTCAGTCATTTCATCTAATTTGGGGTCCCAGTGTGGGGCTCTGGAGTCAGGCGTTGCTGCATAAGCTACATGTTGCATACATGAGTCATATGTAATTGATGGGGTACCAGAAGAAAAATCAGACAGCTGATAATGCATGGAGATAATAAGTGCAGGACGTGAGCAATTTGCCTTTAAAAAAAAGAAAAGAAAAGGGAAAGTTCTTTTTCTTTCCGTTTTGTGTTTCAGCTAAAACTTGGATTGCTAAGGATAGGAGCAATCTTGCTTGGCAAATCCTGGACAAAAAGACTAAAATCCGGAGACTATTTGCAGAGTCATTGCTTTGACAGATCAAGGGAGCTGGGAAATATAAACAGAGCATATTCAGTAATTGCAGCAGCTCTGGGCTGTGCGCTGATGCCACCCTGAAGGCCCGGCTTTGATGGTTTACAGTACCTTCTCAGGGAAGTTTCCATTCTGATCCTTAGACTGAGGCAGAACCGATGCTGCAGGAAAAACAGAGTTGTAAAATAGATTTTTTCAATCATACTTCAACCATAATCAGAAATGTTGAGCTAGCCCTGTTTGTAACATAAGACCACACTCACGGATGGTTTTGCGTCGTTGTCGCGGCGACCCCTCCTCATCCTTGGCCGTGGTGTGGGTGAACGCCTGGAAGGTGGCGCTCCTGCTTATTGTGTCATCGAGACTGCAGGAGCGACTTATTGGTCTCTGTCACGTAACACACATTTCAGTTAGAAACTCGAACCAGGATCCAGCAAGGTCTAATCGATTTACAGTCCGTCGGTATTTTTAACTTAATGAGTTGCAAAACACAGTCACAGTCTAAATCAGATAAAGCACCAAGGAATGTGTAGTGAGTTGCTGGAGATAATTCTTAAATACATTAAAAGTGCCAGAGTGGGCCTTGTTTGCTATAGATGCATGTGATACACTGTATGAAGAGATCATGAGAAAACCTTTTGGACAAAAAAAATCCATTGAGTGGTCTTCATACCCTTCGGTGAGTGACTGTGTCCATGTTGGCAGTGTGAGGTAGTTGTTCGGCGGTCAGCACGTCAGAGCAGCTCACATCTCTGTTACTCGGGTCATCTGCACCGGGATGGAGAGAACAAGTCAACAAGGGCATTAGAACACATCCTATAGTTTCCTTTCCGTCAAAATGAGTCCGCCTTTGTCTGGGTAAAGGTCATCAGGTCTATTCGCAGCACTTTAGCTGGTGCTGATACTGGACCGGGTTGCTTGGCAACCTGTCAGACACGCTAACGCTTGTCTGGTTGATGACATACTTCTCTGACAATCCAAGTTCTTTCCCACAGAAAGCACATATTCTTACATTTTCCGAATGTCATTTGGTCAGCGAGCAGATATCTTTTTTTTTCTCTCACTGCTATCATAACAAGCAAGACGAATGAGGCTGAGAATATGGCATCCGAGCCGGGCCCCGGCTTTCTCAGGCAACACAGCGCTGTGATGTGATCGTGATAGATGCTGGAATGTTTTGCGGCTCTAAATTATAACCACTTTAACTTTTATACCTTCACAAATTGAAGCATCGGGGGGCCCCCCCCCCTTCTACCCTTTTAAAAACAGTAGTCTTTTCAAATAGTTTACAAACAAAAAAATTCTGTCTAATTTCTTAAACACATGTTTTTCATTTCAGGGGCCTGTTTCTCAAAGGCCTGTTTGACATGGATGGGAGTTTAGATGGAGTCAGAATCAGATAAGACAGTGTAATTGGTTTATGTGTGTCAGCATTGGAATCTTGTCTGGGTCCTGGAGAGACAGCGGAGAACAAGGAGGAGGGGCGGCGAGCTGGCACTCTCTTCATCACCTGGCTGTCCTGTGAGTCACTCTGTGGAGGATCATAAAGTCTGGCGTACGGATAGCAAACTCTGAAGACTCCCAATGTGAAATACGACTAGAACAGCCAAGTGAGAGAAGTGATGCATCTTGGCTAGATGTGTGGACATGTCAGAGCACCCTCCTCCAGCTGACCTCAGACATAACTGTGTCTAAGAAACTCTGAGAAAATCACTTCCAGTCGCCCCTGTGACTTATTTTCTCCGTTCATTGGACACAGGATGGACAGCTGTCTGAGAATGGTAATGGCGGTATAAGAAATACACCCACCCTACCTTGTCACAGCCATGTTCGGACTGCTACAGTCTTCCAGGAAAAGCCCAATCAAAACAAAAAACGGACAGGACATTTAGGGCAGGCTGAGGGACACAGTCTGGTGTTGCCTTAAAGGGTGAAATCACCAGTAATGGAGAGACGGTCATCGTTCCCAGTCTGAGTCGACTCAGTCTGGACCAGTCAAAGTGTCAGTGAGTTTACTCACCCTCCACTGGTTAGCACAAACGCATTCATCCCTGCAGGCACGCACACATACGGACATTTGTCATGCACCAAACTGAGATTGCTCGGTTTGGTGCGTGTCTAAGTTTGACAACTCTTCACACACCGACACACACAGGGTTAACGAGCACGCAGAGCTTTAGAGTCAGCACTTTTCAGCACATTTATGTAATGGATCGGCAAATGCGATGCTTATCGTTTCAAGCATTATTGTCCTCCTTCGGTTTGAAAAGAAAGTAAGCTCTTTGAGAGACGACCGAGGGAGGAGAGCCTGCTGAGTCACGGGAACCCAAAACCTGGGAACCGCCTGCCCAGCCACGCACTGGGAATACACACAATGGCTAAAAAGGGATTCCGACAAAGGGGAACTTCTGCAACTCCCAACGGAGACGTTCGAGGTACTGTAGCCATGTCACATAATGACCGCAATTTTATCTGAATGGGGACTGAGGTCAAACTGAAGAGCCAACACATGAGCTCAACATGAGCTGGATAAAGACAACCATCGGCTGGTGCTGTTTACCTCTCACCTGGAGTTTGCCTCAATGAAAACAAGGGTATAAATTATAATCATTTGTTCAGTTTTGACCGCCCTCCCTCTCGCTGCTGTAATATAGCAAATTTCCCGACTGTGATACAAATAAAGGATTAAATTATCTTATTTTATTTCAAGAAAACTCACCCAAGTTGTGCTCAGTAAAAGACAAAAGATGAATTCCAGCGTTGAAGCTTCCTGTGATGGAGAAAGAAACCAAGGAAAACCATTGTGACAAAAATTTACTTTGAAACATAAACGAATGTCAAACATATACTTGAACTTTTTAGTAAATATGCTTAATTGTTTTACTGATATTAGCCAACGAATACAATATCAAATGTATCTTAAGTCAAGAGGTATGACTTTCAGCGGACTTTGATTATTATTTTATTGTCCCACTAAGCCATGACAGTGTAACCATTTTCAGACATGACCTCCGGGTAAAATCTGGAGAAGTTTACCCAGAGTTTGTCTTTTTCACACATGCACAACACATAGTGGGAGGTTTTCTGCACAGACTCGTTCGCAACAGAATCAAATACTCCACATTATTCAGGCGAGAGGTGGAGCGGCCAGGCAGCAGGCAGAGGCAGGAAGTGACGTATTAACTCTGTTGCGAAGATCACGTGATTTTTGTTCAGTATTCTGATGCTATAGTGAGCCTGCGAGCTCAGGATGCTGAAATTCTTTACTTTTCCCTGTTGTGACAGTGAAAAAGGCAGAACTGTCCAAGGAGTCCTAAATATTCTCTGTGATAGATCAAAATAATCAAATTAACATGTGTTGTTGTGTTTTTTTTAGACGCTGCTAAAACATTTAAGAATCTCCAAGCATTTATTATTAGTAAAATAGTTGCGGCATGCAGTCATTAGGCACAGCTGCTACTAATTCCTCGGTAAACCACAAAGTCAGATTTCTGTTTCACACCACCAGTAAACAGGACCATGATGGAGATGTGGGAAAGTACATCTGATAAAGCTAGTCTTGCTTCTTCCGCTGATAAACCTGGCTCAACATTAGGAAGGTACCTCAGCTAATTTGAGTAAACAACCATGTGAATTCCAGTGAACCAGCGCCGGAGATGTTATCACTGTTACACTCACTTCTCTGAGGGTACTCGGGGAGTGGGGCCACCTGGTAGGCGCTATGTAAGATCCTGGTCTTTGTTTCCTCTTTGGTTGGCACGGCTTCTCCTTCCTCTTCCAACCGACCAATTGGGCCCTCTTCCGGCTCAGCTGCGTTATCAGGTCCGACCCTATTCTCCTCCACTGGGGGTCCCTCATTCGGCTCCTCTGCTTCCACACTCTCCATCTTCTCCTCATAACTCTCCTGGTCACCAGCAGCTGAGCTCCCATCACAGCCAGATGTATGTGCCACACTCTCCTCCGAGTTAATGTCAAAGAACTGGTCATCGTCAACGACGTCAGAGGGACTGGGTGGAATCAGATTAATGACAGGTGGTGTCAGGAGACTTCCAGAGGCCGGTGTGCTGTCAGTGCCACTGTCATACAGCAGTGGGTCTTCTTCATCTTCTTCATCATCTTGTCCACCAGTAGAAGCCACGGCTGGTTCACTTTGAAGCTGTATAGGGAGTGAAGACAGAGGCTTCAGCCCTCTCTTTTTCAGAGCCCTTGGGCAAACAGACACAGAGCTCGCTGAGCGGCCCATGCTGTTCCGCGAGGTCAGGGGGTCCTCGTCAAGCAAGCTGAAGCTGGTGTTAACTATCCCCAGATCCTCCACTGTAATCTGGATAGCCTCCTTCTCACCTGATCCCCGTTGATCCGAGTGTGGATGCTGAGGGCCCCCATTAATCTTCATTTCCTGCTCCCGCAGAGAATCCCTCTCCTCACATGGCAAACATGAGCAGCAGAACAGGCTGCACGAGAGACGCCGAGCACGCTTCCTCCAGGGGCGCCTGCCATGCAGCAGCGGCTCTGGGTTGTCACTCGCCATCGCAGCGGCCGTCCGACCCTACACCGGCTATACTGCTGAACACACCGCTGTTTGGTTCACACTCATCTGCAACATGCGTTGCTTAGGAGAGGAGTGAATAATATGGACCAATTCATGCTCGCAGGGTCGGATGAACACTTGAAATGAATGCTGGGCTTAATCAGCATGCTTTGATATGGTAAGCAGCACCATTACCATCACAGCTCTGGTTTCAAAGGGCTGTAATAAGACAGTGATGCCCTGCCAGAATACAATCTTGGCACAACACGAAAAACAAAATGATGATAAATAATAATAATACTTTGAATAAAAACCTAGTTGTGTGTGTGTGTGTGCGTGCGTGCGTGAGGATATTATTACAAGTCAGATCTCAGTTCCTTTGCGGGTCATCTGTCAGGGACTTGGAGCATGTTTGGAAACAGGTGAGAATATGGGCTGGCGGATGCTTGGCTCATACAACCCCTACGGCATCGGATGACATTTCCTTCATTCCACAGGCCCAGTCCTGTCCCCTGCTACATGATAAGTCATCCAGAAAAAGCTCGAAACCATTTCACCACACCACCCACATTGAGGGCTTACACGAAAAGATGATATCCATGTTTTTCTTCTCACACCCAAAAGTGACAGTAGAATGACGGGAATAATTACTCCTCCAGCGGTGTTTCGCCATCTTACATTGCATTGTCTCTTTGGAGTGAAAAACGAGCTGCTTCTGTTTGTTTAACTCTGCCATCACTTTACTTCCCTCAGTTTCTTCCATTCCTATCCCCCCCTGTTTCCCCCCTCTAGCTTCTGTGTTTACAATCCAGTTTTCAAAAGCAAGGCGTTCACCTGGCAGATTACGTTTTTAAGGGTTTAAAGTTATTCTACATATATGTCTTCTGTCATAAAAGTAAGTGCCACATTCATATGGAAAACCCAGGTCCATGCTTAAATTAAAACCTACCACAAAGGTTGTGTTAATTGGGGGTTACAACAACACTGACTAGTTTTTCCCAAATAAAAGCTGACCTCAGACACAATAACTATCTCAAATTAGGCTAAACAATTTGTTGGCGTGCAGCAGACTAATTTCGGCACACTGGCACTGGATTTAAGCGAGAAGTGGATCATTCTGTGTGTTAAGCTGCACTGAGCTCTTCAGGTAGTCCCAGGGAGAAGTTGTTGCTCGGCACAAATTACAGCATCTCGGGGTTAAAGACTCTTTGTTGTAGAATGCAAAGAGCTTCTAAACCAATGCCATTCAGAAACACACATGATGCTTTCCACTGGGAGAAAATGTGTGGCAGATGAGAAACTATTTGGGTTCAGTTTACCTTGGATTTGAGCATGACATAGCAAAACCAGAAAGGAAACCAAACATCCAATTACAAACATCTGCAAACCACATTCATTTCAATGCATTTAAAATGATGTGTATTATGTGTGCAGATTGAATTGTTTTATTTGTTCATTATTAAATCATTGTGCAGAATGGGTCTTTGAAAACATCATCTGGTCAATACTGCATGCCCAACAACGGGAGGCAGCAGAGAGTAGACGCACAACACCAAAAAGGACATAAAACAGAAACCACCATTTCTTAGATCGACCTCCTCTGGTATTCACAAGTCTGGATAAAGTTAAACCACACAAGTGCTTTTCATTCGCCGCCTAGTGAGTCGAGCTTTCAAGATATATCTTGATCTTGAATTTGCAAGAATATCAGGTTTTGTCATAATCCTTTGTACATGCTGTTTGAATACACGTAAGCTGCAGGGGAGGGAAAAGATGCGTGTAGGATTAATGTTCCGTCTCCTTCCTCATAGGGGTTGTGTTGGAAATTTGCTGAAAATCTGTGAACTTACTTGCAGATTTATGAAAAAAAACAAGTTCCTTGTGATAAATGTTGAGAGACAGTGTAAGTGACGGAGCAGACAGAGATGAATGCTTCACAGCTGCCATAGCCAGGGGCCATTTGAGGGAGAAGTGACTGAGACAGACATGGAAACCCACTAGTCTCCACTCACTTAGTGACGAGGTATATTTCCAACACTATTCCAATCGTTTATCTGTAACTTTGCCTATTTGGTTGGACTTTTCTGCACACTCACGAAGTTGCATCACTGGATTTCCTTGCACCTAGTGGGTTGGTGTATATGTCCAGGCATAGGTCTGTGAGTATCTGAGCATGCTCCGGGTGTGTTTTTGCTGCTCTCACACCCAGAGAGTGGTTGATTCTGGACAGCCCCCAGACGGCTGTGCAGCCAACGTCAACACCAGCCTGGGAGGGCTCCTTAAAAACACCGGCACCTCTCGCTCAGTTGCAGCACCGTGAAACATGTTGAACATTTCCTGTGACAGTCATGTTTCCGTAAGGCATCGAGAATCCGGGTCCATGCTCAGGCAATGGGCCGGGCTAGTCAGAAGTCCTGTTGTGAACATGACCCTGTTTGGCCATACAGAGAACTTGTGCTCGCAAAAAAAAAGGAAGAAAGAAAGAGAGACATGGAGGCGCTCTGCTTCAATTCACAGAAGAGGATAATGCTAAACAAGACAGCAGCATGAGTCACTTTCCATGGAGGCAAGGAATGTCACCTCTTCCTGTGAAACTAGGGGGAACGGAGGGAGTAGTTACTTCAGAATAACATCCACAACTCTCCTCATATTGTCAGGGACGTTGAGCGACCGCAGAGGGCCAAACTACGTGGCGGTGGTGGCGGCATTCTCAGGGCAGCAAGGGGGGGTCTACAAAAATAAGCATATTCAACGGAGGATGTTGATCTCCTCATTCAGCAGAGAAATCAACACATCGGGAGTGGAGTCTTCTCCTCACCGCCGAGTTTCTCCTGCACAGATGCGTCCATTTTGCTTACACATGCCTTCCTGTTTGCCCTCGCCACCACCAAACATCTTGGAAGTCCAAGTGCGCCAAATATTCGCGGTTACCCCTTGGCTGATACCTAATAGCATGAGAAAAGGAGTTTGGGTTGGGGGGGGAAGGAGAGGGCAGTGACCTTGAGAACTTACTCGCTGAACTTTCCCCTCCAGCCCTCCCTCACCCGCCGGTCCTCCGCTCCCTAATCAATTACTGTTGGCAGTCAGGAGACCACCAATGATTAGCAGCAGCAAGGCAGACGTGGTTTGGGGGTTGCAGTGGGGGATAGGGGGCGGCTGAAAGGGTGGCGCGTGGAGGAAGGGAGAGGAAAGCGGCCCTACACAGGACTTTGATCAAAACGCCGCCTAGAGAAAAGCAAAGCGCAACAGGGACCCCCCCCTCCCCTGGTTTAAATGACCCTTGAACAGTTTTATTTATCTTTGAGAATGAAAGATCCTTCAGACTGTCAGCCGTGAGCAGGCGGCTGTACTGTAGATCCAAAATATTGTTTACACCCGCACAGGCACAGTAGAAACCAGCCGAGGCTGA
The DNA here is from genome assembly GCA_038501795.1 of Pseudopleuronectes americanus. Taxonomy (NCBI): domain Eukaryota; kingdom Metazoa; phylum Chordata; class Actinopteri; order Pleuronectiformes; family Pleuronectidae; genus Pseudopleuronectes; species Pseudopleuronectes americanus. Next base: position 8,290,699 of record CM076729.1, on the reverse strand, counting down.
CGGGTTCAGACAACAGAACAGAAACGCTACACATAAACACAAACCTTTTTTTTGTTGTTCAGATCTTTGAAGCAGGAGGGAAATAATTTACTGGCTCTTTTTTTTTACGAGAGTCTGTGCCGTTCCCACGCCCAGTGTGGCAGGAAAGCTCAACAAAATCATTTGTCTTAGATTGGCTGATTGGTTTGCTGGAATCTGACTTGCCAGTGTTGGAAGTTTAATTTGACGAGAGGAACTCTCCTTCCCCACCCACCCACCCACAGCTGCCCTCCTTTAACTTGTATTCTTTTTCGCTGATTGTCTCTCCCTCTCTGATTCCTCTGTGTCTCTCTTTTAAGTTTATGGGTTTATCTTTTTTATAGAGTGAGAGTGGGGCTGACAGAGAGAAAAGAGTGGTAAGGTGGGGTGCACTCTCCGGCAAACGTCAGAGATGTTTGTGTCATTAATTCCTCCCTCTTGTTTAATGGTTCGGGGCAAGGCGACGAGAGACAGTTTATGCGTGAGAGAGTGAGAGATGTATACGTGGAGAGAAAGATTAAATAAAGAAAGATAAAAGAGGAAGAAGGATTAAAAGACAGCAACGACTCACACAAACCTGCCTTACAAGATGTGGCTTCCTCCGGGGCTCTCCATGGCTGGTCCTTTCTCCGACTGTCCCTGCACACAATTAATGGAATCATGAGCACCACTGGGAAGCTTCAACTAAACAGTTCTGTCTACAAGTTTCCCATGGGAACACCATTTCATTCAGATGCCTAAGCACTCTCGAGTGATGTGGTTATCTATTTTTCCCTGATGCGCTCTGTCGGGACTTGAGATATCTGCGCGGAAACAAAGTCGGATCAAATTAAGTTTATCTTATATTTCAGGGCCAGCAAGGATTATCATGACACATCGCTGAGCAATGCAGGCTGGACTCTGACTCGGGCAGTTTTGGAATCCGGTCCGTGGTATTGTTTGCCGTGCTGGGTTTGTCTTTGTCATGAGATGTTTTTCACAGCCAGACAAGTAGGGTCACTGTGATGTCCACAGCCAGAGCATCTGAGCCTCATCAGGCATTTCAAAGCTGCTGTCATGGGCATTTAGAAAGGGGCAGACCAAAGACAAAGGCCCACCATTGGCAACTCGTCCACTTGCTAGCCCCTTTGAGGTTTCCTAACGATGCCTGTGCCCTCATAGAAATCACTGCAAATTAATTTTAACACTCAGTGAAAAGACAGATTAGTGCCGAGAGGATGGCACAAAGGGTGTTAAATATGGCGAGCAGCATGCTGGACCACAGGCCAGGCCTGAAACACATTACCCACAGCTGCCAACATTGACCTATTTTCACCAAACCAGCTTAAAGATTTGTAGCATCCTCTATTGTGCAGAGGCCCTGCAAAGCACACCATTGAAGTCTTATCTGCATGACCCCCTTTGGGCACGGTGCCCTTTGATGCCTCTCATAAAGGCAGTGATGGGGTTTTAATTAAGTGTGGCAGGTTATTAGATGGTCCATATTGATCTGGAGGGGCCAGGGGCAGATGTTGCAAGACACAACCACGGGGGGAAATAGCTCTATAAAGGATACAAACAAGTGCCCAAACTATTGTGGCGGAAACTTCAGTGACAAACATGACCCTCACTCTGAAAAACCAAGAGAGAAAAGTGATTTCAGATTCAATTATCTTCTTTGCATGAGGAAATAGCGAGCAGATGGCAACAATGGTCACGGGCCTCACCACAATCAGCACTGTTCACGGACATCTTTTCTTTGGGATAAATTTACCGTGGCCTCATGAGGTTTTCATTGAAGTGTTGCACTCGGAGGTGACGCTTGCCAACAGGTCAATGCAATGGCATTAGAGACATGACAGAGGTCCAAAAGCTTTGGAATATTTTATGCAAACTTCTCCTGACACCGTAAAAGATTTGCTTTGTCCAGTTTCGTTTTGTCAGTTTGATTCTTGGGCGAGAAAGTGATTCTTATTTTGTACAGGAAATGTGATTAATGTCTTTTAAGTTCCTTTACTGCGTTTCATCTCATCTTAGACAAGTATCGACAAGGTCATCAAACATTTATGCTCATCAACGTGTCGGTCAGTCAGGGGAACTTATCCCCCGTCAGGCCACGAATCCTAATCTAAGGGAAGGTAAATACTGGCAAACCGTTTAAAAGTATCACAGGGTCTGTGATTGGTTCTGATCAGGTCATGAGACGACTAATTTGTAGTTTAAACAGTTCATGGGAGAAATTTGTGTCGACAAAAACTTGGAGGCAAGTCTGAGTTTGTCTGCTGGCTGCCACTATGGGAGCAGAGGCGAGCACCATATTTGAATCATGAGCAAGTTTTTTTTTCTTTTTAACACAAATAAATCACCTCCATGTAAGGGTACATAAATCTGATCCTTTTGAAAGTTGGTGACCCTTTTTTGGGAGCACGGGATAAACTTCTAATTAGATTCATGCCATGGCTGAATGAGAAGGGAATGTGTTTACTTTTTGGAAACGACCATGAATTAAACAGATGGGACTCGGGAAGAAATCCTGAGGGTTTATTTATCGACTAAGAAGAAAAGAGCGATTCATTAACAACACTGCGTTGATCCCTGCTGCAACTGTATAGCTCCCTTTGTTTTTGGTATTTCTTTAGCGGGAGGCCAACAAGTGATAAACAGTGGCTGAAATATAAACAGCAGCCCGTTGCACCAGTTCCCTGTCCAGTGCTTATTGTGGATAATCACTCATTATTGTCAGCATTCGGTGACGTAGCTCCACTGCCATATGTACCGTTTGTAGATTAGTGGGGAGGGGTTTGCAGATGGCATGGAAGTCAAAGAGAATGCCTCTAATTTGTCCCCACTCTTATTGGTAGTCACCTTCATTAAGAAGATTATATATTGTCTATAAATTGCTTAATATGAAATATTAAGTCTATATATCAAACGTTCTACTCTACTTATTTTAATTAGAAAAAGCAGTACATTGAAAATTAAAATAATTAATAATTAAAATAATTTGGATTGTGCAGGTAATTACTATCTGAACTATGTTTTTGTGTGTGTGTGTGTGTGTGTACGTGCGTAACAAAACTGTGTGAGAGAGGAGGAAGTGTTTACAGTTGGGATGATGAGTAAACTATAGGCTGTCTGTTTTGATTAGACTGTTTTGTTCACAGGAGAAATCAGACCAGATCTAAAAAACAAAGGCTCAAACGTCAGGGAGGAGGTTTGAGCCTGATTACCCACGTCACCGCCCCAACCTGTCTGACTGCTGCTATATGATTTATGCTGTGAACATTAAATGCAGAAGAAGCTGAGGCGCTGATGTCTTATTTCGTTTTTTCCCCCCCTTTCTCTGGGCGAATTATTGAAAACACATACACAATTTGTAACGTCAGCATATTTGTGTATTGTGTATCTCAGGGTGATGGGAATCATTTGAGGCTGGAAACCAAACAAAGCCTGAGACCAAAACTGTATTTGATAAGTTAGTGACACTCTCACAACTGGTCTTTCTTCCCACCATCTCTCACTGTAAAGTATTTACGAAGGTCTGGAAGTGCTGATGCATGATGACACAAAGACCTCTGAGTAAGTAACCCGCACGGAGAGTGTCTCTTACAGAAACCTGGAAGAAAAACTGGCTTCAGATGCACTCTGTACTCGTTAATCACCTGTGACGGCTGTCAGAGTTCATGCATGTCACCAACATTTGAGGAAACCAGGGAAGCGATCCTTTAATTTCACCGAGTGAGGTGTCGATAGAAACCGGAGCCTTCTCACTGGCTAAATGAGGAAAGGCGGAACAATAGTTGCTCATTTCCTGCTCTGAATAGGCTGACCACAGGCTCATTCAACTTCTTACCAATATTGGAATTTGCATGACACAAAGGGCTGCTCCTGTGAGGAACGTCTTTTTCTAAATTTGACATTCCTGTCATTTCACACAGGAAATTACTACCCCTGTAAATACATTATCTGGTGGTTTATTACTTCAGCACCATTGACTTATCCCATTCATGTTTCTCGCTGGTGTCAGAATCCTTGTGCATTACACATTGAGCAGATAATAGCTTCCCTTAAAGAGTCAGTGTGACGCATCTAGGTCAGTGATAGCTTTCGTGTCGGTGCTCTAATTTTAAGAATAAATTTACACTGGATCTAAAATCGGTGTAATCCTTTAAACCACATTCTTGTAGACTGCTGTCACACACAAAGACACACACACACACACACATAATCTCCTCTGTCCTCTGTACTGCTCGGGTGTAAGAAGGGGAGTATTTGTGTTCTTTTCCTCCTGTGCTGACGATCCTCTCAGGAGGCCATTAATGCCAAATGTCTAGTCACGCCAGACAGCAGCAGGCTGTTTTGTTACTCAGGTTGCTGAAGGTTGCTCTCTCACCTTGACCCCAACTGAAACAGGAGAGCCTGAATACCATCTTCCCCCATTTCTTCAAATAGCAACATCACGGTTTTCTTTTAACACCTCTATGGTCGACCGGAAAGCAATTGTTCCTGTGTGTTCAGTGGAGCTTAAAATAACATTAGCGGCAAATGTGACATTTTCCATTATTTGTTGTTCTTTCCATTTTTATATTTTGCCTCTTCTCTCGGTTTTCGCTGGTTGTTATTGAGGGCAATAAAGGGTTAAGCCTCTGGCTCGCTGTCGTCTACTTGTATTCCACTGTTTGTTGTATTAGCAATCTACTTCTGGATCATTAAGAGCTACTGGGAGCATGTGTTCATCGCCAGTAAGACAAGAAAAACTACCAACGGCGTAATTTCCCTGACAAAAAATAATATATCCTTGAAAAGATTACATTGTTTAACTTGAATATGAATTATAAAACACTGTTGTTATTTGTGCCAAACTGAATTACAATTCATTAGAAGTAAAAAATATATCAAAAATATAATTATTTTGTTGACCTGCTGCTAAATATAAAAAAAAATCATAAAATTGAATGTCAGTTGTTGTTGTACTTTAACATCATGCTTTACTTTTAACTCGTATTGTGAGCCATACAGAAACCTGCAACTACGCTGGGTGCAGAGTCTTTAGAGAAATAGCTGGTATCAGCACAGTGAAGCATGGTGCTGACAGTCAGTCCCAGCGTCTCCCTGAGGCCATCACGGTTTAAGCACAGGAAACAAACCTCGCTACAGCTTCAGCAAATCACAGCCCGTTCCAGCCCCTGAGCGGCTCAGACCGAGGGCCGCTGGTGAAAAGAAGAGAGTGGGTCCATATTATCTGTTCGATCAGGACCCTTTCAAAAAAGACCATGTCCCCAGCATCCCCCTCTCGCCTCATCCCGGGCTTGGGCGGAATGCAGTGGAATCTGATGGCAGGCAGGAAGTCCTTATTGTACTAGTGCAGAGATCCCGGAGCCAGACAGCATATGGGAGCGATGTCATCACTGGTCGGGCCAGGCATATCTTTGTGCTTGCTCACCGTGTAACAAAGACGTAAATAAACACAGTTACCCCCACTGGTCTTCAACTGTCATTTCAATTAGGCAGAGGAGTGATCGAAAGCCGCGGCCTGTGTTTTTTCCCAGCCATGCCTTTACCTCTGACCCCCGCGGCTCGTGCCTGAGGTGATTTTCTTTATTAGTCCGTGGGGTCAGTATTTAGCCCCATCGTGATCGGTAGCTGGCTGAAATCTGCAGAGTCAACACTCTGCCTTCCTGGCTGTTAGCTGCATTAGCACACTGAAGCCCCACTGCCGTCCACTCCCACTCTCCAAACATCCTCCCTAAGGCCAGATAACATCTCTGTCCCGTCCATTCATGAGCCGGCCAAAAGCCTGTGTCCTGCAGTCGGAGGGCAGCGCGTGTTGATGCAGAGAGGCTTTCTAGGAAGTTTTTACAATTTAAATCTGTGACACTCAACAAAGGTTTTACCAATGTTAGCATGTTGAGAGTTTGGAAAGATTAGAAATCTCTATTGAGATCTCGTAATGAACTCATTGGCTGTTTATACTGGTTTGGATTATTGTGGCTGCTGATTAATTCTCTTACCTCGGAGAGTTTTCATCATCCAAACACTGCCTGAGGATAAAGGTTATTAATAGTGAAAAGGCGACAGCGCACCTGGAACTCTCATTTATCTTACACTGCAGGTTTTGTTTAAATAAATACACATCGGTCAAGGTCAAATAATATAGAAGGTCCTGACTTTCTAAACTCTCAGTTACAACAAGAGCTGACGTTTACAGAGCTGTGACCAGATGATGCATTTTCCAGGAAGCCATGCCTTCGGGAGCGAAACTGTAAATGTTTTGTTACAGACAATAAATCATGACATTGTTTAATTAGCATCCTCAAAATTCTCATTCATTGTGGTGTGCCTCTGCGATGTTTCCCTCTTTGGCTTTCGCTTGCATATTTCTCAAGATATTCCACCCATCAATTTTGCCACTGAGAGCGAGATACAGGGAAATGGTAATTACACAGGAGGGAAATCTGGTGAGGAACAAAATGGACCTTTGTGATAAAGCTTGATGAGGGATTTACGGTCCCTTTCGAATAAAGAAACAGACATTTGCTTATCTTGCTTTTATTCATACCATCTAACATGCGGACATGTGTATAATTAAACTTTTGGTTGCCAATAAAACTGAAAATCCATCACTTTAACATGAGCAGTTTCTCCAAACTGTCTGAGATTTTCACACAAACGGCCTAAAACAATGATGAAGCACCGTTCCTCCCACTCCTCTCCCAGCCTGGGCTTCACCTGAACCTAATCTCCCAGGGCATCTTAGCTATACAAAACCCTGTCAACCCGAGTAAGACGATGCCTTGTTGGTGGTGGTCTCCAAAGACCACAGGGACAATGGATCAAATACCAACCAAGAGGGCTTTGAACTATTGTTTTTAGTCTCTTCTCTCTCTATGGCTCATGCCCACCATGACCCTCTGCTCTCCTCCGCCCCTGCTCACTCTCCTACCCAGTGAAAGTGCCGCATTCTAGAGGAGGAGTAAAATTCCCCTTTTTCCTATCTCATCTACCTGTGACCTAGATAAGCATGTCCGCTCAATGAATACATGTAACAACCTTCATTCTGGCACACTGGTGTTTTTAATCTGATAAAACTCTGCTCAGAATTCCCTTTCATCCATCTGACTGCAAAGTAGTAAGACGAATACAGTCTGAAAACCACTGGTGTGAAAATAAGTCAGTTTCACTTCAGGGGAGGAAACAGGATTTAGGCATCAGATACTACAAAAGTGGGATTACATATAATCCAAATAATTATCATTTAAGAAAATCCTACAGATTCGCGCTTTGCACACATGCCTTTTGAAGTTCAGTCGTCTTTTCTCCTCACATTTCCACTCCCATTACACATGAGCAATGAAACACGAGACAATCATTCATCATCCGAGAGCTTAGTTACAAGTGTACTTAGGATGAAAGCTTGGCAAATATCACTGTGTTATTTAGCAATAAGAGCCCCATAACAACACGGTTGCAACAAACGTCATAAAAATTTCATTGTGCGTTTTCAGAAATGAGCTTTGCACTGACAACTGTCGAAAGGCAACATGGAAAAATGGGGAGGTTTGTTTGTGTGTAGATACTCCAGAGCTCTGCCAGCCGTCATGAATAACACAATAAAACAGTCAAACAGCACTATAGAGCCCTTTCAAGTTTCCAAATGTCGGAAAAATGGGACTTTCTTTTGCAAGAAGAATCCCGTGGAATCTGATCCCTGGATATCAATCTCTGTCTGCGTGATACAGACACTGATGACAGAGGAGTTGATCACTAGCCTAGGGTGGGGTCCATGCATATTTGTCTGCAGTTCTACAGTAAATGCTGCTGTCTCCACCCAAACTCAAACCACTCCACAGACTTGTCTCTCTTCCCGAGCTTGCCTGCAGACGCCGAGTCTACCGTGCTATACACACTGCGTTTACCTTCGCTCCATCGACCATTTCCCCGAGACGGAGCCACGAGGAGCCTCGGCTAATGAGAAAACAACATGGATGTAATCAGCTCGAGAGAACGGCGGGAGGAATTCGGCAAACCTCACTAAAGCTATCGCTGGCAGAGGCAGCTCGCGATACAGCCTTGTCAGTTTCACAGGCGCACTGGCAACACTGTGCCTGGTGGTTAATGGATCATAAAGGTTCTGCTTCACAGCTCGAGTTGATTTTGCAATGTAACACAAAGCCATTAGTGCTCTGTTTGTGTGTAAGTGAGCATGGCGTGCAGCCTGCATTTACCATGCAGATTGTATGCAGCAAAACACCGTCTCACAGCCCTTATAAGGTCTTGGCAACTCCTACTAACAGGCAGTTACATATTTTCTCGAAACAATAATGATACTACTTATCACATAATCATAATAAAAGTATTGGCATGCCCAAGGCAATTACTCTCAACGGCTTCATGGCAAACCAGGTGAGTATTTTCTTAATCAATCTGTCCACAACGATTATCAATTACATTCAAAACTGGGCCAGTATTTTTAAATTACTATAAGAATAAGTGCACTGCTTTGATCTGCTCTTCAAAATAGTTGCTGCATTGTTTTGCTTCCTATTTTCAAAGCATGCAACACTCCCATAGTCAACAACAGTGCATGTGATGGCTGAATTTAAAATGAATGAATCATCATCGGGGGGAAAAGGAGGTTCCTGCTCACCTGGATACAAAATATGTCCTAGAGCGTCAATATTCCATAGAGTGAAAGTATGGCCGGGTACTCGCTATCTCTGTCTGAAGGTAAGTGACACGCTGTAGATGGTGTGTTGGCATGAGGACAAGCCTGGCTGGCTGACAAAAGGGGATTAAACAGTATTAAGAGTGTCCAGATGCAGGGCCACATGCGCCGTTGTTCACACTAATACAGTGACACACTGACACACTACGCTGAGGGCTAAACAGGGATCTCAGCCGCTTTCATCGTTATCTCATCACTTGGCACCTGTCTCATAGACTCATCTGTCGTATGATTATTTGTATACTGCACTTCTTCCAACCACAATTATGATAATATGATAGTTGCACACTAGCTACTGTGGCTAACAGTTAATCTCTGTTTTCACACATGCGCCCTGTATCGTGTGCTTGTCTGTGGCTCTGTTGTTTAAAGCTGATTAGAACGGACCAGATGGACACCAGTGCCCACGCCTACTCTCTCTCTGCTACGGCTCCTCCCCCAGTGGATGGGACACATCTGGATGAGTGGCTGACGAAGAGACACAAACTGGGTCATGTCATGTTTTGAAGGAGAATAGACAAGGTCTGTGAGTGTCGTGGGTTTTTTCTTTCAGATTTATGCATTGTAATCCTTGCTGTGCAATTAGTACAGAAGTTTATCAATGGAAAAAAAAACAAAAGGCCACCCACAAGATTTGTTTTTCCTCCATCAAATATTATTTTCTACAGGGTGTACATTGCCTCTGAGGTCATTATGGGGAGGCAGGGAGTTTATGAACCTGTAGCGTAATTACAAAAGCCAGAAATTCCCCAGTCGCGGCGCTGGACAGCCTCCCTTGGAAGTCTCCTGTGACCCTGCAGACTTTCCATAACTCTGCTGAGTGATTGCGGTGGTCAATTAACACTCCGAATTGCTCCTAGTGGGGAAAAGGTTACATCCGCAGCGGCAAGAAACCAAAGCCGCGGGTTCACTGGGAGTTCTACGGTAATAACTCAGTGGACCTGGTACAATAAGAAATGGGTAGAGCGCCCACAGCTATAATGGCAGCTATTGTTCCGGTGGTCACACAGTCAGTGAAGTGCAATATTCAGGAAAGGCCATTTCATTACATCCAATAGAGCCTCAATCATGTGTAAAATGTGCAGTTTGAATGGGCTTGCTATCATATCAATCAGCAGCAGCTATGGCGAGGGCTAATGGAGGTTCTTTCCTCCTGCGGGCTCTTTGTGTTTTTTGTTCCCATTTACGGTATCGGAGTTTGACTTAATTCAGTCTTTTTTTAATCAAGACGGGCCTTTCAGTCCTGATTGTGCTGCTCAACCAGGTTACTGGCACCAATATGTTTCTGCAAGATTAGAAAAAGAATACAATGTGTTCTACCGGACGACAGGAATCAGTCATGTGCTTATTGTGTTCCAAGTTAAATACAGAAGTAATCTGCAAGTCATTTGTTTAAGTTATCATATTACCATTTGAGTTTGAACAAGAACAATGCCCCAGAATCAACACAATTTACACGAGCATTGATGCAGTCAAACAGTTGTGTCTGTTTGTTAGCAGCTAAAAACCACTGTTAGATACAGTCTGACCATCTGTCAGTCAGTTCAGACCAAAATACCTCAACACCTGTGGAATGGATTGTTCTGATATTTTGTGCAAACAGTCACGACTATCAGATGATGTAACTGCTCATCTCCTGACTTGTCCTCTAATGCCGCCATGTAGTGTTGAGTGTCTTGAACAACATTTGGAAGGATTGCTCTGAAATTTGGCACAGACATAAATACATTCATGTGTAACCGTCAGGACACAAACACATAAACACACACACACACACACACACACAAACAAACGCAGAGAAAAGAGGTCACAGTGGCTTCAGCTGCCTTCACACAAAATCTGGCACCAAAGCGGCGCCTCCCTGCTCGGCTGTGCAAGGGAGGTAAAGAGGTGTGTGGAGGTGTGGCCGTGTTTGTTTGTGCTTGAGAATGTAGAATGTAGACACTATGGAACAATAACAAAATACTGTTTTGTTCTTTCCAATCACTGATTTGTTTTCATTGACGACACACCCTCTCTCCCCAACTGCCTTACTTCACAACTGTGGGAGGCATGCTATTTGCTTTTCTCCCATCAATATATGAGCAAAATGTGAAGGAAGTAGTTGTATAAAGATAGAGCTCAGAACGGAAGTGCAGTTCAATGTTAGACGTGTGTGTGTGTGTGTGTGTGTGTGTGTGTGTGTGTGTGTGTGTGTGTGTGTGTGTGTGTGTGTGTGTGAATGCATTTGAAGTAAACTGTGGCCCTGACGTGTCACAAGCTCCTCCTTCTGTAAGGGCCCATATCAGTCGTGAATAGGGCCACTCGACGAAAGCCTTCACAGTCAAGACTCAGAAGATGCTGACATTTGAGATCCACTCAGCAGCTGCAGGAAGCAGAGGAAGCCCCTAAAGGGAAGTGATGCAGTCGGGCATATTCACGCTGATGATTCACAAAAGTCAGTTACACAGAAAGAAAGCACCCAGACAATCTCATCATCACAGAGAGATCAGCTTTTAATTGTGTAAATGAGTTGGTGTTTCTTTAATAGCATTTGCTTATCCTTGTGATAGCGCAGGTGCAAAAAAAATCTCTTATCGTTGGAGTTTGTTTGTATTTCACAATTATGAGCTATGGCATGCCACTCAAAATCTCATATATGCTACAGTTACAAGTTGAATTGCTGTAGTGTGCGTTTATTGCATCTATTCCACCAATAATACATTTCAAGGAGGGAAAAGTTTTAAATGGAAATAATAGGAAAACATATCTTTTAATTGTCTTTGTTTCTCGGCTCCAACTATCCATTATCGTGGAATGACATCATTTTGTGCTCAAGCGTCTGGGTGGGGGCTGATGGTTGAACACATTTACTTTGTTTGCAGATGTTGTGACTTGGAGTGTGGAAAATAGGTGGTCAGTACCCCCACAAACCCCTTAATTTGCACTTTGTCGGGCCTTATTTTTTTATGACGCTACAAACAGTTATGTTTACAAGGAACATCCCATAAAAGACACTAATATAAACATTTTATGACTGCAGACAATCTTTTCTGCAGCACAAAGGCATTAGAGGAAGTGAGCCCATGACTTCATCATTTATATATTATCTCTGGAATTGAAATACACACAGTGCAAGGTGCCTGGCAGAAAGGCGGTGGCGTGCACTTGCTTTCTTCCCGATGTGTAGCGCCGTGTTTTCTGGCCAATCAGAGCCCAGTTCAGATTTGCAGCAGCAAGCTGTGGCTTTTGGTCGCTAGTAAAATGTTTTTATGTCTAGACGTCGCTCAAAAATAGAAACACTTGAATGGATTTAGCTGAGTGTCAATGTGTCCTACCCACACGATGAGTGTACTTTCTCATGAGTGGGGGAAAAAAGCTCTCTGTCATTCTGTTGTTTGACTTCACAGTTCAATAGAGCTGTCAGCTGGAGCTGGAATGTTGATACAGCCATAAGGATAGGTGAGATAACATTGATATCTGATCTAGATTTGCAGGCGTGCACGGAACACTGAATGCAGATATTTGTTTAGGCAAAAACAATGTGGTGTTAATTTAAATTCAATTATTCAAGCAGAGAAAAAGTTCACACAAACACAAAAATAAAGGCTTCACATGTTTGATTGTGTTTGACTCTTAAAACAAGCGGTGACATTTCAGAGAGCCCTGCGCATATAAAGAGCTGTAACGTCGCCACAATAGTTTCTGTGTTGACTCGGAAGTATTCTTGCCAAATAAGAAAATCACTTACTCAGAGAACAATAGCTGGAAGAGAACAGATTTCAGAAACAAGAGAAATGAGCAGACTTGGGGAAGCATTCTCGTTTGCTTGTCAGGGTGATGAAATGCAGGGAGTGCATGTATTTGATGAATTGCCCAAAATCTATTATTTTATTGGTCCTTTTAACAGTCTATTTCATTTAACTGCTGACACATTGTTTGCCCAAAATGCATCTGGCTTTTGTTTTTCACTCAAAATGTTTGGAAAAAAAAGTCCAAGGCTCTAAATGGGTTTGCAATTTACATTTTCCAGTTTACTGTTCCTCGCTAAATTGTATTTTAAAGGTGCTTGCCCACAGAGTTATGAGTCAGGGTTCAGGAATCCCCCCCCCATTCACTGCTAATGCACAGTGACAAACAGCGAGGATGGATCGGGATCTCCAAACATTCTCCACAGGCTTCGTGGAGCAATCAATTTATCACAGGCCCGGTGGAGCTGGTGCCAAGGCTTTTAAATGCAACACAAGACGTGGTCCTTGCTGCTCGCAGGGGGAGAGCATGAAGATTGATGGCCAGATGAAGCTCTATTATGACTAACCCCGCTTGGTGGTTTTCAGACGGTGCCGCCAGGCTGCTTCAACAGGGCGACCGAGGCCGGTGGAGCGGAGTGGCCCTGCCAGCGTGAGTGACAGGGGAGGAATTCTGAGTGGCACAGCTTCATACTGAGGATGTTTTTGTGGGGTCTGAATGACTTGATCCTGCATTGTGTTGATCTGCAGTCAACAACAGTGGCCCGGCTCTGGCAGCGGTCCACGCTAACAAATACCAGCTTGAGCTGCGGAGAACAGATAGTCTCCACTCTTATTCTGAGTAATGTCTGCGTCTCATTCATTGGGGCGGCGCATGAAAAGTTTTTCAGACGCCCACGACCATGCCAGAGGTGACATCACACCATTTTTTTTCTTCTCCTAGGAGGCAGTCTGCAGCACAATGTTAAAGAGGGTGACATGACAGAACCACCTCTGCTAGGCGAACGTGTGTACGTGACAACGCCCTTTTTATGTGTGTGGTGTGAGAGTGTGTGTGTTTGGGTGTGTGTGCCAGTGCGGGCATGCCGGTTCATGTGCCAAATTGAATGTGTTCATGATCATGTGTGTTCAGTGTTTGATGACAGTGCAGCTCTGCACGGCCGTTCTCCTCTGGAGTGAAGTTAAATGGAGCAGAGGTGAATTGCTTGAATAAAAAAGAGATTTATTGGACCACTGAGGCCTTATTCTGTTCTCTGTGAACTCTTTAAAGAGAGAATAACTCATATTTAAGAAGAGATCATCGTGCACGAAAGGGCCGTCGATGACCAGGGTCATGCCTAATGTGTAATACATACATTCTGGGGTAGATGGTAAAACTTTCCCTCGTTAAGAATTATTCTTGACCCTTCATTTTTCAGGGTAATTTAGTTTGCTTGTGATTACCTCAGATTACAACCTTAAAGCCGACAGAGACAAAATATATTCGTGGTTCCAATTCAGGTCTTTTGGCTGCTCGATTCATCTTGTTAGAAATGAAGAATGCGCCGGTCCAGGCCATTAAAGAACACTAATACCCTCATCGTTTTAAAGGCATTTGTATACCACATGTTTTCTTAACTAACTATTGGCAGCGATCGTGATTATTCTCTCTATGCTCCATCCATTGTAAGCTCACTTTTGCCTGAGCCACTCGGCGGTGTAATTTATGTTTCAGCACTGACTGCAGATAAAGACAAGGGCCTTTGTGTCTGTGACAGATGGAATGTAACCGGGAATTAACCGAGCTTCAAATGGCGTAATACGGCTAAATAATTACCCATGATGATTGCAGTTTGTTTAAGCGCTAGATAGAGAGCGCCTCGGGGGTCTCATGTTACAAAACACTGTTTTGCGTCACGTGTTCTCGTTCAGATCATCACCTCGGCTCGACTTGCGGTAGTCCCTGTGGCTGATATATGGAAACATAAAACAGGCATCGCACCTACGACTTCCCCCGGCACAATCAGGGCTCGTCTCTGTGGTTGCCACGGTGGTTGACTCTCAATTTCATTGTTTCAGATTCCCCTCCTCACTGCACATCATTTAGTTATTAGACCAGGCGGGAGAGTGATGTTGGAAGAGAGACGATGGAGAAGGAGGAGCTATAGATCCTTTTTCAGTTTAGCCTCTCTTCCCTGCCTCTCTGCTGCATTCCCTTGTCCTCACTCTGCAGTCTTTAACAGAAGAGGGCTTCAAGGAGAGGCTGGTCGAAGTCAGACAGGGATGGGCCTGAAAGAGACGTATTGTGAGGTCACATTCTTCCCAAATGCCGGCAGGAGCCAAGTCAGTAGCTGGTGGAATTACCCCATGAATCATGCCCATTGTGATGCCTACTCAAGATGAGAACATGGAAAGGAATTAGGTATGGCAGAGCCTTATCAGCTTCCCTTTCGGAACCGGCCGGCCACTCGGTGCGAGCAGACCGGACAGCGCTTCCCATCCATGCTCATGCAGAGTGTCCGCGTATGAGGAATTCCTCCACTGCCATGTGTTGTTACTTAAGGGTGTGCTGCAGCCAAGTTACTGCGCACTTTTCCATCCACGCCCATCCTCCTGTCTGTGCACTTCCTTCCCTCCCATTTACCCAGAGATCTTTGTGGTAGGTCCTGGAGTTCAGGCAATATTAGGTTGCACCTCTTAAAACATGTCAGGCTTTGCGGTGAAAATTAAAGAATGGAAAAATGATGAAATGTAACATTTAGCTTTCAGGCATTTTTTTCAAATTCAAGTTTTTAGAAAGGGGAGAAAAGATGAGACCGATGGAAACACATTCGACAACTTATTTTTAAATTTGTATTCCCATGTAACCCTTAACCAGCTCGCCGCATAGTCCACATTCAGTGGTACATCTTGGGTGTCATCTCTGGTTTTTACATCAACCGGTTGTCTGACCAGTAAAGTGAAGAGGATGTGAGAAACGAAAATATTTTTACAGCAGAACTTCAATCTCCCATTATTTCACCACAACTTTCCATTTGAATCAGTTCATGTGCCACTGTTTTCACAGACCAAAAATCCCCCTTTTCTTTGCCGCTCAGGGCGAGAGATTCTTACATGATGTGACAAATGAAGTGACTTTCGTGGTAAAGAAAGAAATGTGTTTGTCATTCTTGTTATGGGGAATAAAAGAAAATGGACATGAGAGAGTGAACCTAGCTCAAAAAGGACCCACCGGTGAATTGAATGAGAAGAGCCAGGATAAATCTGTGCTGTGCGCCCATTGAGCCTGACGTGACTTCAGCTAAAGGTTTCAGCCCCGTGGGACTTTGTGATGGATGGTAAACAATCCTGAACCATATGAAGCCTGTATGAATGAGGTAATCCAACTGAGGGAGGAAAATGGACTGTGCCAGGAAGTCTCATGTCAGCATTTTCAACTGTCCATGAGAACAAGAGAAAGAAAAAAATGAATTCTTGCTGTCTGAATCTAGCTATCGTCTAGGAGTGTGTGTGTGTGTGTGTGTGTTTCCATCAACATCGGGCAGGACATGACAGGGTGCGGAGGGGAATCACCCCCTCCACCCTTGCCCAGCACCTCCTCCTCCCAGGGCAGCAGGCCGGGTGGGGCTGGGCAAAGCTGCGAGGGCCCCCATACCTCATAAGGGCATGACACATGCACTGACTGCATACATCCGGGGAGTGAAGCCTTTGTCATAACACAGCTCCCCGCAAAATAAAATAAACACCCGAGAGGGAGAAAGGAGAGGGTGGGGAGAGATAAGGACAGGGAGGGAGCCGGTGGTGAGCAGGTAGGAGGGAGAGGGGGAAAAAAAGTGGAGAGAAAAGCTGTGCAGGGCAAAGCAAGGGAGGGCTGGAGGAAGGTGGTGCACGAAAACAAAGCGACAAGCCCCCCCAAGTTGATTACTATTGAGTAAGCCCCAAGTCCATTAGCCCAAATAACATCCAGGTGCTGCTGTGGCCATGGTGGCTTTTTTCACTGGGGTGTAAACGACCTGCTCCTTTTCATGCTCCAACACGGGAGGCCGGGAAACAGGCCAGACAAGCGCCACCTCACCTTGGGCTATTCCTCTCCCCTCCATCACCTGAGTCCCATCAGGGGTCCCGCTGACACGCTCTGTTCATCTGCCGCCATTGACATCACCCGCAAAAGATTGCTGGTCCTTGATTGTGTGTGAGTGTGTGTGTGTGTTTTCTCTCCCTGGGTGAGACCTCCCTCCATTAACCATTACAGTCCCCTTCCCACAACAGAGCCAGGGTGGCCCCTAGGCTCACATTAACACGCTTTCTTCTTCGCGAGTTTAATGAGGAATAGGAGAGCGAGAGGGAGAAAGAATGTTTGGCAGAAAAAAAAGGTGGAGGGATTTTTCAAAAACAGCCACAGAGGATTTATTTGACAGAGGGAGAAAAGAGAGCGAGAGTGAGAGGGAGAGTCAAGAGACATTCTGGATGTGGAGACAAATATGTGCACATGGAACCGCATTACACCCATGTTACCTCTCATTACCTCCAGATAAGCAGCAGTACACCACAGCTGGCTGCTGTCCCCCGGTAATGACCACTATACTACAAATTAGTGGCTGTGGCCAAGCCAGTCTCCTCGGCTATTAGGCCTGGTCTGCATCCTCAGGATCTGTGTTTCACTACTGAGAAACATGCTTGAGTGTTGGTCATTACATCCCATTTGAGGCCGCTAGTCATCCAGGCCATAAAGTCCCCTTTATTCATATTCACTTCCCTCTTGTGAAGTTATTACTGAATCACGGTAATCTGGTTGCACGATGCAGTAAGTGAAATTCATTAGATGCAAGATCTGTGTCTGATGCATCACCTTTTATTTGCCAAGTACCCGTTTACAAGCAATGTGACTTGTGTTAAGGTGCACCAAAACACACACATACTGTGTATGAGAAACCACATGTACTTGGCACAGGACCCTTAAGGCCAAAACGACAGTGCAGTCCCAGGAATAACTTACACCTAAAAGGTACAATGCTGCTATTTGTGTGGTTGTTTGTGTGCCCATGTGAGAATACAGCAGGACATATTCTGAAGAACTCACAGCGACCAAGTGGGCATGTTGTTGACGTCTTTATCATGGGTTACTTGGAATGACATTGAGTTCCAAGAGCTTTTGGTGATAACAATCAATGCCGGTGTCGATAAACTTACTCAAATGAGTGATTTTCACAGCAGCATTTGTATCTTTTGTCCTGTCCCCTCACCTGAAAGCTCCAGCTATTTTAACTGTTGTTGCAAATGTATCGGAAAAACTCACGACTGATAACAGCTTGGGTGGAGTTTACATGTTCTACTCATGGCTTCATGGTTTTTCTCTTGGTAATCCAGCTTCCTCCAACAGTCCAAAGACATGCAGGTTTGGTTAACTATAAACTGCTGGTTGCAGCTGTAGCAGATATCTATCTATTCATGGTTTATGAGCGTTGTTCAACAAAAAACGTTGCTGCTCTTGTGTAACCTTAATGAACTTGTGCAGTATGAGCAGAAAAAGGCAGAGAATAGACAGTCAATAGATGGCTACTGCTTACTCTGGCTTTGAGTGTATATTCAGGTGAATCACTGTACACAGCATTGAGGCGCTCTATCACTCCACCCTTTGCCCTCATGTTTCCTTCTTGTGTTGTGCATGTCAAAACAAGAAGTTCAACCCTCACAGGCAATGATCCCGGGAGCTTCTTCTAGTTCCCATCGCTATATTTACACTGTTAGCTGCTGCTTTGTGTCGCCTATTTACCTCTGTGGCTCTCAATAGCGCTTCACCTCAGGTTGGCCCTTCCAAGCAAAACAAGTGTTGTAGTGCAAGCCCTGTGTCGTCCCGTGTCAACTCCCTGTAAGGATGTCTGTGAAACAATCACTCAGCGGGGATACAAGCGGTTACAGGAGGCTGCATTGGGGATAAACCAGGCAGAAAATCCACTCATCCCCGAGGTGACCATTAGATGTGGTATGTTGACTTGAGGGCTGGGTGGTGTGTGAGGTGAAGAGGCCTCGTCAGAAGTCACAACTCACGGTCCTGAGGATTTCAACCTTAAAACACCATGACAGGGGAACAAAGCCAAAGCTTTGATCCCTAAGCTCCATAATGACTGGGTGCATGTCATCCATAGGGACTGATCTCATTTATGTTTTCAAATGTGCACTATAGTAGCGCTGAGTACAATATCGAGCATTGTTGAAGGAGTGTCTGGAATCTGTCCAGCATCATTATCGCTACTATACAGATATGAGAAGAAGGGTGTATCTAGATCTGTGAGTGAGTGAAATATGCCAGCGCACTGTTGTATGGGTGGAGATTTTACAGGTGAAATAAACGTTTGTTTGCATGTGTGCATATCTGTGTTTGTACATGCCACTGTTTAGTGAGTATGTGAGAAGCATTTGTCTCCGACTGGCAGCCTCCTAGAGGAAAACTGTTTCAGTTATGAATAAATATTATTAATGGCCACTTTGAACGATGCTCATACAGGAACTAAGCACACGGAAGCCAACTCCTACTTGGAATAAACAAAACCCAAGATTATAAATCCTCGTTCAAAAGCTATTTTAAGGAATGTTGAATTACACAGAAAGTTTGTCAATGAGCAGGTTGTTGAAAACTAAAGTAGAGAGCATAGAAATATTAAACGGGGCCGTCAACACCCCTTTAGCTTTTTGAGTTTTCAGTGGGCTGGTCAAAATCAAACTTTAGCCAAGCTGCTGCCTGCCGTTATTGGCTGAAGCTAAACAGCCTATGATGCAATTAGACAGTCAACCCACCTATTCAGTGGAAAACCAAACTAGTATTGATTACATAGGCATATTAGGTTGACATCAGATGTTGTTAAACTTCACATGTAACAGGACGTTTTTGAGGTCTGGTAACAAAGGGTTACAACATAGTTGGTTGCTTAGAAATTTTTAAGTTCACTTTTAGGCCAAAGTGACACAGAATCAGTTGAATGATCCTCAGCTTGGGTGAAGCTGCTCTGACTCTGTGCTCAAACCAAAACCCTTGTCCCTTCTCTGCTGCTCTGATGCATTCTGATCCACTGCAGTACTGTACACTTGTATTAACCCACTTCATCAAACTTTATTATGTTTGATTTGCAAAGTAAAACATACAGTTTCCATAGCGATGGAGGGGCTCTGCAGTGAAAGCCCTATTTGTTAGCCGCATGACTTCCTCACCCTCACTGGATCACTGCCTTGGGTTGGACTCGCATATTTGGTGGATTTGATGAGCGAACAGCAAATGTTCTTTTGGATACGGCCCATTACTGACCCAATTCTTTGGTCTACAGTGTAAGCCAGAATGCCATATTAAAAAACAACATACTTTAGCTGTGTTGCAGGGTCACTGGAGACATAATGGGACATTTATGCTTTCATTGGGTGCATTCCTTTAACTTTCCGAAATGCAAACGTCTTGGAACACATGGCCTTGATAGGTACTGTAGTATATTGATGCATTCTCCAAGAACCACATTGCCTATAATTAAATTCATAAGTTGCCTGGTGCACTGTATTTAAAAATAAAGCAATATAAGACAAAACAAGGCTTCTGACCGGATCCTTAACATTAAGGTGCAATGTAACACAGGTAAGACGCATATTCCGCGTTAAAGTTTTCTTTTCCATTCTGTTTAATTGCTGTGAAGGAACACAACATCATTAGCTGTACCCTCTCAAACAACTACAGGACGTTTTTACAGTGGGACCGCCTGAATTAATCAGCTCTCTTGGAATTCTTAAACTAAGTAGGTTTTACTTGGCTCTTTGATCTCGGTGGAGCACCTGCATCCGATGTCTCAGAGAAAATCCTTTAAAAGTCAGAGGCAGTTTATGTGGCTGCCGTGGAGACCTGCTTTCTCATCACTTTATTATCAAGTCTTTTAAGTCCGTCTGTAAGGAAACCAGACTGAAGCTCCTGAGCGGGACCAAAGCATGCACATGAGGAAATACCTACAGACATAATAATCATTAAATGATTAAACCAGGAAAGCAAGCACTGAGTCATCTCGTGTATTCAATGCAAGTGCTGCTACACCCAGGAGGCACCTGTGTTCCATCAGGATGCCATTAGAGTCTAAAAAGATCACGTCCAGGATCCTGCTTACATCCTGTTTCTCCTTATTCTTTTTGTGTGTGTGTGTGTGTTTGTGTGTGTGTGTGTGTGTGTGTTGGGGGGTGTCTCAGTCCATGTCTATTGTATATGTGTGGAGGAGGATGGGGGTACAAGGCTAAGTTGTTTTGTTTTAATCAGTTTCGCCTGTAATCACACTACTCAGAGTTGGCAGGCGATGAGCCTGGAGATGGGCCCGGTGCGGGTAAAATGACTTCCTGTCTCTCGCTCTCTCTCTCTCTCTCTCTCACTCTCCACGGGCTGACTCATAGCTGGGGAGCGGCCGTGCATGTGAGTGTGAAGATGAGGGGAAGTGAGCTCACTGGTGGGCCGACCTGGCCCTCTTGGGGCCAAATCAGTGCCCGCTAATTAACCACAGAGTGGCCCCTTCCCAACAGCACCCAACAGGGAGTCTGCTAACCATAACCACTGGGCCAAAAGACTCTGTGGTCAATAATATGTTCAGTAGCTTCATGCATCTACTGTATGAGCATATAGGATAACATGGTGCGCAACTATTGATCTTTTGACTAGTATAAAATGTACCTGTTTGCACCCGGTGCTTTGAGTGACCTCAGTTGTTTTCTTTGAATGTCGACCTCAATGATCTGGCTGTGGTCCTGGGACTATGTTGCCCATGTTGCCATAACAGTGTGTACTTCGTGTTATGTAATGTGTTCCAGATGAAAAGGTAAAGCCAAATATACTACATTACACCAGCGTCTGGTAGAATAATCTCCTACCACCTCCAAAATGCTTTCCTTGGATGCAGAAAGGAAGTGATGATCACGATTTACAACAATCTGCTTTGATTTCTTGAAATGTAGACCACCACCTTGTCTTGGCTGGCTGTGACTTATAAACTGGCAACATGAGAATCTGTGGCTTGAAGCTAATAGGCTGAAGATCAGCCAAGCCCACCCACTCCTGACACTCCAGAGTAATATCCAATAGAAAAAAAAACAGGCAATAAGTGAACAGGGATTTGCTTTTTGATTTTTACAAACTCTTGAAAAGTCGGAACACCTATTGAAGACCCGACCGCAGAATTTTAGGGATATTATTTTTGCTCTAACTGCAGTAAACACTACGTGGCAGACTGGCTCATGAGGGAAGCAAGATGCTGATTGACAGACAGTTTCCAACAAAAGGCTCTGGGATGATTAATGTGGTTAAGTAAATAGAATAATCTTCTTGCATAGTTCTTCTGGTTTGGAACAAAACCTTGAATAAACTCATCTGGACTGATTCTGTTTACCAGCGTTACAGCAGTGCAGTTCCTGTACACAAAGGGAACTAAAGCAAAGGACTTTTCCTGCTTTGTTTTTTATCTGACAAGGACTTTGAAGTAGATACAGGCAAAGAATCTGTGCCAATACACATGAGCATAAACGCTTTCTCTCCTAACTAGCCATAAAGTGGGACTATATGAAAGACAGAAGTGGGTCATTCTCCTCCTTTAAAATTGATACATATACCAATGCATCTTATATGATAGCCTGGCTCCTGCTTTCACGCTCTGCTGTCTGGCTGAAGTGATTCATTGAACCTCAGCAGAGAAACAGAAATTCTTTCCTAAACAACATGGATCTCAGTTTATTCGGCTAAACGTGAGATCTTTTAGTTCTGTCACTGCTGATGTTTCTTTTTCATTTTGGACCACACATGAGATAATTGGATATGCAGACACTGTCATGGGAGATTTAGAAGACTGACATATTCATTTTGATACCTAATTTAACAAAGACAAAATCATTAGATATCAAATATATACTGCCTCTGTCTTCCGTAATCCTTTTGGAGCTTGTTCTGCGCACTTTAAATAGAATCCTTGTGCATTTGTCTGTTACAAACACAGCTTGAGAAATAACCAGTACCGAGAGTCGTATGACAACCTTTGACGGGAAGCACATTAGGGCTCTGCATCATGGGATGTGTCATCAGTTGAGTAGTTGGCATGGCACTATGTTGATGTAATATGGCTGCCATTATCTTCCACAGCCCCAGCCAAAGGAGGAATACCCCCTCAAATGTCAAGTCAGATCAGCTCTGTGGAAAACCACACTGATTACAAGAGCCAATTTGTCACGTTTGCAGCGTGTGGCACCACACCAGCTCCAGAACCATTCATTAGCGCCCTGATTGACCCTCCTTACCAATGCAATATAATGGATCTTTCCCCTGTGATCCAGCTAATCATTCAGATATTGCATTATTATTATTATCGCTGTCAAATTTGATTGTAGGCCAGAGGACTAATTCAATTTTTGGCCTTCACTGCAAACGACTTCCACTTTCTGAATAAAGAGGCTTTGCTTTAAATGTACATACATAAATTTGGTTTGGCACAATTTGAAGACCATAGGGCCAATTGTAGAGGCAGATGTACAATATACAGAGTTATCCAGAGAGTTTATGGTATAGAACAAGGACAACAGTGCTGCATATAATGTGTGCAGTGATATCTACTTGCTTTGGCCACTACACTACACAAATACTGTATGTAAAGTGTATTAAAAACATGACATTTTACAGAATAAACGGTCTGCTCTAAAGTTTGTTTTCAATTTGCAGTTTCCTTTGAATGCAAATGGCATGACCTCCTTCCATGTGTTCAGCTTTCATAACCCCCTGCAATGCAAAACATTCTGTATATTGTTGTCTTTCGGCATCCATGTACCATATGGATGTATGTTTTTTCACTTTGCAAACCGTAACTGCTCTGATTTCAAGTTCTCATCTTGGCATTTTAAACAATGTCATATTGAAGTGTTCTGTTTTTCGCAAGCGTGTGTGTGTGTGTGTGTGTCTGCGTGTGTGTGTTTTCGGGCATAGGGTTCTCATGATGGTTTAGCAATGCTATTTATCGCATTTGAGAATATAGCCAGGGTTTTATATCCAGGGGGCAGGGATGGGATCACTCTTAGAAGCATCCGGAACATACCTTTCTGTTGTGATTGGGCTGAGATTAAACTACCGAGGATAGAAACACAAATGCGGACCACATATGAATTAATGCAAACTACAACCATATGAAGCTGATGGCAGACAAATGAAAGAGAGAGAACATAGACAATGACTGCAAGGTCTGTTGTAATTAGAAGCAGTGGACTTGCTGGAAATACCCCATTGAATTGATGAGATTGATTTTGTCTCCGTCTGCAAACACACATCCATAAGTGCACGGTCGTGCTCGTGTAAAAGTACATGCACACATTTGTATGTGCATGCACAGAGCTTTTGAGGATTTACTTTTCCTGGCATGAGTACCAAACTAATACTGTCATACACTGACTTGAAAAAAAGAGCTTGTAGTCGGGCCCTTTTGCCAATAGCTGTTGCAATACTTGTCTCATGCAGAGTGAACATTTGGGTCAGGGAATATGAATCCACAGTGTTACAGATATACACTAAGGAGGCACGCCAGGAACTTCTCTCCAAAACCCCCTCTGCATCTCTGTTCCTATTTAAGTCACTGTTCAGCTTTAAGTGTTAATACACGTTCTGCGGAAAAGAATCACACAGTTAAGGGACAACTGTAAAAGAGAAGTGCTTGTGTTGGCTGTAATTTCAATGCAGCTTTATCCCCCCTGTGAATACTTTAAAAGGAACCTGTGTTAGTTTGCGTAATTAATTTTGACATATTCATATCAAAATTATCTCTGTTCCGGGAAGTTTCCTTTTCCTAGATAGATGTGTGCGTGTGTGTGGGAATACAGTTTCGGGGTTTTAACACAGGCATGTGTCTGAGGGAGAGCCCAGCTTTGATTTTCCTTCAGGAAATAATAATAAACCGAGTCATATCTGTGAAGGACACACTCTTGCTCAGGTTTGTACATACAGCTAAGCCTTTGCTCTGCTTACAGAGCTGTTCCACAGCAGCTGGCAAGCTACAACACACACCTGGGTAAACACACTGTGCTCTAGCTCTTGTCCCGCTCGCTTTCGCTTGTCTCTCAGTGCCGAGCCCTTTGTAGCCTTCATTTGTCTTCGTCCTTCATTCTGCTCCCTGTCAGGCTCACAGGGCTCAGCTCCAACCGCAGATCAATCTCACTTCACCAGCTCTGTCCATCCAGACACCGGAGCGACGCCACGACAAAAAGGCCCCCCCCCCACATCCCTCCGAATCCTCCCCATGTCAGAGCAGGCAGGGCCCGCAGCAGCGTGCATTACCTCAGGAGGCTGACATAGCTCAGCCCCACTGGTCTGGACCTGAGGGCTCGTTTACAAACCAGAACTTTTGATCGTATCAGCTCTGGTGATGTCAGCCTGCTCTGGTGCTAACAGCTTTCTGCCACTTTCTCCCAATTCTCCCAAGTCCTGCCAGTAGATTAATACATGGCTCCCCACCACACACTCATCACTTACCCTAAAACAGGCCCAAACTCGCGCTGCCAAGAGCAGGATATAGCCTATTAATGTCACACCTGACTGAAATTTATATTTTGTAAGCTGCCCTCACACACTACAATGTTACTCTTTGCTGCAGCAATTTATTTCATAGTTTCGAAAAAAAAGCCTGCTCCTGCGCTGACCTTCCCTCAAATGCAGCATGGGCCTCCAGATGCTGGTGACTTAACCCCTCGCCTGTAAAACAAGAGAAAGAAAAACACCCTGGTTATGATGACAATATTGGTGGCCTGGTTCTCCCAGGGAGCAGAGGCTTGGCTGAGGCTCTGTGCGAATGCAGAGGGCCAGTGGGTATTAGTGGTTTCTGTAAAGTTTTTTTCAGAATCATTTAGTTTGGTATTAGACCGGCAATGCCTTCACTGACCCTTCTCTCTCTCTCTCTCTGCTCTACCCCTTGCAGAGGGGGGAACTCCACATTAGGGGTTTTAGAGCTCACCGTTATTTATTTATGAGTGTTAAAATGCCACAGCACCCTGGCACGGACTTTAATGGAGGTGAGACACTCCCATGTCGCACTACTCCCGTCAGTAAAGTTTTACAGCGTCCCACCACACTCTCCGGAGAGGCCAGGGGAAAGTGACGCCATAGCCTCGGAAAATACTCTGTACTCATGCTTGGGCCGACACTTGTGCCGTGCGGTAGAGTCGGGGGCTGTGGTATCTCCAAACTCTGTGTGGTGTTTCGATATTGGTTTTCTTTCAAACAGCTCCAAATGTCGCTGCAGTCAAATATGACACCTTAAAAGCAGCAGTGAGCTTCTGAAGTGCTGCCATATCAAAGGCTTGTGGCCCATTTGATAACAATTATCACAACATAATGTAACATCATGTCCCTACATGTAAAGCTGCCCTCTTGACTTGTGCTAATCAACCCACAAACCAGTTGTATCTGTCAGGCTTCACCACAAGTGTGGCTAATGGATCCGTACTTTATCACATTGATTCTCCCTGTAAGGCCAGCCCCCCTGTCAACCCACCCACCTTTCTCCCTTGCCTCATATGGCCATGATGAGATCCAGACCCTATGTGGAAGCATATTAAAGTGGCCCAACAGTGTCAGCAGGAGAGCTAAATGGAAGGCAGTGAAATCTTTTGAACCTCTGTTACATTATAACAGTTCTAAACACATCCAGCTGGGTCCAAAGTTCATGGAAGACATTAAAGCACCGTTGCATGTTACCTTGGTGGATGATAATAGCAGAGCACCACTAAAACTACTAAGACAGTCCACAATCAAAGGGCCCAGAGGAAGGACTCCCTGCACGTCTTACTGGCTGCTAATGGCCTGTGTGTGTCATAGACAACCTATCGGACAGTCGTTACATCTCCTATAACACACACTCCGTGCATTGTAAAGAGAGGGAACTTTTTCAGTGTTAGTGATTAAACTCCATTAACTTTGGTTTAATTAAAATACAAAAGACTTAGAGGAGCAGTAATTACCCTGTGCCAGTCTGGTAGGTCAGCCTTTAAGCGAGTTCCAGCGCACTGATCTTGATGGGAGGCGTCTCGTATCATGACTTCATAGCTGCCAGACGTCTGAGCCAGTGAGTCGGAGTGCTGACATGGACAATATTGCTGATTCTGTCTATATCACAGAGGAGAGGAGCTGGACAGACGTTGTAGAACGAGGCCAGACAGTATACACTGTGTGTGTGTGTTCCTTGAGCTATGTGTTGGCTATGGGCTCCACTGTGGCGTTTCAACCACACACGATAAATATGATCTTGTGGCGAGGCCGTGGTGCCCCAGGAATGCTCACATGTGGTGCAGCGGCTCTCACCACCATTGACAAGAGGGCTAGATGGCTTTTTGCTCATCAAGATTCCTGGTGGGGAGCGCTACATAGGAGGCCATTCGACTTCAAGACTCGCGGCCGTGGTTGCCGATGCCAGTTTCCTTTCTAGCTCAAGTCTCTTACTAAAGCGTGTTATTTGTTTACGCCAACCTACGATGAACCAGCCAATTACACTATTGTTTACTGGCTGACTGATCTCAGTTGGGGCCAAAAATGCATTTAATCACCGGTTACCAGCATCTGAAGCAAACATGGAACGACATGGCTGACGGCAACAATTCCCAGATCAAGTGCAATTCTATGAATGTCTGTGCATATTTATTTATACAACTCAGAAATTCTCTCACAGCCTCCGTGAGGCCAAAGTTAACTCAGGCGCAACCCACGTTAGGACGCTTCAGAATGAGTTAGTTATTCTAAATGATTAAATCAGTCTAAGCTGTGAAAACATTAATCAATCAGAACCAAGATCCAGCTAGATTTAACCACACCCTTCAGACACATAATGCCCACAAGCTACCTGCAAACAATCCTCATGTGTTTGCGTTCCTCAGGAACTTAGATGTAACTGGACAGGACATGCCCTGTTCCCCCTCAGCCATAACAGACTATAACGTGTCCAAACTCATCTACTCCATCAAACTGGCCAAGGCTGACAAAATCTATGATGTGTTAATTGATGCACAGCAGGAACAGGTTCCTCACAACCAAGAAAAACAATCATCCTGATTGTTGTTGCAGTGATTGGGCCGTCGTTTAGTTTAATATTACAAGTTATTCATATGTAATAGTCCGGAGAAATAGAGCCAAAGTAATTGGTTACCTTCAGCAGCTATGCCAAAATGTTGATGTGGATCTATTATTCATTCTGCAAGTGAATGATGCTTATTCCTTAATATAGCTTTCTGAAACTCAGTAAATACCAGCACAAATAATACACAGGCTGGAATGTGGCAATCCTTTCAAGAGCTGCAAGAAAACAATTACCAAAGTGATGTAATTGGGTCAGTTTCCCTGCGGTGGAGCTATTGAATCCCTTTTTCTTCCAAACATCACAATTTTGGGGACAAAGTCAATGTAAATCATGGAACTATGAAATGCCCTCTCCTTCCACACATCCGTCATCAGAGACCAATCTGTTGTCTCCCATAACTTCATGGTTGACAAGGGTCATTCGCCTGAGGCCCCAGCGGAGACTATATCCCCTCTCTGGACAGATGCTGTGGCATAAGGGGGGCCCGGATGCCCCCCTCTCCTCCTGCTGACCTCTCTCTCTCTTCCAGACTCTGAGAAAGGGTCCCAAGGTTGAGAAGGTCCTGGGGACTGGACACATTGCGGCATTAATTACACACTCAGTTACCATTGAGCCTAATGTTTGGCCTTCCCCCCTGGGGTTAACTCCTTCCTGACAAGCAGGGAAAGTAATGGGGCCTCTGTGGCTCGTTTGCCAGCAGTCAGCCAAGACAGCTCCTCTATGTCGTCTTCCACAGCCGTGTTCTCGCTGACTGACAGCAGCTAAATGCTTCAGTCCTGCGTCGCGGTGCACCGGGATCCCATGCAGGGAGAAGGAGATGGAGATAATGGGAGGTGTAAGGCAGTGGGTGACAGGCAGGACCCTTCAACCCATCAAAGGCTTTTTGTGGGTCGCCTTGTGCAAACAAAGAGGCTTTTTTGGAGCGTTATCTATCAGAGGCTTCTCCCGCTTACATCCCCCTGTGCACCCGCGGCTGTGATTGGCTGAGGAGACAGAGAAAGAAGAAAGCGAGTGTGCACCGACAGGATATCCCCTGTGGTTAACAGCAAAGTAAACACAGTAGAAAGAGAGAGAAAGGAAGTCTACGTCTATCACACAGATTGGAGGTGAGGTGCTTGCAGATGTCCTTCGATGTATAAAAGATAAGTTCCTGAACCTCGGCGGGGCTGGCATTCTTCTCCAAAGCACTGCTGGCCACGACTGTAATCACAAGTGTCTCTACCTATTGCTGGAGAAATCCAATTTCTGTTGACAGGGGCTGTAGTAGGTAATCTGATAGTAGAGTTACAATATCAAGGCTAGTGTTTCGTTTGATTAATTCATAGCCTACAGGGTCTGTGAGATAGAGGGAGAGCGCAGCATGAGATCATGACCCTGGAATTCTAAACAATAACCATCTGTGGCAAACTGTGTGGAGCTCGATCCGACTCTTGCTTTTCCTCTCTCGCTTCCTTTTTTCTCTTCCTCCTTTCTCCTCCCTTGTTCGCTCTCACGAGATAACACGTTTAAACACAGACACACCTGCAACAGACGTTTTTGCATGTTCATCAAAACAGCCATGTACTAAAAATATGTCACGACATGCAGGCTGTTGAAAGTAGCATGCTTCCAGGCTCCAGGCACATATCACCTTAACATGTGAGCAAAAACAGAGCCTCTGCAAAACCCCTGTGAACGCAGCACCCCCGTTGAATCCTCTCACAAGCCAAGTCAAGGACAAAATGTTACTGATTCACTTTCCCTAACAGAATATCATGTAATTTAACAGTTACTCATATATAATCAGCTTGGCAGTAGAGCTTTACCCTAAAAGCTGTCCGTGTTAACAGCAAGGAAGAATAATCCAAGCTCCATGTTGGATTTAATGAATTAGTCCACTGTACTGCGCCCGGGGAAAAAAAGTGCCGCTGTGTTTTACATGCTTGAATGTGACATTTTAAAAGAGGGTATGGTCTGAATTAAATGTTTGAAGAATCCCTTTTCTCTGCTCCACAAAAACGGAAAACATCTCTGTAAATGTCAAAGCTCTTCCAGCATCTCCTTCCTTGTTGAGAAAAAGTGACGTGGTTTGTTCTCTTTCAGCTGGCTGCCACAGCGCCAAGAATGATAGATGAAGTGTTACTTTGTGGACTATTTTTAACTTTTCCAAACCAACGTTCAGACGCCCCATCTGGACAGGGTTAGGGGCAAGGCAGCGCAAGTTCTTTGCCATTAGTTACAGTAACAGACACCGTGAGCTCTCCTCAGAGGTCAGAAAACAAACATTATTCTTGTTTATGTGCCACGGCACGATGAGTACAGCTTGGTTAACAATTTTCAAGAGGTGATGCGTGACTGTTTAATAAGCTTGTACAAAGTTGTATTTAATGTAGAAGAAGGTCTAAAAAGCTTTTTCCCCCTATATAGTTGAGTTGAGCTTCCACAGAATTAGTTTGTGAGAACATATTGTGTTAATGTCCAGTTATGTTGTATATTAGGCTGTGCAGCAGGTCTGTCTATGAGGTTTACATTTGCAGCAATGATGACATGCTATAACCAGTGGTTTGCAAACTGTGAAACCCAAATCCTACCTCAGTCAAGAATTAAAAAATTAGCCCCAAAAGTCACTGAAATAAAGATGTAGATTGTAAGGTGTTCCTAAAGGCATTTAACACTATATTGTACTAAACTTCATTAACAGAATCCCAACAACATATCGAATATCATCATAATTAACCAATAGAAATACATTTTACTACAGATAAATGATTAAAGCCAAATTCTCTATTTATAAGAGAAAATGGTATTCACAAGATTCATTCAGATCTAAGTTTTCAAAGAGTACATGAGACTGAGAGAAAATAGCATAGTTGATCAAAAGTAACTTTAATTGTTTTTTATCAAACCAATTAATGGTATTAAATGAGTTGTTAAGTGCCATATTCGTGTCGCAGACCCATCACGTCGAGATTTCTAAAATAACATGACCTTCACCCGGCCTCCAAAGGCTTTGCTTCGACCCCTGGCTGAACAGGATGAATGAACTGTGAAGGATGGCCTTTCCAGAGGGGACTGTCTAGCTATCAGGCTGGAATCCCGTAATGTTTACGCTTTAAGGGGTGTGTCAGGATGAGAGAGTTCGCCTGAGATTCTTTGAAAGAGTTACACCCTGCCTCACGGCAAGAGCTGAATGTCAAGTGTACATATGCTGCAGAACAATGCAGCAGCAACATGTAGTCTAATGAAAAATGTCCTCCTGTGTGCAGCTGGAGCTCCAGTGGCCCCACGGAGCTGCTCTCATACACCATATTTCCAATTTGGTACTACCCACAAGGTCCTCAAATAAATATATTTTGCACATCAAGCAGTTTTTTTTATCAGCAGAGGCCTCTTACTTCATACTACTATTTCTGACTTTATAGTAAGAATGGGTGTTCCCTTGGTTATGGTTATACAGTGAACAATAACTGGAGTTAAGTTTCCCTATGAGCCCTGTGAGTCTCAAATTGCTTGTCTGCCGCAGAGAGAACCTTAGGTTTTCAATTACACTCTCAGAGTGGTCCCCGGTCACTCCCCCTATCACAGGTGGTGGGATATTTGTGGAGGGGCAAAAAACCTGGTGTTCCATTTAAGAAATGTGTGGGAGAAAAAACCCACTCCGAGGAATATTTGTTTGGAATTTTTTTATAGCCACAGATGTGACTCTGCACCAACATCACTCCATACTAAAAAAGTCTCTGCTCCTCTAACCACTAATTACAGGAGAAGTGGGACTAATTAGCATATAACATAACCAAAGAATGCACTTGGCTGTCATTATACTGCACTTCACACTTTATCTTGTAAATATAGAACTCTGTGCAAAGACTGATGCTAATTTTCATGATGTTTTTCAGCTTTGGATCTTCACTCAAATGTTGTAGAAGATGATAAATAGCTTTACAATCATTTCACCTGAGCTGAAGTTCAAACACTTTCAGTTTATGTCACCTTGCGGTTGGAATTAGTCTGGGTGGCCACATATCGCTTTGGGGGGGTCCCTTTGGGGTGCATACGGTAATTCCCACCCACCCACCATTCACCATCTCCACGCTCATCTGTACTACATGTGTTATTTAGGGGGGGGGGTAGCCAGCCACCAAAGTAGAACACAAACTCCCCGCTCAAGGAACTTTGTGTTCTAGAGAACAAGAGAGGAAAAAAAGTGTGAGACGCAGACAGTAAGCGAGAGAGAGCATGGTGTCTCGCCTCCTAAACCAGAGATTCGCGGTGCTGCCCCAGAGGAACTAAAGGGGAAGCCCACACAGCAGGAGCCACAGTACAGTTCTGTGTGATGGGAAAACATCCACAGATTGATTTCCATCAGTTATATTAGAGACCCAGGGAAAAAAAGAAAAACACTGACATGCATATCATGCTTGAATCTGGACAGCTTCCTTTGCGATATGTCATGTGTAAACTTATATCCTGTGGTTCTGCTTGGTGGTCAGGCAGAGTGTCTGCGGGCCCCCCCCTAAGTCCCTCTTCAGCACTTGGAAGCAAACTACGAGCATTGGCCACGTAACAGATAAGGCAGTAAAAATGAATAAAACAAGAAAATAAAACAAATAGAATCAGTTTGGGTGAATGCAAATCAAACATTCCCAAAAGCTTTCATAAAACAAGATATAAAAGGAGAGGTAGTGTGTCTAGGTCACTGGGCAGAGAGTCCAAAAGGGTGGGGGCTCTATAATCGAAAGCCCTTTGTCACAAATTGTGACATGGGCGTAAACAACTCTGGTTCAACTCTTGAAAATAAAAGTTGTGCACAGGTTAGTTTATTTTTTCTGCCATCATTTAAACTTGCAGTCATGAATTTTATCCAAAGATATACTCTATGCGTTCAGGAAAAATCTCTACAGCTCAAACCTCCTCAGCAATTTTACCAGATGAACAACACACTGCATAAAATTTGAGGAAACGGTCTCAGAAACTGACCTTTTAAAAGGCAGCAGTGGCCTTTGACCCCGTCCATCCTTCCTCACAGGAACACACTTCTCGACACACACAGAAACGCACACTCCTTCATCTCATTAGCAATTAGGATTCATTAGAAACTGGCAATTTAATTTGTGGCTTCAATTTTTCTTCGGGTTCCATTTCCTCTGTGTGAACGCCAACCACGCTGGTGTAGTGTGTAAAGCCTGTTAGCAGAAAGGAGTTGGAATTGGAAATGCTGTTGTGGCCGACCTCCACACCCGTCTATCATTTGTCCTCACCAAACCCACCCAGAAATAAAATGACTGAAATGCAAAAGGGGTTTTCAATTATTATCTTTTTCTCTCTTCGACTCTTGCACTTCTCTTTTGGAAGTGGAAAAGCAGCACGCTTTGCGGAATCCAGTCGCCCACGCACACTGTCAGGACACTTGATTCCAATTAGATATTTTTCTTTGCTTTCTTGTTCTAGCCTGTCTGGGCCTCCTGCTTTTCTCCCTCCCTCTGCCCTCCCCTCTAACTCCCTCCCTGTTGAACTCTCCCCTCCTCTCTCCCGTTTCCTCGCTCGTGTCCTCATTCTCTCAATCTCTATCACAATATGTAGTTTGGTCAACCACGGTGCCCTGCTCTGCTTTCATGTATTCTCTAGTACGCAGATTTCTCACAGCCCGACTTCCTGTGACCGATTTTAAACTCTTCCCTGACACATTCAACACATCAGGGCTGTAAGACACTGTGGGAGAAATATTACAGCAGACAAAGCCAAACAGTTTCCATAATGATAAAGCGGGGATTTTCAAGTGGCTTTCGAGGCTCGCGCACCGCCCTTGTTTTGCTCCGAGGCAGTGAATTTTTATTAACCTATGGATCCATTTGATTACAGTATGAGGTCAGCTCGGTGCTGTGAGGGTCCTCCCACACATTCACTAATGATAGCCCAGACATGGAGCCCATACAATGCATTTTGCCCAGAGTACGGCAGCCACATGTAATTCCTCATCCGAATTACTGTAATTAAAACATTCCACAATCCTATATGTGTTCTTTTTTTCCTTCACGTGCTGCCGTCTCTTGTCCCGACTCTTGTATAATTCAATAATAAATCAAATAGAGGCTATTAGTCCCACAGTAGATGGAAATCACTCTCTGTGTAAATCCCTGTAGCATCTAGCGACATGAACGATTCTGCTGACTCATGCATACTACACGCAGCCTCATGACAGACTCTGTATACTGAAAAGTAAAAATCTTTCTGTGTTATTATTATCTTAAGAAAGAAAGTCAGCAACATTTCTGCAGACGCGTGACGGGCGATCGCTGCTAGGTCCATTTCTCCTGTGTCGCGGGCCAGAGACAAATGATTTAGAGAGCATCTCCTCAGCCTAAATTGTTTCCAAGCAGGGGGTGCCTCTGCAGCGTCCAGCCCATCACTTCACAACTGAGGCCTCAACTTTCTGCTCCATATTGCATGGAAGTTTCCAAGAGCTAAGCTATTGTATGTGTCAGCCACATTTATCATAGAGCTGCACAACCCTGGAAAATTCTTTCACATTTTGCAGTTTCGGGGCTATAGCCACGATAATAAGCAAATCTAGTATAGTGGATCTTTTCAGAGTTGTATCTCTAGTGTTTGGAGGCAGAGAGCTCCCAATTTAATTCATTATTGAGTTGGCCAGGTTGGGTTTCTTATTATGCGATTGCTTAATGGTGGGCTAAATGAATTTCTATTGGAAAAGCTGATCTTGAGAGTCACCTCTGGTCACCCACCTCCAATTAGCCGTGAATTTAGATGGGATTATGTTACTGATTTGCCACCTGAGGTAGCGAGCTCTAATTAGGACTCATACTCAGGGGAGAGATTAGTGCCGAAATTGCACAAGGGCAGAGGTGTGCACATGTTTGTGTATCCTTCAGTTTCAGTTTAACATACAGTTGGTAGAAAAGCTGGTGTGGAGGAAAAGCCGTTATACTGGGCTCTGCAGTAAGTCCTGTGCTCTGCCTTGAGCAATGAGGAGTTTACTGCACACTTGAGGCCAGACCACTCATCGCAAAGCAAAGAGACGGTTGAAAACATACCCCCTGGCCAAGGAGAGAATACATTCAGTAAGTCAAAAAATCATCAGATCGCCTCAAAACCAAAAACACATCCACCTCATCCGGAAGATAATATCTAATGTCGTGCAGGGGCTGGATGAAGATAGCAGATGGAACTGCAGATGGAACTCTATTATGGACTTTCCAGATGACAACATTTACCCACAAATTCAAAACTCTCAATTGCACTGTCAGGCAACCTATGTTCAGTAAAATTACATTTGAAAAATGACAGGGCAAAACGATATAAAACAAATCCACTTAAGCGAAAGACAGTAGGAGAATAGTCTCTGGCAACATTTATGGTGAAAACTTATCCTGCAGGACAAATATGCAGCGGAAAGAGGAATCAAAACTACAGTAATGCAATAGTCAAAGCAATTTGGTTTCCCTTCAGTTTCCTAAAGGAAATTCATAACAAACTAAACTTAGAATAATGAAAACACTGTTTACTGTTAAATGTAAATGTCCTCCTGCAGCCCTTTATGTAAATAACTGAAGCTGAAAAATAAATAAGGTTCCAAGGTCCTCTGAGAAGTCGTTCAGGATTTAGGAAGTGCCACAAGGTGGGAGTCTGACTATCTCTGAATATCATCTGATCTAAATAAGGAACAGGTTCCTGTCGCCAACCATTAGTTTGAAATTGTTTTTTAAGTTTTACCCCAAGAATCATTTCGAGATGCACTTGGAAGGAACTCGCAGATTAAGGTTCCATTGACAGACTTGTCATCAGGGGAAGTTTCGGACCACACAGAATAATCCTTCAGGGCTCTTCAAGGCCGGAGCCATGCAGGCATGAAAGATCTACAACTGCAGGAGAAGCCTAGCCTTGCACCCTGCCTTTTAAAAAGCACTCGCTCTCCTTGAGTGTCTCCAGAGTGGGACAGATGCAACAAGGCAAGGCGACCTTTTGAAAGGGTCAAGGAAAAACACAGGGACGCTCTGGGGGCGGGGGAGTTGACCTTACCGGAGGTATCCATCATTCCTTGAAGATGTTGGCACCTTAACACACACATGCACACACGTATGTACAGATGCTTGAACGTGCACAAAGAAATGACCCACACATACACTTGTCTGTCTTCTTCTCATGACAGGGGGTCTCTAATGAATGTGATACTCAGAAGACCCGTGAGAGGAAGCAAGGCCGCTCTCACTCCCACCACTGACTCTGCAGGGCACAGAGACGCCCCCGCACGTCTGCGTTTCACCAGATAACCCGACTGAAAAGCTGTCCCCAGACAAGCGCGCTCTGTCAGGACTGAAGGACGTTTCTATGTCTCCCGGTCGCTGTCTGACGGAGACGTGGAAGGTCGGCTCTGAAGGAGCGCTTGTTCGTGGCGACTACAGTCACTAGTACAGTGATGGGGCCCTTCGGCTTGACAATACCCACATTATGCATCTTTCTCTGTCTCTGCCTCTACTAATGTACACCAGGCACTCCGTCTTGATATCCAACACACACTGTCGGCGTGTTATGGCCCGACTCAAGTATCTGTATAAATTCAGATTATGGAAGAATTATTCTGGTCTGTCTGGCAATTAAAGACGCTCATGTGTGGCTTTTCAGGGCGGCCAGCCAAGCTCTCATCGGCACCATTCCCAGTCCGATCTAACTCTACCAAGCACCTCCCTTTGTCTGTGGTTATAGATTTCTATCAGAGACGAATTTGTCTCATAGGATTGAAACATCTCTTTCCACAGATGCCTCCTCAAACCTCCAATGTAACATCAAAGATGTTGAGGATTTCTTTTGGTCTGTGCGGCTACGTTGGAAAATCGAAACAAGATGAGTCTGTCACACACTTCGGTGACTCAAGTTATGTGATAAAAACGGATGCCAGACTTTAATTGTTATTTAATACCTATAGTGGTTTATTCCCCTGAGAGTAAAACATAAAGTTCTCTGTCTTGACTCCTCTGCTGCAGCACGCAGTCTGGAGAGTGTAATGAGCAGTTGGAGGTGAATGAAGCAGTAAAAAATCTATTGAAGAGCTTAATGGATCTTCTGAGACGTGTTGCAGGTTACCCGTGGACTCTGAGGATACATGTTTATTTTGGAGTTGAGTGACAGTGAGCACGGCACTAAGGACCACATTTCACAGACGGGAGACATCACGTCAGAGCTCTCCTCACCACAGCGGGAGCCACTAACGAAGGCCCGGCCTCACCAACATGCTCATAACTGCAGCCGCACTCTCACACCCTCACCTTCAGACGGGACCCACCGCCCTGCCGCAGTGCCTGGCACCTCGCCAGCGGAGGAGGGGGGGGGGAGGAGGAGGTAGAGGTTTTAAGTGCGGAGCCTAGCCTCGCCTCATTCAAAACACAGAGACCACTTAAAACACATTCCTGAAGCTCTTTAACACAGTGGCTCAACACAGCTCGGCAGCTGGGGTCCTCCAAACCCGGAGAGCAGTTGAACTGGTTGGGGTCGTGGTGTCGGAGGCTGATATACAATGTAGGGGGGCTGTGGGATTAAGCTATTACCTTAAACACAGGAGATAGATGAAATGGGAAACCTTGTAATCCCCCCCCCACCCCCCCAACAACCTGTTGAGGTTGTGCGTTTCTGCATCAGCCTTCAAGCTAAACTCCTCTCTCTAACTTATATTTGTCAAGACACCCTTAATCATCACTGTATGCTCATTAAAAATGCTTCCCAGGAACATCACACGGGAAAAGACTCACGAACAAAGGGACATGATGTCCTCTATCTTGAAATTACAGAGGTAAGCATATGGCTGTATCAAACTTGTATGTCTGTGACAAGTAGAAGCTTGTCACATTTGGAGCCATGTGTATTCAGCTTGCAGCTACACTATTGACACACCTTTAGAAAAACATCATTATTCACTCTTTATTGTTCCATACCTAAAAAAAAGGACACAGCTCCGTAACACCATATACAAACAGACAGTTGCGGAATGTATCTAAGTACATTTATACCGTTACTGTGCTTGGGTTCATTTTTCATGTATCTGCACTTTACTTCAATAGATTTATTTTCAGGTCCTTTCACTTTTAACAAAACAAGTATCAGCTATTATCTGTTCCTTCTACTCCACTACATTTTTACAGTGCATTGCCTTACATGGTCACATCGGTTTTGTAGTTTTAAAATTTAAGATTTGTTTGAATTGATCAATTACTGGTTTGACTCATCCAATCAGAGCGAGCAGGTAACATTATACCATTTAACAGGAGCAAAGCAGCATCACTGGTAAAGAGACACCTAAACTGGATTTGGAAGAGGTTACTGAAATAATGATATATGAGAGTGTTGCATTAAGAATAGGCTACACGCTACAATTACTTTTGCTTTTAATATTTTTACTATATTTAAAGGTAAGTACTTACTTACTTTTACTCTATAGTAGAACAGTTAATGTGGCACTTTAACTTTTACTTGAACAGAATTTAGTCTATTTCTTTGTACTTTTACTTCAGCCTACAAGTAGGCTTTGTAGAGGCTCATAAATTTACATTTTGTTCATTATTCAAAAAGTAAAGAAAGACACAAGATTGATAGTCTACAGCCATGCTAGCATGGAAAATGTACGATGTTTACCACAGTCACCATTTCACAGATTGTGTAATGTTGTCAGAAAAGTCTGTTCCAAATTTAATCATAATCCAGAGGAAGTTGGTGAGTAAAACCAAAAATGTAATCTTTCTAAAAGGAAAATTGAATACCACCAAAGCTATTCATATTTTTACCTGAGGATAAAAAAATGTCATAACAATGAGTCAAATATAAAAAGGTAGTCAATCTGACACCCATAGACCCAATACACTATGGATAAGAGGGTCAAATATAGGACCTAACATTTCTTCGGTTGGATGACATTGTTTTAAGATTAGTTGCTAGTACTGTGATGATAATGATGCAAGTCCGGAGACAGGACACTTTTTGGTGAAAGAGCTATTACTTTTGGCCTGATGGTTTTCTCAAAGACTGAATCCATCCTCTGAAGTGTTTTTTGTGCAGCAGAGACACCATGGCTTCATTCCTCTCAGGGACCCTTTGAATCAAATCCTGCCTCACTCGTGGCCGCATGGGCAGAGGAAATGTTTTTATTCCTCTGCAGATGCACGTAGAATTTCAACTAAAGTTTGCCAACAAACACATGGTTACAGCAAGTTTAGACTGCAAGTGATTGTAAATGAAAGCATACAACACTCTGCATTATAAAGAGCATTCCAGTGAAACACCTCTATGGGTACGATCATTTTACTTTCTTATAAGACATCTGGTCTCACTTTGCGGTACATTATTATAGAGCGTTACTTGTGGTGTCATGTCAAATGATTTATGTCACATGAGGACACACAGAGAGGACAGCAGGGGACAGACTGGATTATCTAAGGTGTCAAACAGGGAATAATTAGCCTGGACGATTGCTCGTATGAACTCATAGTACATTAAGCGTGTGAAAGAGACCTTTGGTGAAGAGAGTTAGACACATTCAACCATGATGTTAGAAACCAGGAGTAACTGAGGTCAACTAGAGGAAAAAAGGAACAGAGAAAGTCCCCCTAGTTAATCTGACGGAGGTGGTAGTTATTATGAGGAGGACAGATAACACACAAGAGCATGTGGAAAGAATCACAATCACAGAGTCAAACTCACGCAAACGCAGGCACACAAACTTCCTGTCACAAACACTTCTTCCACACACTTAAACACATGCAACATGAAACTCAATCCGTCCAAACCACCACATAAACCAGCGCGTTTACTGTACATCTTGTTTTACCACACAACTCGCTTCTAACACAAACAAACTCCTCACTCATCTCCTGTGAGATGACTCGCTGCATAGTGTACGGCCATTTGTGCACACATACACAAAGAGGTAATGGCCATTTATATCCCCCTGCCGCACTGGAGCATGGACAGGCCAAAGCTCACTTTTCAAGAGGGGATGCTTTGAGTTCCAGAGGGGTGCACATGAAAGAGCAGCAGAATATAAAGGAGTGCCCAAGGATACACTGCAGCGCTCAATGTGAGGACAATTTAGCCCTGATGGAAAACCTGGATCAAAGGCCTGGCCTCCATAATTGCACATTCCCCAACAAACACTGTGCCATTTGAAGAGCGGGCCAGACCTCCGGACTCCTGAGACCCGTTCCTGTGCGCAGACACAGGCAGCCCCATTCCTTTCACCTTGCTATGTTCTCTATCTCAATGTCCCGCTAAAAGATTAGAGAAATGCTTTCATTCCAAAAGTGCTCACGGTTTCTCTTTGAATGTCAAGATACTCGTCAAGGCTGCGGCAAACCGCCCTTCACGTTTCTGCTCCCTTTTGTTGAAGGTCACCAAGTCATGGTTATCATGGCGATAGGGAGTCACAGCTCGAAATGACAAGACTCACAGTCTCATCCCTTTACTTGAGATGTAATCTCTTCTGCTCTTCTTGAGGTGAAGTTAAGGTTGGAATGTGTCAGCATCACCTAAAAGGACACCTAAGTGTTTTTGTTGCAAGAAGCTCACAAATAAATGACTGCACTCTCTGCTGAGACTCCAAAAATAAGTTCCTGCTCTAATTCTAATGATGTTAGAATGATCTGTTTAGACGTCCGCATCCATCTTTATGAGAGAATCCGTTGTGTGGAGGATATAGCTCTCTGTGTCCTTACCTGTGGGAGATGGTGGGACAGGAAATTGTTTTTAAACCAAAAGTATCTTACTCCCTTGAGCCCTTCCATCAGGTCTACTTTCCTTCACATACAGGTCCAGCCGCCAGAATGCAGTATCAGAGCTTGTAAATCTAGCCCAAATATCTTCGCTGTGCTACAGGTGGGAGACCTTTGGATAATGTGGAATGTCTTGGCTCTACTGTGGAGGAAACCATCAGTAAAAAAAACTGTTGTCAATAGCACATGTCAACTTGTGTAACCTTCACGAAAGACTGTTTTATGTTTCCATGTTTGCAGGATGAAGGTTTTCCAGACTTATGTCTACGTCATTTACAATATGAGTATCACCACAAATTACTGGTGGATAAAACAATGCCCCAAGTTTTGTTTGTGCTCTTGTTGTCCAATAACTGTATTGTCCAGGTTGTGGAGCGGCTTCCTTTTGCTCTGTCACTATGCATTATCATCGATCCAATGATGTTTGCACTAAATCTCTGCCAACACTCCACAGACAGCAGCACAAAACTAGCGTGGTTGAGCAGACACTGACAGCTCTCTCCATGAGAGCCTGTGAGCGCTTACTCCAGGACCTCAGATGGTTTTATGTTGCGTCTAGACTTTAATAAGTGGTTGTGTTTTCCTGACAGCACAACCCCAAATCTCTCTTGAAAGTCCTATGGCGATGCTTTAGTAATAAAATACTATATGCATGTGTTGTGGAGCTGGACTCAAATAAACATGCTCCTAATAGAGCAGAATGTGGTAAACCTACAGAAAGTGCCTTGTCATGAGAAATATCACACCCTTTCTGTGTTCCTCGTCCTTGCTCACGCTTTGATGAGGTTTTTATGAAGTTCGGAAATACCGCAATGGAGACAACTTAAAAAAAACATGGACTTGTATGTCACTCTAGGTGCATGGAGCTACACAGTGAAACCTTTAATTAATACTGAGCAAATGAAAATCACCTTTTCTGGTATCACTTTTAGCTCAGCCCTGTTGTGCTATTAGTGTTGTTGGTTTTATCCCCTAATCTTCACTGGTCACTATTGTGGCTGCTCTTTGGCCAAAGTTACATTCGCAATTCATGGACCATTTCAGATCAATAGTTGTTGTCTACAAATGTAAACATTAAGTACCTTTTGTGTTTTCAAAGGTTTTGTCAAATGGAATAAACACCACAAGATCAGGGCCTGACAACCATGTTTAAAATGGGTTGACTCAACAACTAAACACATTTTGGGATGTAGTTCCTCAAAGTTGATGTTTTCACCCCTGTCTGTTTTTTTGGTTTGTTTGTAAGCAAGGTTACACAAAAACAACTTAATTGAATTTTCACAAAATTTGAAAGGATGGAACATGGGCCAAGGAAGAACCCAGGATTTAATTTTCTCTAACATTGGATGGGACTTTTTGTTTATTTCCCAGTGAATAATTCATAGATCTTGATGAAAAAAATAATCCAGCATGTTTAGGGGAATAATATTTATGAGTGTGTGTAATTTGTTGCAGATCCAAATAAAAATCTTGATCTAGTAAATTGAGTTGTGGTTTCATAAGGGGACTGTTGGGCCTTGACAGAGGTTTGTACTTTCTGAATTCAGTTCTGGTTCTATTTTGTACCATAATGTGTTGCATTCAGATCTGCATATGTGTTTGACTTTTTCCTCCTGCACAATTATGTTGTCAAAAGTAGTCGAAACTCTAGTTCAATTTAAAATCATTTCTGGCTCATGTGAAAATAAAAGAGCAAGTTAAGTACTGTGAGCTCTCTGTTATTATATAAGGCCCACAGCCGTCCAACAGCAGTTTATGAATAAAGATTTAGACGTACTGACATATATATGCATTTGTACCATGTGTGGCTCACCTATGAACCAGTCCAATACCTGCTCCCCAGATGGACCATTTGACAGCCCTCAGGACCCACTATCTAAGTCCTCCATTCAGCTCTGACCTATGGTTAACCTGAGAGGACTTTCTTCAGTCGTCAGTGAAAATTGTTCGAGGGGGATTAGATTGAATTTCTCTCATTCTGACACTCAAGTTCAAAGCAATTATGTAGAGTAGGTAGAAAGGTCCAAGAAAATAACCAAATTTAAGAGCTGGTTTGAACGTTTTTCAAAAGAACCACAACGGGGCTGTGATGAAGCATAATGCTCATTTCCTTGCCGCTGCAAGCCTTGAGGACTGAAGGGGCGAGAAAGCACAGACGACTGAACGCGTCCAAGTTTTGTTCCTTCTTGGCTTTGGTAAAAACCTGTTGAGGTGCTAATAACAAGATGCAGACTGTCCGCAGACTCGGTTTTGACAAGTCCACAGTCTCCATTTCACTCAGTGGACTGGTCACTGAACAGATGAAAGCCCGGGAAGGGAAAGGGGGAGAGGCCTTTGGTGTTAATCAGGTGCTGATTGGCAGCTCGGGAGCCTTTAAGATGTTTGAAAGCCTGGTGAGAAAAGAGTAATTATCCCTGAAACACCAACGCATTTCCTCATCACTGCTGTTCATGACGGCACAAGGATCAGCTTGAAGATGTAGTTTTATCTTTATCTTCTTTATTTCATTGGCAGAAAGTGCATCTGTTATTCGTTGTTTTGGGTTACTTCAAATTAAAACAGAAATAAAGTAAATTAGTACCAAGAAATCAATATTTATTTAGTAGTAGCAAGTTGTGACCAAAATATTTGATTTGCAGAACATTATATTATATTATATTATAACTCTGTTTTAAACTGAAGATATCAGTTGATCAATGTTATAACCCTTTTGAGGGTTGCACCATAAACTGATGGACGACACGTCTCCACTTCCTCCCACTATCCAGATCTTCAGTTTGGTCATTAACCACCTTATCTGAAACGGGGAATCAGAGAGAGTTAATACCCCGCGTAGGAGTGTGTAGGATCTATTTAATCATTCAACAACTGTTGGAATAGCTTGAATTAAAAGGTCAAACTCGGAGTTCATTAATATCTTATGGGGAATCATTGATAATGTTAATCGCGAGGCTAATTAGCTTCCACTTTGTGAGAGAATGCTAGCTTGCTGGCCTCCTCTCTGCAAGTGATATAAGAAGATAATAGATGTTTCACACCGTGAAGGGACAGACATTTGGAACTTAGGCAGTGCTTATGTGTGCATGCCCGAATAATCCCTTCACTGGGTATATATAGTGTTCAGTCCGTACCACAACATGGACGTAGACAGTGTGTCTCCACGCAACAGATGCCATCAGAGGCCAGAGGCATTAAGCCATCACGCTGTTAAAGTAATACATTCAAATACTCTCTTGACAACGAGAAAAATATATACATATACTATCATCTTATATTGTCTTGCACTTGACAATCCTGTTAGTTAAACTTTAAAATTCCTTGCCAGACCCCTCTCCTCTATCTCCAAATACTAAGAACTAAAAACAAGCTAAACCAAAGCATCCAGTACAACACTGAGACTAGACATGGACATCCCACGCTTTCTGGCCTAAATAAGGCCCCTCTCCAATGAATGCTCTCAGGATCCTTTAGGAAATGGGACACAAGTTGGTTAATTGGAGGGGTGGCAGAGGTTAAACACTTCCCTCAGCGTTTCAATCTTTCACTCCACACTGCTGCATGCTGGGACTAAAGCCCGGACCTTAATGTGGGAGTCCAGCTGAGCTTTTCCAAGGACACTGAACTGCAGACACCCCAGGGAGGCTGCCACTGCCGCCACAGGAAACGCACACACACACACACGCACACCACCTGTGTGCCACACACACACAATCCATCACCTCCGTCTTTGCTACAATGAGATCTCAGACGAAAATGTGATTTGTTAATCAAAACACCTCGCAAACCTGAAACCCCGCATAATGTACCTAACACATTTTCTCAATAAGTGCTGTTTCATTTCCATCTAAACTAATGTCACTCGAAGATCGACTGCCAGCCATGAACGTTGCCCTGTATCCTGACTGGGGCCTCACAGTGATTGAAGTCTTGTTCATATAGCTTTACTTTGCCTGTTTAACCCGAGGCCCTCACAGGATATGGCATGAATTACATGCACACACCGCACAGCTTAGATCGTAATCTTTTGATAACATACAGCCAATTTCCACACGGTTGCATGCAGCTGATTGGTGCAGAGTTAGAGGAGTAGCTCATGCCTCCTGGAGGATCAACCTATGCTTCGTGAAAATGATGTGACAAGTCCCAGTGGTGCAGTATAAACAATCAAATCATGGGGCCTTTATCGAGACGCTCTGCAATTTCTTCCCTCCCCCCGCCCTCACTACTTCTCACAGACTGATCATTGTTTCCATTTTAATTGGGCAAATACATTTCTTCTAAAAATCAATTGTGCATGTTCAAAGTACAGCGTTTCCCATTCAGATGTTGCAAGATTTGAATGACGATGGGAGGAGGGTGTCACATATTTGCAGCTGTCTTTCAACAAGAAATGTCGGGCGTTTTCTGTCTAAGGCAGTTTGTTTTAACCACGTGTATGATTGGATTGCTCATTAATTCTCATTCCGTCAAGTCCCAGCATTAATCATCTTTTAACTGTTCCTTTAAACTGCCACCCTC
This sequence comes from Pseudopleuronectes americanus, assembly GCA_038501795.1. NCBI lineage: Eukaryota > Metazoa > Chordata > Actinopteri > Pleuronectiformes > Pleuronectidae > Pseudopleuronectes > Pseudopleuronectes americanus. Next base: position 8,245,902 of record CM076729.1, on the reverse strand, counting down.
AACATCTGTGTAATGATTTAATGTGGACATGTTACACAGCGAGTAGTTTTTCTGCCACTGATATATTCCGATGCTTTGATGCGACCAAGCGTTGTAATTCATCTTAACCAAATCAGTGCTCCATGTCATATTAGATTTGATATGGTGAATCTCGGGCACATTCCGTGTTCCTGGAAAGTCAGTCCACTAAAATATGCATGGGAATCTGCCCCAGTAACACAAACAGAGCGGCTGGTTTTTGGGTATTTAAATTACTAAACAAATGTGAATGTAATTTGTATTGAAACAAACAAAATGATAAGTCAGATTGCGTTGTAAGATATAAGAAAGTATTTTTTTTTACTGTCAGCAAGATCCTTATCCTTATTATCATTAGCGCCTCCCCTGCTTCTCCCCACTCCGACATCCTACTTATCTTGATAAGCTGTCAACCTTGACTTAAGTTGAGGTTTTCCTTTTTTTCCTGCCATGCACTGCTTTCTGCATGTGTTATTGGCTCATGATTTCCCAACCCTGTGGCCACTAGCCTCAGCAACCGCAACCCATCTGGCTGCTGGTCACCACACCTATAGGAAATGCAGCCACAGGACATGGTTTGGACCTCAAAATATTGAAAACATCATTCACATCCCAGTGTTGGATAAACAAATATTTCTGTGGCCAAAGAAATCTGGTCACTTACACAAGGCTGTTGCAGCAAGTGCACAGAGGTCCTGCAGCTCTTCAAATGATTATTATTGTAAGTTTACCTTGTGCTTATATGCAGCTCTTTTTTTCTCGTGCATTGTACAAACAGCAATACACGAGTCTTCAATCATTCTGTCAACATAACCTGGACTTAACTCCCAAATATTTGTTTTTGCTAATTTACTTCTCTCTAACATGTAGGTTTCTTGTCCCCACAAGCTGACAGGTATTTTTAAGCATGTTTTCTTACACTCTATAATATATAAGGCTCATAAAACAGGTGGAAAGTTGCTCGTTTAAGAGGCAGTTTGTTACCAACAGGGGAATTAGAAGTGTTTACACTGAAACACAGAGGCACAGGCCCTTAATGTCAAATCTGCTGCCTTGAAATTTCCTAGTTTTTAACTTTTGCATCAGCGTTAAGTACATTTGTTCTCTTGTCATGAGGAATTGGGAAATTCTCACTGGTACTGTATAAATAGAATGGTAAATGGTCTGTATTTATATAATGCCTGTTTAATCTCAGCCACCTCTACATGCTGTATACGCATCATTCATACCCTGTCGGCACATCCATGGGAGCAGTTTAGGCTTCAGTATGTTGCCCAAGGACACTTCAGAATGTGGACTGAACCACCGACTTTCTGGCTGGTAGACGCCCATTCATGATGCCCATTATGATATATGAAATGTATCCAGTGAGCATACATGTGATGACAAATGCACGTCTTCTAATATATACTTAGCAAGGGTTGATGATGTTCTGTGAAATCCTGATTATTTGTTCATTCTTAACCACTTTTAAAAAACACTTAGGGTTCCACACTGGTGTGTGAACGGTTTGACACAGTGGAAGGACGTGGACCAGCTGTGGTTCTGATCCAGCCGTTCACTTGTGTGGGACCAGACAGATCCGTGTGAGGGAGGGTTCTCCGCTGCGAGGCTGCTCCACCTAATCCCAGGCTGCATTACTCAACCAGGCTAGTCAAACAGCGCACAGACGAGGGGACTTCCCCCTCCCTCCAAAGACGTAGAGGAATACAGTATTGCCTCATGTGCCACTGAGGTAATATCATTACTTCAACCACATGCAAAAACTTAACCTGAATAGCGTCTTATGTGTCCAAACCACATTGTGCTAGAGTACACACGCAAAGAGCAATTTGTCCGGAAGAATCTTAAAGCAATAACAATACCACAGTATTGCTGCATCTAAACACATCTCACGGTGCTATGTAACAGGGTTTTCTCTGGTTGTAACATTAGTCTGCTGAGAGTTGTTCAACAGAGAGCGTTACCTTGACTCCTGCCAAGGGGATCGAACAATGCCTTCCCTCATTGTCGTGTTGCCCCCCCCGATAGATACCAATCAAACCTACTTGAGGGGAAAACCATCACATGGGTGTTCAATAGCTCCGCAACGTATTGTCTTTTGCACGCAACTCTAAAATTACAGCTCTCCACTGTTCCTGGCACTCTATCAACGCCTCCGGGGTGTTGAGGTAGTGTCGGTTCTATGGATCCCAGAACACTGTGGCCAGCAATGCACATATCTGTCATTATTGCTGCCTCATTAAATCCACCACCTCTCATCAGGTGCAGCTCAAAGGAGGATAATAGTGTGTAATTGAGGTGCTTCTGCTCGGTTTTAGATTAAAGACGAGGTGACAAGTTCTAAGATGATCACCTCCATTAGGACATGTGACACTTTCTGATGTAGTAAAGGAACATGTAAGTACTTCTTCAGGAGGAGAACGAGGAGAAGAGGCTGTGAAAAAGTGCAACCTGGATCTGCGCTGACATATTTCCCTCGATAGATAAATATGAACTTGAAGCAAAGCATCGGGTCTATCTCTGAAAACAAACAGGGCCATATATTTCACTTGGAATAACAGAGATCAGCTGTATCAACACTGATCCTCCTACTGCAGCCAGCCACCTCAAGTGAGAAACCATCGAGTCTGTGCAGCGACCTCTGTGTGCGTTCGAGCAGACGTGAGGCAAAAGACATTGTCATTCGGCGAAGTGGGAAAGTTATGGTCTTGTAAAATGACCAATCTCAAATCCATACAGCCGTGAAGAAAAGAGAGAATAAGGAGATAAAACATCTACACTACTGGTCAAAAGTTTCAGAACACCCCCTTTTTCAAAGCTGTTTTTTTATATGCGTAATCAAGTGTCTCCAAGTTTGTTAAATAAAGCGTAGAAGAAGAAAAGAATGATAAGGTAAGGGATTTATAGAAAAAACAACGACTCAAATGAATTCTGACATGGAAATCAAATATTGTTGAGCAAGTTTCCAGGAATTCCAAAGAAAAGTTGCACTTGCAAGTTTCTTAGCTTTCACCTTTTGTCCAGTTTACCTCCAACAGGCTCCAGGAGGTTTTGGTTTGCAGAATGTTTGGGGTCAATGTGTTGCTGTAGATGGAATCTCTGTCCAGCCAGCCTGTCGAACTCTGTTATGTGTCTATTTCTCACTGTTCTGACAGAGAAGTAATGTACTGTACTACGTCCTGCAGTACATTATTGTCCTGATATTTCATCAGAAGGGTTCTGTAAATCAACAAAAGTTGGGGAACAGAAAGGTGTAAGTTTACCAATTTCTTAATCCCTGAAAAAGCCGGTTTTCAATGACATTTACATGAGCTTTTTAAATCTTTTACAGTTAGCTGCATAGCTTTGTACCATTTACTTTTATTCTCTGGACTTGAACTGCTGACATTTCATTAAAAACTGGACAAATGTTTCTAATCTTTGCCTGGTTTTTATGCAGCCACAGCTGAAGAGCACTTTATGGCCTCTGCGATTTGATTGCAGTATTATGTTAGCATGGCCTGCCTAACTTTTCACTCGCAAATAATCTGCCTCGTGTTTGCACTGGCACAGCTGTTTGCATTGCCTTTGTTCAGCTGTCTGTGCACTCCCTCCCTTTTTCCCAGTATTACACACATAATACTCTCGAGTACGTTTCTGAAGGGTAATAAAACGAAAAGGAGTCTGCTGTTTGACTGAGCTACAGCAGATTTAGACACATCCCAAGAAACTGGAACATTTTTGCCAGTCAGTGTTTACTCTCTCTCACACATCCTGGAGACGTGAGGCATGCAGCGGAGTCGGCAGTCGCGGAGAATTATTTTCTCTTTAAGCCAACCACAGAGATTTGCATACTGACACTTTGATGTAGAGCGTGTGCCATTTAATAACAGTGCATTAAGACTTCAGCCTTGTCAGATAGCTACAATTTAAAGAAAGGAACATTTTAATTGGTGACACCTTTGAGCTCAGAGATTTGTTAATCAACATAACAATGTTTATTGAACGTGCCTGCCAACCATTTCCAGAACATTTTGAACCAATCACTTTTTTAACAATCAACCTTCGCCCTAACCTTAAATTAGGCAACAAGGACAATTACTTATACTCATCTTAATCAAGTCGGGTTCTAACAGAAAGCTAGAGATAGATCAGGTAGTATAGCAGATCATAAAACAGTCAAATAAATCATTTTTTAATGATCACATCTATTTTGAGCGACACAGGCACACTTCACAGGGAGTGTCCGGGAAGTCCTTCTGCATGTGAGCATAGGAGCAGCCACACCTAAAAGGTGGTTGCTATGTTGTGGGTTTTGTTACCTTAAATTACAAAAAAATTCTAAACAAGTTTTTTTTAGACTGCTCAAAAATATTGAGCTTATCACTGTGAGTCAGCCCAACACAGTTATCTTGAAACTTGATGGAAACTTTGAATCAACATCCAGCAGCATGAGACTGAGATAAAGACATTCTGAACTTTTTTCTTGTTACTTGCTTTTATTATTGTTTTATGATTTCCCAACGTTCTGGCCACAAGCCTCAATAGCCACAACCGGCTGACCAGACTGCCGGTCGCCATACCTTGAGGAGACACACCCACAGGACATGGTTAATGCCTCAAAATATTGAAAACATCATTGACGTTCATGTGTTTCATAAACAAATATTTCACTGGCCAAAAGAATGCATCAACTATACAGTTGAATTCAGAGGGAGTTGCAGTAAAATGAGTAAAAGAGCATTGAAAAGCACGAGAGTTTCCTTCTGATAATTTATTTTTCCACTTCCATGAAATTATTTACGTGGACAAATTTTGTCGTGCAGTAGGTTAGGGACCTATTTTTCCATATCTCTGTAGTGAAATGGTCACATGGTTTTCCCTAATTACCTCCAACAAGGAGATTATGTTTTCACCCCTGTGTGTTTGTCGGTTGTATTGTGTGTTTATTTGGAAGCAAAATGACAGAAAACTCCCTAACGATTGTCCATGAAACTTTGAGGGAAGATGTTGTATTGGTCAGGAAAGATTAGAAATAAAAATAGAGGGAAATATTGGCTTTTTTCAACATTTTCGCAGAGATCAATTCACATTTAGGGAACTGATTACTGCAATGTGTGAACTTTGGTGCAGCTTGATTGAATTCAAGGGGACTGTTGGGCCTTGGATGAGGTATGCACTCTACTTGGCTCCATTAACAAGTTAATGATTAGGTTTAAGCACTTGGTTAAGGTCAGTGAAAAGATTATGATCTTTGTTAAATAGAAAAAAATTCAACCCTGATTTGAGGCTTGACTGACTGATCTTCTTAGCTATAGTCTTAATTCAACAGCCCATGGAATACACAGCGCTAGCCCAATGCAGTCACTAGTGTAATAGCTCTGTGCTTTATGCTCCCTCACTGTGGCGCCTGTTGGTGTAAGAGCACCACACTCTTTAGATTGTAAAGTTGACCGGGAATGAATGGGGATGATGGAGCCGATTAAAGAGAAAAAAGCATTTTCTAGTTCAGGGTCAAAGAATGTTTCCCCCTTCAGATTCACCCTCAGCCTCAAAAAATCACTCTCCTTGCCACCATGAAGCAACTGCAGCAAGTGATGATTGATGATAGTCGACTGCATTAGCAACATTTTAGTTTGTAGTTTTTGGGGGGTGAGTTGTTGGTGAACACACAACTAGACTAAACACATACAGTAAGAAAAGGCCCACATACACTGTGACTTTGGGAGCTGCGACTCTCATGCGAGCATGGCGGCCTGCTTAGTCACAGGCCTGCAGGCTGCGGTCTGGGGGGACTCTGTGTTTTGTTTCAATCATCAAAGCTATTGGGTTTAGGGTCTCCTCTCCCTGCCCATCACTCAGCAACACTCATGGCCACTCGGACCTGAAATGTTACTCCGGGCTGCTGAGAGGAGCGGGCGGTGGGGCTGAAGAAACGTCTCCCTGGCTTTGCTTCGCTCCACCGGGGGTCACTTTGCCATTCTTCTGTTACACAAAAGACTTCTTCAAGTGCCTTTGTGACAATGGCCTTTAGATCACTGAAGCGTAATGATTGCTGGTTAACGTGAATGCACTCTGTATTAATTGAGCCAGAATTAATATGAAGTTTCTAGCGTTTTTTTATGAGTTGGCATGGAAACTTGCTGATAGCGTCTTCTAACCATGTTTTTTTTTCTTTGCACAGCAGACATTATTGTGAAGAGTAAGTGTAAGTTAGGGACGGACTGGGTCCCATTCTCAGTTAATGAGCACAACCTCTCACTTTCAACCCCTAAGAACTAACATCATGTCACTCGCGAGCTCCTCGTAAAGAAAGTGCACAAACCACACATCCACAATAGCAGTGAAGCATGAACTCACAAGACAAGCCTTTAACTTAGCACAAAGGAATGTCAGATGTGCTGACACAAAAGATCTCTCTCTTTTTTTTTCTCCTCCGTGATTTACATAAAGCATAAAGCACCGAGGGACATGAGACATTCAGGCATCTGCACACCACATTAAAAAAGCATTCAGGGTTTCTGATTAGGTCAGAGTGAGGAGCATTATCGACTGAAAATAATTAAAGCGAGGTTTGGAGTCTATGGTTTCCAGCCTGTTTTTGTTTAGCCATCGTCGTAAACAGAGTTAGCTGTGTCTGTCAGTGAATTAAGAAAACACTGGGCCCCTTCTGTTGCGCCCGACCTTGATTCACGGATCCTGTGAGACTTGCCAGCGGTCCGCTCTCTTTCAGCACGAGGCGACTCGGCCAGTGACAGACAGGCACCTTCATGTCAAAACACTGTCTGCCTCTGCCAGTCTATGGCCAGCCCCCCGACAGCACGCACGCAGCCAGGCGCAGTTTCATTGTCGCATACTCAACCAAACAACACAATCTGCTCCATGAAGACATATGCAATACATTAAAAGAGCAATACGTCTCATCAGTGTGAAGCAGCAAAGCAGCCAAGCCCATTCCACATATTCCATATTTGAATTCTTTTTTAATGGTTTGTGACGGTGCTCCACGCACCTGTGCGGCCTTGTCACGTTATGCTGATCATTATCTTTAATTATCAACGGTTTAATATGTTTTTTACCCTGTGTCTCTGTGCTAAAAGGAACACTTTGCTTTGGTGTCTTGCATCATTTAATGCAGAGTAACCACGAGAGGACAGAACCGGGCAGAGATGCCAGGTTGTTGCAAACCGACACCTCTTCAAAGGGCCCGCGAGTCTGCCAACCATGCAGAGGTATCCTCTTTCTGACCTCAGTTTAGAAGGCAAGACTTGTTCTCACACTCAAAGCTGATTGGATGCTTAGCCTGACGGTGCTATAGATAAATAAATAATAACATGTATTAGGCTTTTAAACATGTTAAAGGGTCTAAACATATCTTAATTCTATAGAGAGCAGGATACTATTAAAATATGCAGCACTTCACTTTTGTCTTTTTTTTTGTACCTGTGTTCCACAAGAACCAAATCTATCTCTCTTTTAGTATCTATTTCTTCCCACTTCAACCACTGGAAGGCCCTGAGGTACAGGAAGGAGGAAATTATGAGCCTGGATATTCCCATTTCTCACTTTTCGTGTTTTCTTGGATGCACCGCTGTTGTGCACAGAGTTTCCCCTCCTTTATGTGCCAAAGGAAACCAAATCACGTGTTCAGTTGAAGACAAAATGGAGGATTTCTTTTGGATAAAGAAGAGTTGAACAGGTAACAAGATCGCAGAGTGTGGGTATGGTTTCGTGCAGATTGTTTTTGCCCAGTATCTGCTGTGTATCCAGTTCTTTTAACCCTCTAATCACTGCTTTAAGGGCATGCCTTTTGGACTGAACGTGTGTATCATTAAATTACTGAAACCTTTGACTCCTTTAAAGTTCAGCTCAGCCAATAAGAAAGCAGCGGCGAGAACACTGCAGAAATGTCATGCTCCATATTGTCTCACCCGATAGTTATTTTCTCATAAACCAACAAAATAAGCAGCATTCAGCGTTCAATCCCACAAGCATAACTGATCATTAGAAAAAGTATTACACAGTATGTTGTCTGTATGACACCCATTCACATGCATTGCCTACAAGCTATTTGTCATTATGCTGTGTGGAAAATATTGCTCCCACTGACAGTTTTATGATGACTTCACACAGCATATCGAGAGTCATGGCCAAGAAAAAAAAGAGATGGCAATAAAACGCTCCTGTTGCCTATTAAAGCATAGTGAAATTTAACCATACTGGGGTTTACCATTGATCATGTGTCACTGCTGAGACAGACCGAACAGAAGCGTGACATTTTCTTTGTTTGTCTGGAAAAAGATTTAATTTGTCCAGAATGCATCAGGACATGGGAAGAACATATAAAGTTAAAGTCTGGCATCTCAAGTTTAAACAGAAAAAACAGTCACATGTTCGTGCTGTGGCTTCTAGAGCTTGGCCGAGGCTGTGTATTATTCAGCTGTGAGTGTGTTTAATAGCTCAATTCTCCACACGAAGAATAAAAGGAAATTTAAAAAAAAACGTGATTTACACAGTGTGTCAGATCTTTTTAAAAAAGCAGCACATTCACAAGTGGCCTCATTAGTTTAACATTAACAGGTAGTTGACATGCTCCAGTGAGGTGGACCTTTCCAATATTCAGCTTGGCCATGTGTCTTGTGAGCGGTCTGTTCCCACATGTTTCCATGCTCTCTGTGACTGCTCCACTTCTCCTGCAGCGCAGTCACACACACGTCCACAAACAAACTGACTCTGGTCCTCCCCTTGTTAGTTGACACTGTATAATCTAATTGTCAGTGTGTTGACTCACTAAATGTTGGCATTGGGTCTGAGCCCAGCACCAAATATGACAAGAAATCAGTTTATTGTGATATCAAATTAACTATGCACACTTGGAGTGGATTTTAATTTATTACTGTGAGGAAAAGTGTAAGGTAAACACTCTGACATGTTTCGTCTATCGAATTTAAGTCTCAAAGTGTTTTTCTTTTTACACTTCCTACCTTTAAATACTAGTTTTCCATGTTATATTGTGGACATCCAGTTTCCTGAAATAACATTGTGGCTTTCAACCTGCGAACCTATAAAAACAACATCAATTCAAACTTCATTTGAGAGTGAGACGATTGAACATGAAAACATACATCAACCCCCGAAGGCCTGGTCTAGCTCAGGACCTAGTGCTGGTGTGTGATCATACATTCTGTATGTGTGGGAGAGCCGGTGGATTGTGTTTACTTTAGAGGAAAGTGAAATGCCAGGGTCGCCTATATTAGAACTGACAGGCCCATTTGGAAGCAATCATCAAACATGTCATGGAAAAACTGTTATGTCATGGTGCGAGGGACGTGGGGACTTTGCCAGCATCAATATTTTCTTTCGAGGCTGGCAATGCACGTCTTCCTATGGACTCGTTCTAGTTCCTCTCGATAAGTCTGCAGGTAGTTTCTCTCTGAGAGTTTGCCATTAGAAGAATAACCGTCTCGCTGTCTGTACCCTGATCCCGGGTGTCATGGGATCGACAAACAAAACGAGAGGAAGAGTTTTATCAGCGTCACCTCCTCCAGATAGGAAGTTCAGGTAATTAGCCGCACTCACCTCAAGCGAGGGCCAATATCCTGTTTGAAGAGAGCACTGTTCTAACCCACTGATCCCGAGGCCAACACACAAACACCCTCCTCACTTTGGGGAGACCACCTCGGACGGTGTGAGGGGCAAAGGATCTAATCTTGCTGCCTGAATAGCTTCCACCCTCCCACCTGAGACATTGTGTCGTTGATCAATGATTTAAGCTGTAAACATTCCTTCTGCATTCCGTTTTTTTTTCTCAGGGACCAATCTAATCAAACGCAGATTTGACTCTCCACAGCTATGACACATTACGCACTCACGCACAAATCACTTAATCACATGATCACAAGGGTCGGCAGCAGAGACCCGGTGTTGTTAACCAGGTTGAAATGCTACGCTGGTGAGTAGTATGCCACTAGCCTAAGCAGGGATAATCTGATTTGTTTCACTGACTGCAGCCCTCTGGCCTCCACCTCTCGTCAGAGGATCATACACCCCCCCCCCACAACCACACCCGGCCATTAAAGATGTGCAAGGACACCCACACACACAGACTGATGATCCTTTCCCAGTTTCTTAACCTGAATGCCTGTAGCTCGTCCGTGTTGCCCCCACATACGCAGCATCACTTTAGACCGATAAAACATGTGAGAGACACAACTAGAATAAACATGACATAAATGAGTCACCCACAGCATCACCACAGCAATTAGGCACAGTTTGAACCAATGAAAATCAAAACCCATGCCTTCAGCCTAACCCACTGTAATCCAATTTAAACTCAACCTCCACACAACAGCTGGACTGCCTGTGCGCTAACCGCAGGGAGGTACTTACCACATACACACTCCGACATCAAAATACCATCACCTCACAGGACAGGCTCTCGAATAACTGTTGAGAGTAACAAAGTGGCCACCTTTAACAGTGGAAAATAATATTTATCTGAGGGACGATTGCCGATACCATCTGTAACACTTTCTGTAAAAGCCGCTCCCATAAACACACCATGTAAACAATGTGATGCTTTTAAATGGGCCCAACACTGAAGCACAGAGAGACCCTCCCTCTTTGGCTCTGTAGTGGTTTCACTCACACGCAGATTGTCTAACTTTGCTCTGTAAATTCATTAACTCGCCATATTTCTTTGTGCTTACACGTCTCTCAGGCTTTATGGCTATTTAGCTGTTGATCGTCATGGCGCCACCACAGCACCACATAGCTGAACTGCACAAGGCCGTGCTCATCCACTGTAAACCTGAAGTGATTGTGTTTACATTCTTTCGTTCACTTTGTGATAGAAAGAGACAAATTGCTAGAAGTATTCAGATGCTTCGCTCCAGTAAAAGTAGTAAGGCCGCATTGTAACCTATATTCCTACATTGCATTAAAATAAATATGTATTCCATAGAAATTGTTGAAAGTACTTAAATATTATCTGCTAAATTTACCTATTGTTATAAAACTTTGTTTTGCAGAAAATAATCCCCTGTGACTGTTATGTTGTATAAAGTACATCATTTATATTGATGCATCAACATGGCATTTTCCAGACATGTTCTCTCCGAAGAATGTTTACACTATTGGGTCCGGACTTTCTCTAGAAGTTGCGTTTCACATGTGAACAATACAGATCCTCGGGTCAGACCTCCTGCTGTTTTCTCACATGTGCTCACTCGGACATTATCCAGAGTTTTTACCAGGGTGCTGGCAGGAGAAACTCTGGAGAATGTCTGGAGCCTCTGACTCAGAAATTTGCGATCTCACATACAGCCAGTCCTCAGTTATTCGGAGTTCAGTGCATGCCTGAAAGCAGCTTATGTAAGCACCATTTACCTGCTGTTGTTGGTGCAGTTCAAGCACGCTTTAACTTCTGTATTTGGTTAGGTAGTATATACCAGTTGTTCCCAACTAAGTGTGTGTGCAGTTTTTTATGAGCAATATGATCAATAACAAATTGTCTACATGATCAACTAGAAAGGTTTCAGTTGAGCACAGAGAAACTATCTCTAAGGCAGATGAATGTGAAAACAAACTTTTTATTATCAAACTTTTCGGACACATCATTCTGCACAGTAATGGACAAACATGGAGATGGAGCAGCAATAAAATAAACCACATTTCTGTGAAGTGGAGGCAGACTTGCTCCCCTTTGCCTGCACAATCAACAAGTCTCTATAAGCATAAACAAGAAGAGGAATACTCATGCAGCCCCAGATGACCCGTCACAGTACTTGTGGTGTCAAGTAGCCACCATAGCCTTGATGTGTTAGCACATTTCTGAGGAGGTGTGGCAGCTGACGTACACGTCACTTCCACCGAGAGTAAATCCACCTGTATTCTGTCACACGGTGCCTAACAGTCTGTTGTGTGGTATGAGGTCCTTATTTAAGCAACATGTACAAGAATGCAGGGGGACATTATTCTGTTCTTAACCAGACATTAGTGACATTAAAATAATCAGATGAAATTTAGAATAGATGGCTGGTACTTCTAAATCTTTTTAGGAGAGAGTGCGCCACAGATTTTAGTAAAGGTAGGGGGGGAAGGGAGCGCTCACTAATCCACCACATTCTTGTTAGGGGTCCGAGTCTGAATTCAGGCAGGCTTCAATGCCATGCACTGGGAGAGCAGGGGTTGCAAAAGGCTGAGGTAATTGGATTGGAATACGGCATTGGGTGTCAGACAACAAAAGATATCCATCTCTCTCATGGCCGTTCAGCTCTTTTGTGTGCGGCTGGAATTTATTTGGTCATTCACTCCACTCTTCCAAGCCCGACGAGGACAGAAGAACAGGAGCAGGCCACCAGGACCGGCTCAGACTGGTGGTCTTGCATGTGGGCAGTTGGAGTCAGAGTGCCTGTGCAATCTGTGTGTGAGAATGTGTGAACCACGGATCCCCCAAAGCCCAGGGGTCATTTGTGTGATCATTACCATAATCACATTAAGGCTGCAGGAGATTAGCACCATGGCCTCAGAGGAGAACCCTGTCTGTACTCCATGACAACTACAGACCATGCTTAGAGGCAACAGAGAACACGCTGCTCGGATACCTATTAGCTGTACGATTAGCATGGAAGGTGGCAGTCAAGTAGTAGAGATGCAGAACGAAAGGAGACATCGTTTTATTTGCCTAAATACTCTGATTTCTGAAAAGGCAGACATGTTTCGTTTCACATCGAAAGGGACAGGATGTCTTTATTAAACAATATACTTTTAAATATGTATAAACATTTTGGAATGTGTCTGTAAATATCCTGACTTGAACAAAATTAATAAAATACATTTTGAAGTTGAAACTAAATGCAACATCAAACACTTTCCATCAAACCCAAATGATGTCAAAGTGATTGGTCCCTCAATTAGAACGATCCAATTGGTTCACTTATCTCATGGTTGCTTTTCAATGAACTTCAGTTCCACGACGGCCCCATCAGTCATCATCCCAACACAAGCATCACCTCTGGGCAGGTCAAGAGGTCACGGGAGATGGGAGCGTCTCACCCACCCCCCCTCACCCCAAATAATCTAAAATCTCTATTTTGGCTTTTGCCGTCAAGGCAAAAAAAGAGAAAAGCTCCCTAAGGTTAAAAACGTCTCCAATTAACCCTAATTACACAGAGAGAGCATTTCAGCGAGCCCTGTAACCTGAGATGTCTATCAGTTCAGCGACTGAGGCGGGCGGGGAGGAAGCCGTACCTTTCTTCTTGAAGTTCAACCACAGGAAACGTGACGTCTGAATAGTGACAGCGGGGATTTAAGACGGTGGAAGTTGCACACAGACACGTCCCTGTTTGACTGTGAATGCACACAAGCCAACCAAACAACCTCCAACTACACCTGTTAAACTCTTATACTGGAGGATGTTTGGGACTATCTCTGCAGAAGTCACGTCTTTGTGTCTCTGAGGCATCCAAACTAAAGATAAGATAACCCTAACCCTAGCCTCAGGGGGAAAATAGTCTGATAGTCCTAAGTTACAAAAATAGTAAAGAAAAGGCCTTACTGCTTATCAGGTGGAAACACATACAGGTGAGATGCCTGACACCCTCATAAATGGCTATAAAGTGTGATGGTGAAATGTTGTTCAGTTACTCATTGATAACACTCCTCGTTCTGCAGTGCCGCGGTTCCCAACTGTGTTTCCTTGATTGTGACCCATTGAATGACCTGTGTAATTGGTCCACACAAATCACTAACCACAGGGGCGCGGGGTGGTTTGTGGGTCGGGGGTGGGCGGAGGTTCTCATCTTCTCATGGTAGTCACTGATCCACTTCACAGATTACCTTCTCGCAGCTATACACCTGGTCGCAGCTGCCCTCCGACACCACAGGGATGGGGGAAGAACGTTCCTCAGCAGTCTGGTCTGCAACCGCTTCACTCACACTATTATGTTTTAACATAAAAGTGGAGGTTGATCGTTGGAAGCAGAGTTACACTGCAAGCCATTTGGAATGTGGGACATTCCTCAAGTAGGCATCAAACTTTCCGGGCTGCCACTCTGGGGCACTGTTGTGTGCACTCCTGATACCATCATGTTGTTAACGTTCCCACTCAAAGATTTCATCTGAATTTCACAAAGATCAAAATGTAAATGTATCTAATAAGAAAAAGAAAACAGGCTGGAAATGTGTGGCTGTTGAATATTTACGCCGCTGGAATCCAATGCTCTATCTCCAAGGATTTCATTACATGTTGAAAGATGTCTATCATACCGTGCATTTAACAAAATGCCCTTGACTCAGCTACTGGCCTTGATGCAAGCACATTTTTATTATCCGAGATGATTTAGTATGTTACCCGTTGGCACAAATGTAGAGGAGAATAAAAGCTTAAGTGGTTCTGCCCACCTTTTTAAAGTGACATCAATCTTTATGGGGTAAAATAATAGTATAAATTGTGGCGAGCAGAGTATGCTACTAATGCAGGACGCAGGGAGATAAGGTCTCCTGGAGGAGGGGAGAGGGAATAAATCGATGCTTGTCTGAAAATATAATCCAGTTATGTTTTGGTTTGTGGTTTGCAATGACTTACGATTATCAATGTGACTGCAGGCCATGGTTTATTATTTTCCAACACATCACAACACTGCCAAAGAGTCCGACGAGCAGAGCGGAGTGTATGATTATCTTGATATCTGGAGAGAGGGGCGGGCTCAGTGCGCTCCGCTCATGAATATGGAGGCAGAGGGCCACGGGGGAACCTCCCCTCCATGTTGAACTTGTGTAGCCAGCTCCAGCTCGGACCAGCAGTCAGTCAGTCAGTCAGTCAGCAGTGGGTTCGGCTGCCGCATGGCTACTGTGTAAACTTTCTCCCCAAGCAACAAGTGGAAGCCGTGGGATAAAGAGGCAGACGCTCGTGAGAGGCTGCGGGACAGGAACTAGGAAGAGGGCACCTCCATGAATGTGGAACCTGCGCTCCGCTGATCAGTGTCGTTCCCCACTCGTGCATGTTCAAACCCGAGGAGAGCTCTGCTGCCGTGTGTCGGCCAGACGACTAGTACCAGCGAGTGGCAACAGCAGTCCGGAGGAGGCATGATTCTGAGACGGGGCTCTGTGGTCGCTGCCTTCTTGCTCTGCGTCCTAGCCAAGGTATGTGGACTGTCGCGGGGAGAGAACAGCGGGCAGGGTCAGCTGTCGGGATGTTCTGCGTGGACATGCGTGTGTCGCGGTCTGCGTGTATGTGCGCAAACATTAGATGGAGCCATGTCTCGCGCGTAATTGTGCCACGCAGTTAAAAAAAACAGCTAAAGTAGTTTTTATTTAATTGTTTGAAACTTTTTTTTAGTTGTTCCATGAAAAGTTTCCCCTTTGCAATCACTCTCTCTCTCTCTCCGTCTCCCAACAGGTGTCCCAGGGAACGGGACAATTCGAGTTGCAGATCCTATCCATGCACAATCTGAACGGAGAGTTGCTGGGCGGCATGTGTTGTGACGGCGAGCGGAACACGGGGGACAGAAAGTGCACGCGGGACGAGTGCGATACGTTTTTTAAAGTTTGCCTGAAGGAATACCAGTCGAGGGTCTCCGCTGCGGGCCCCTGCAGCTTCGGAATGGGATCTACGCCCGTCCTGGGAGGGAATACCTTTTCTTTCAAGAGGAATGACAAATCCCGGATAGTTTTGCCCTTCAATTTTGCCTGGCCGGTGAGTGTGTGTGCCTCCCAGACCTAGCTTCTCTAAAAAAAAAGGGGTTAAAAAGAATGAGGGGGAAATGTCTGTTTTCAGGGCAATTCTGTGCAATTACTGTCCGTCAGTCACTTCGGAAAGCACAACAAGCAAAGAAAGAGTTTCTCTCTTGGTTGTTGAATTATCCTCTGGAGGAAGGACCCCCCCTGGTCTCATTATCTGCGCCAATTAACCAGCTGCAGGTATTTTTCTCCATCAGACCCGGAGCTGTCCATTCTGTCTAAACAGCCTCAGTGTTATAAAACTACTTTGCAAGCTTGGTCAACACAAACCCCAGTCTTTCAGAAAGGGACCTCTGTAAATTCTGAGCTACAGTTTGCGAACCCACCAAAATGACTAAAACTCAAACATTTCAAGTCAGAGGTAATTTCTTTTGTTTATTCCCAGGTTTTAAAAAGTTCAGTCACATCAAAATCAATTGGATGCAACTTAGTACAATGCCTCTTGAATATGTTCCCTTATATTTTCCTCTTGTCTGACATGATAGAGCTGATAAAAAGTTGGATGAGTTGCATGTTCACAGACTTCTCCTCTTGTGCCTCCCGGCAGCTGCTCATGTTGCACGGTGCACTTTCTCCACAGCGCTAAAAACCCCACTTTCTGGTTTCCTCCAGTGTCAGCTCTCTGTTCACAGAGTAAATAAATGGGCCTGACAGGCCTGTGGGAGTGTTGTAGCCCTGTGAGAGATATGATTTGTCAGGCTTGGAGCAACATTTCGGTGTTGTGAAAAAAGTAGGGCTGCAGCACAGACTGACTGGCCCCACAGCTTGGCCCACAAACTCCTCCACTGGGCCTTATGGGTGAAAGGCACAGTCTGCTGGTATGTGTGTGTCCAATTACATAAAGGCTATTTTTACCTCAATCTTGATGGTAGTTGTTGCACTGTGATGGCCTCAAACATTCAAAATTAGTTGAATAACTGGAAGAAGGTGCACGGTTTCCTGTCATGTTGTACATTTCTCTTTGTGTGTGTGTGTGTGTGTTTACCTGTAGGGCAGAGCAGTGAGTTTGGATTGTTTGTTTTCCCTCCTGATAACCAGTTAAACAGTTTTCTCGGCATGGTAGCATGCAATTTGATATTCTCTTTATTTTTTTTTATTTGCACTCCACTTACACTCTGGCGCCTCACACCTTTTTTTTTCTTAAAGACAAAGGTTTCTGTTTATGCTCATACTATGGCAACACTAAGTTGGCATGAATGCTCGGAGCAAGAAAGGTTTCATCTTACTGCTTGAAAATCATTCCTACTTGAAAACACCACTTGTTGACATTGAAATCAAAACTGGTACCATTACAGGTTTGAGGACTGGAGACCTCTCTCCCAAAATGGCCTTGAACCACTGAAGAAAACTGTTGCCGTGTTAGATACCAGAACTAACCAGTGGAACTTGTTGAAAATGTAAAAAAAAATTTTTTAACTGTACAGTCAGTGGATCCACTAAGACACATTTTTGGTTTAACACATTTTAATAACACAAGTGTAGGTCCCGGGCTGAGATCTGTGAAAGGCCAGGGCCGCTCGTTAGATTCTCTCCTCCTTCACTTGAAGTGCTTTACTTCAGTGCACACGAACAATCGTCAGGTTAGGTATGATATCACTCTTTGTCCTGTTCATAAGTTGATTGGCTGTTGTGGACAGATGGCAGTGTGGTGCAACTGGGTTGTTGGGTACTCTGAGTTCATGAAGGCCACCCCCCCTCCCCATCCTCTCTCTTGTGAGCTGCATGAAGTTGGCCTCTTGTCCTGGCCAAGGGCTTTGTTTAAGTCACGCTCGGTTGGACCCCAGGCATTTCATCGCTTTAACCTTGCCACCCACGGTAACTGCTGCACTTAATGAGGCTACACAGATGTGCTTAGATCAGGTAGGGCGAGAGAGAGCCCGGCGTCCGGCTGAATGCCATCGGCCGGGGCATCTTTTAACATGAGCGTGTCTGTGTTTTTAGAGCCCCCAATGGATCCCACCGGTGCCTGTGTTCCACAGAGAAGTGAGGCGACCCAGGTCCTCACAGTGTATCAAGCGGGGACAATGGTGTGCCCTCGGTGACTACAGTGAGGATTACAGAGCATAATAGAGGCTGTGCAGCTGTAATGCCAGTGCAGGGCAAGCAACAGGAAGCAGTTGTAGTAGGCTCAGCAGTGATGAAGTTGGCTCTCAGGCAAACTGTTGCCTTGTCTCTGGCCACCTCAGCATGTTTCCTCATATTCCACCTACACAAAAAAAGGAGAAGCCCCTCTTCCGTTAAACGGAAGCGGGTCTATTCTTTTATGTAAGATTGGGTTTTTATGAGCAGTAATCTGCTCGTTTGCCAGCATTGCCCTTCTTTGATCTGACTCCTCATTGTTCTCACATCAGATTTAATTGTGCCTATATTTCATAACATAATACTCCCCTATCTCACACTGAACAAAATGCTGGCAGGTCCTCTGTGACCTGGGATGTGCTTGCATGATTGATTGATTTGACGACAAGTTGTGGCAGTCTGAGAAACTGATCAGGTGAGTCGCGGAACAGTAATGCGCCTTGTCGTTGCGTGCTGACGGCAGCTGCAGCACTGATGACGCTTGTATCGCATATTCTGCTGCGGCAGTTAAGTGCAAATATTTTTAATGAAAAAAGAGAAATGTGTTTTCTTTTCCTCTCCTCCCTTCACCCTGTCCTACTTTAACAAGGGTTTTGTTGAACCGTGTCATGTTACACGATGGCTTCTAATGCTCTGCTTCTTATCAGTTGTGTTGGGCTTTATGGAAATGTGACATGCATTGGGATCCACTGACTTGTTTTTGTTACTCTTACTGGTATGTGACCCTTTTTAAAAAACACAGATGCCTGGTTGTTGGTTCAGTTAAATGCTTCGTATGACTTTCATTCCTGCTGCCGCATCCATGTTCTGATCTTGTTTGTCTTGCAATGGATCCAAAAATCTGTTTGCCATGTCCCTTGTTTTCTCTGGCAGAAGGTGAGATTCTTTCATCGGGGTGAGGTTCTGTTAAATTGTGGCCTCATGCACCTTGTACAAGATATTTTAATAAGCTGTTGATTGTACGACATCTGCTGTGACAAACTCCAACTCCTTGTTGTGATGAAAATCTCCAGACAAACACCACATTCCTTCCTCCCAGTGCACTCAATGGCTTTTGAAGGCGATTGTGTGAGTTGTCTTTTCCTGACCGAGCCTCGGGTTTACGGCAAACATGGTGTGTTACTTACACGGCCCCAATCATTGTGTCGATCTCAGTTTGATACTATTGAAGTGATTGACTCAGGAAAACTGATACAGAAGGTCAACATCCCTTTTGACTGGACTGTTTACATTTCCTCTGTGCTGAGCGGAGGCCGAGACCACTCTAATCTGTTGTGCCTTGCCTTAGACCTTTGGCTTTTGGCTGTTTTTCCATGAGACAGACTTCTCCTTTATTTTGTCAGATTTCCTCGTAATGACACATCAGATGGCTCCGCTTTCAGACGAGGGGCAGGCTGATGGGCCTTTGTGTCTGTGTGTGTATTGGGAAAATTCCCCTACTCAGAGAATTCAGTAGTGTTCTTTGGCCAGTCGTTGTGATTCGAACTGGAACGATCTTTATCGTTTATGTTACTTGTCTGTTGGACAGTGTCTACTTGGCCAGGAAAGATAAGAAGACATATGGCCACACTTATTGCACTTGGACGTGTGTGTGTGTGTGTGAGAGAGAGAGAGGGAGAGTGCTGTGTAGTTCAAAGAGAAATTGTGAGTCAGCTGGGAGCCTGGGAAAAGTGAACCTGGCAGTGGCAGACGGTTCCAAGCTGATAACCACTGAGGAGTTATTGGGTGTTGGTGAATAAGGAGTCAGGCAGTATCTCAGTTTCTGGGAGCAGTTATTTGCTCTGGAACTAAACATCCCAATAACGGGGAGGCTACTTGTTAAATCGAGCCATTATAACATTTTACTTGTGCAGTTATTGATGCAGGAGTATGTGGGCCAAGACTTTGATACCCTATCCTTGTGGGCCACAATCATATGAATGTAGGACAAATTGATAAATCATCCTCGGGTTAGGGTGATGATGATGATGATGGTGATGATGATGATTATGATCACAGCACTTTAGTTGCTTCCATGTTGAGGCAAGTCCAAATGGTGCAAGAGATGGGTGTGTAAATATGTCTGGAATCAGCCAATAACTTTAGGCAATACAGTCCACCACAAAGTGATTTTAATGATCGTTGTTGCTTCTCCTAATGTAACCACCGGTTTACGATAATGTGCTTTTCCTAAAATGATCCGAGGTTTTGAGAGAGCACTGAAAGGTGATGAGTAGAGTCCCAGTTTTAACCACTTCTCATATTAGTCATTACGAAGTCAATTGACTGTTGCAATGGGGACGAATTAAAACATGTTGAGGAAACTGTCATACTCGGCCCACATGATGACTGATGTTGCATTTGAGTTCCCGTTTTCAGGATGAACTCACCACCGGTACATCGCTGTGTCACAATTGTTTGTTTTTGGTGGCTGTCTCAAATGGAAATGTCCATGTGGACATGCAGTTGGAAGTGATGCATTCAAATGCAGTTGCATGGTCGAAACAGCAACATGCTACTGCTTTATTCTGTAAGAGAAGCCATTTGACTCCGGAACTCTGTGTTAATATAGTTCTAATTGTTGTAGTAATATAATATTAGGTATTGCATTACCACTGACTCATATACTCATGTTCCATTTCAAGTGATTGCAGCCTATTGTGAGTCAGCTTACTGTTCAGCCTGTGTTGCTGATGAGCGCTGCATTTCAAATAATAGCTGCCGTGATTGCAGTGAGATACTGGCACAGGATGAGACAGGATAGCTCCAGGAAAGATGGAAAATTGAATGTCTGACAAAACAAGGTAAAGCTTCAGGACTGAGTCATGCCCCTTTCTTTCTTTCTTTCTTTCTTTCTTTCTTTCTTTCTGTCTGTGGGAAGGGAACAGGGGTTTTCCTTTCCAGCAGCTTTGTTTACCATGAAGTCATCGCAGTGAGGCGGGCACATAGCAGCGATGCAGAATTTCTGAAATGCCTCCAAGCAGCGCTGCTAGGGGCGAGCATGTGTGAATATAACAAGTAGGTGTTTCTAGTGGATGCTCGAACACTGTAAGTGGATTAGACTCTCTCACAATCGTGCACTTTCTCTCCCGAGTCCGCCGCGCATGCTCCCAGACGCATTGTTCCCTCCCTCATGACTGTGGCACAGGGCGCTGTGAGTGTGTAAGCTGATATTGGTGTGAGCGCTAAAGACCCTGAATCAGACAAAGCGTTTTTGGGGAGTGCTGAAATCAAGACGGGCCCTCCAGAGTGTAGCGCTCATTCACTAATATCCACACTCAGTCTCTCTCCTGTCCCGCAAATTTGTGTTGCCTCGGCATTCGTCACTTACACTTCTTTTTTTGGGTCTCGTCTGCATTGGTCAGAGGTTTCACAGCACTTTGTCAGAGGTTTATAAATTAGCATGCAATTGACAATCCCTTATACGTTGCAAAACAAAACCCACTGTGTTTTCTCAGAAACATTGGAAATCATCCACTGCCTGAACTCGCCACATTTTCTAAAACATGTGGAAAAACTAGTTGTGAAAAGCAGTTTCTAAGGAGAGCAAGGTTAACGTGGTTGAGATGAAGACATCTTTTTGGCACTGCAGGGTGAAGTGTCCTTTTCTTTGTGCTATTTTTTTTTATTAAAAAAAATATTGCAGCTATTACTCAAGAGTCTGTTCCCTGGCTCTGTTAGGCTCTATTTTTCTGAAGCCCCCCTGCTGGGTTGGGATCCAGGTAGAACTGCCCACTGCCCACGTGTCTGTCCTCCTAATCGCTGGGATGCAGATACCTCTGCCCCCCCCCACAAGCTTATCCTCACTTCAGATCAACTGGACCATTGTTTTAAGTTCCTTTATTAGGTCTCTTTGTAAATTATCTCACTGAGAGGGAGATGAAACCTCACGTAAAAGGTTGTATTTGCCTTCTTTCTGAGGCTTAAACAAGAGAAATGTGTTTATTTAACATCTAACCTGATTGTTGATACGGTTGATAAGGTGATGTATGTTTATGTGATACTTGTTAAAAGGGAAACCTCTGCAGGAACCCCCGACCAGTTAGTTTTGCCCGGTTGCTAGCAAACAAAGCCTCTATCAACTAGTCTCTGCATGTAACATCAAACATGTATCACCTAATCATTGAATGGCTTTATGATCCAGTGATTGCTTGATGATGCCGCTCTTGGCTAACACTGCTTGTGTCTCTGTCTTGTCTCCCTCAGAGGTCCTACACTTTGATAGTGGAAGCCTTGGACTTCAGCAATGAAACCAGTGGTGAGTACTGAGCCTGGCATCTCCAGTTTACCTTCCTCTCTCTGTTCTTTCTCCCCCTCCTTCCCTCAAGGCATTGTCGCGTTGAGTCAGAAAAAGTAGTTTATTCTTCCTGAACCTCCTGTCTTTTTCCACATGGTGCGCTGGTGGTGTGTGGCTGTGTGAAGAAAGTGTGTTGGCAGGTGCCTGTAAGGTGGGTGAGTCCAGGGGAAGAAGCAGAAGTGGGGACAGGGCAGAGAGTTGCGGGGTCAGACAGGGAGAAGTGTGGCGAGGTAGAAGACTATGAAAATGTTTTCGTTGGGCGGATGACTGATGGCAGGTGCTGCCAGCCGGGGTCAGGGTCACACTGTCTCACTGTCACTGAGGCGTGAAACACGGAGTTCATCTGGCCACCCAGCACCGCCACTGCAACCAGCACGCCAGCACAATGCGGGGGGGGGCCGAGGCCTCTGAGCTATACTGTCCCGCAGCTTAAAGTTACCTCAGGCGCAGGTGGGCTGCTCTCTGAGCCCAGAGCATGTGCAGTGAGAGCACATGTCTTTCAGATTGTGGCTGTTGGGACTCAAATGTGGTGGTAAGGGTCTGACTGTAAATCCTGTCTACCTGGTTTGGTTTCTACAGTTAACTTTGTGGGGTTTCTGCTGGTTGGTGCTCGGACTACAGCATGATTCCAGATGAGGGAGGGCTTGTTTATGCAAGTCTGTTCGACGTCAGCAAGGTTTCGGCCTTTTCTGCTGTATTTGCCGCTCCCCAGAGACCTATTAGGGCACTGGTGTGAAAAGCCCCCTGAATGTACACAGTCAATGCTGGTTAAGCCCTCTGAGCTCCGCCAGCCCAGTTTACAGCTGCTTTAGCAGATCTTAGATTTTTGATCTTTGAAAAGGAATCAAAGGAAAAAAAGTTTAGTTTTCAGTTTTATACTTATTTTACCAAACTTTAAAAGTTCTGCTTCAGAAAATGTATGCCAAGTAAGTGTTGTCCTGTGTTTGAAGAAAAGACGGTTTATTACATTTTTTTAAGCTCAAAGTTTATATTTTCTCTGTATTGAACTTATTTGATTCTCCAGCGCGACCTTTCTAAGTTTTATCACACTCGTCTGATTTATGTGTAACTGTGAGCCAGGCAGCAGGTCGCACGACTGTGCTACTCCCAGCACCACGGGCCAGCAGTCGGTAGAGAAATGCCACACACCTAGGCTCTGGATTCCAGTCCACTGCGAAATGTTACCAGGCACTGCGATTTCAGTGCACCCCCCACCCCCACCACCCCTCTTATATACACCACAGCACAGTAAATAAATGACAGCAGCCCCCCCCCCAAAACTACTTGCATCATACTACACAGAGGGGCGATTCACCAAGCGGTCAGCCACCTCTGCTCGTGTGAGCACAGTAAATAACAGCGCTGACACATTTTTCATTCTCTCCCAGGTGGAAGATTTAGATACGGCGTAGCGAGTGCTACGTGTGCGGGTGAATGAGCGGTGCTAATGCACGTTGTGTTGTGTGTGTGTGTGTGTGTGTGTGTGTGTGTGTGTGTGTGTACAGTCACTAGTGTCTGGAGGTTGGGCTGAGCATGTTTGCTCATAGTGTTTGCTCTGTGTGAAGCTCATTACAGTCCTTGGCTCCCAGGTCAGTCCTTGCTCGCTTGACAGAGCCGTGACCTCTTTGTGTTTGTCATAAAAATAAGTCGGTTTCTGGGGCAGAGTCTATATGATTGTAAGCACCCCCCAAGTATTGCACAATCTGTACATCAGCTGGGCCTTTGCTCCCCATCTGAAGTGTAGATAGATACTTGTAAGCATGTGGAAATAAGAGTTGAGTTTGGAAGAAAGTGCTGATGGCACACTGGCAGGCTTCCCAGCAGTGACTGTGGCATTGGTGTCCTCAACGCTGTAATTTATGGCGACTGTGGTTCTGTCCTCGCCTGAGCAGATGCAAAACACAGCGTCTAGGCCCAGTCATATCCTCTAGCTGTAAACCTGA
The DNA here is from genome assembly GCA_038501795.1 of Pseudopleuronectes americanus. NCBI lineage: Eukaryota > Metazoa > Chordata > Actinopteri > Pleuronectiformes > Pleuronectidae > Pseudopleuronectes > Pseudopleuronectes americanus. Next base: position 8,221,863 of record CM076729.1, on the reverse strand, counting down.
GAATCAGAAACCATCCAGGGAGAGCTGCAGAGGGAGCGTGAGAAAAAAAGCAGTTAAGCGTGCTCATTACAGACAGTCTTTTCCTTTTTTCTGCATTTCCTCCTTGTACTTTTCTTCATCTCCGGCTCACATGGTTGCTTTTAATTATATATAATGTGCTATCTCTGAGCTCTTCTGCAATTTGTGTAAGAATTTCTGGGGCATTTTTTTGGTTCCCACTGTATGATCATGTAGAACAGTGCAACTCCCAAATGCACAATGTAGGATTCTGCCCTACAACCATTCCCTTCCTGTCCAAACCTCAACGAAATCTTATATTTTAACAAGACTTTTGCGGTCGAGGTTGATGTTGTCAAAACTGATGTTTCAGGTGCAGATGGAAAATTGATCGAGAAAGGCTCCCACTCCGGCATGATCAACCCCAGCCCGCATTGGCAGAAGCTGACACACAACGGCATCGTGGCCCAGTTCGAGTACCAGATCCGGGTCAGCTGCGCTGAGCACTACTACGGCTTTCGGCTGCAACAAGTTCTGTCGGCCGCGGGATGATTTCTTCGGGCATTACACATGCGACTACAATGGAAACAAGACCTGTCTGGATGGCTGGTCCGAACCTGACTGCAACACAGGTGAGGCCCTGCTGAGTTGGCAGATCCGCTTCAGACAGTCTGATTAGTATATATGAGTCAGACTGTGAGCTGTGATTCATGATACACTGTCTGTTGTGTGTTTTTGAATTTCCACTGCATTTGCCTTTTACCCTTTTCCATTCAAATAAAGCTTTTCATAGCATATATGACCAGGAACAAAGAGATTCTCAGGAACTCCGCCTGGGCAACTCCTTATTAAATATTTTACTGTGTTATATGACAGGGCTGGCTTATTTGTTTGTCCCAGGCTGTCTTTATTCTCACAGACTGAACTGTCATAGAGGGTAGTTATTATTATCTCGTTTACTGCAGTAATTAAATTGGAGCTAAGTTTAAATGTAGTTACCAGGCAATTTCAGTCAACTCTTCTTCTCTCTCTTGCAGCTATATGTCGCAAAGGCTGCAGCACTGAACACGGATCGTGTAGGGAGCCAGGTGGATGCAAGTAAGTGACAGAGACTGCTCCTGTGATCACTGTATATGAAATGTCAAACACACACACACATACTTGAGGCTGGGGTGTGGATCATTTGGATATGTAGGTTTAGGGTCCAAGCACCAGTTCTGTCACGGCATGGATCGCTCCTATCAGGACACAATCTTAAGCAGAAACGCAGGCTGAGCTGCTTTTAAATCTCTCGTGGAGATTTTGCCCAAAGCTGCCACTCGGTAGAAAGGAGTGTCTCCACTGCCAAGACTCCATGTTGGAAGTGTAGGCTATGTGTTTCCCCCCCTAACGAGGGAAGTGTTATCAGTCGCATCGCGTGTAACATTTGGATGAGCCTTGAAGCGAATTGTTTGTGTAGCTAATGGCTTCCTAATGCTGTTTATGCACACAGCCAGAGGAAAAGCCAGGCGCAGATGGATATCAGAGCTCGGGCATTGTGTGCAGTCACAGTTGTATCTCAGCCTCATCCTGGAGGAGGCCCTGCATTACCCAACGCTTCCCACAGCTCAGGCATTGGTTGCTTTCTCAGTTGTCTGATTTGGCCGTAAATCAAGCGCAGGGACGATCATTTCGTATTTTTTTTCTTTTTTTCTTTGTGCAACAGCTTTGTTATTTTTCCCAAGCTTTTGACATCATCAGGTTTCTTGTAAGTGCTTGTGTGGCCACTGGCAGAACAACAGGTTGAATCGCTTTAGTCTTTGCACAGGTGTGGCTATATTTAAAGCTCTGGGTTGAACTGTTTATGTGCACTCAGCCAACAGACTCTCCAAGCAAGCCCTGCTGCTGTTATAGCGAGCCCTTTTCCCATCATTGGGCTGTTGAGCAGTGTTGAACAACAGCAGTACATAGCAACATTGGCTGCAGGCGAGGGGCGGCCTCTGTGTCACTGATTTTTATGTCAGCGGAGCTTCGGCTAATGACTCTCTGTAAGATATCCTTTTAAGTATTCAAACTAATACACTCTGCACCTCTGGACCAAGACAGACTCAATAGAAAACTGGTTTGAAAATCATTAACTGCTTAGCCACAACCTGCAGATTATTAAAAGAGGTTTCTTTTTTTTATCTTGAGGGTTAAATCATCTCTGTATCAACAGTGCTGTACAATGTAATGTCACATTCTACAGTAATTTGGCTGTGTAATGATAAACGATTTGGGATCCTGCTGGGGAATCCGGCTCCGCTTCTCATGGAGGGGATTAGCACACTTTTAAGAATAGCCTCTTTAATCACAGACTGAGGTTTACTTAACCACCGCGTTTATTTTTACAGTCCATCCGTTTCTCGGGGCTAATCAGTGCACGGCTCCCCCAGAGGGATACTTTGTTTCCTGTCAGTTGGCTCCACAGCAGCAACTGTATCACCACTTCACCACCTTTTTAAAGAGCGGACTTATCAGGCAGCCTGGATTGCCGTCTTAATTATGAAGCCCAGGAACCAAAGGGCAGCATTATCAGTGTAATTATGGACCTGGACGTCTCAGTGGCCAGCAGGCTGGGTTCCCCTCCTCGGCCTCTGGGCACAGGCCGGACCCTTGACTCATGGGAACGAGGATGAGCAGCATAGGAGAGGGCTGAACACTCGTCTCTGCAAAGATGTCGTCACTGCCAAGCCACAGGCAGAGTGTTGTTAAGGGAGCGTCTGGCCGCATGCTAATGTTAGCCGTGCTAAAGGTCCCATTGGAACCGTAATTTAGTGCTTTGTTTTTTTCTGTTTGGTGAAATGCTAAATACTCCTCTGTTTGCCTGGCCCCAAGTATTGTTAAAAAGCTCTTGCATAAACACCCTGCTGCTTAAGATTCATTTGTGGTCTTTTAAGAGGCAGCCCAGTTGTGAGAGCGAGAATACTGCCTCTTTGTTTGTTTCACCACGCTCTGGACGCTGATGTGCACTTCATTAAGTTCAGATTATCGCTGTACTTCTTGTGAAGGAATTTCGAAATAAACAAAAGATTAAGTTATTAGCATTTTCAGTTACCACAGGGATTATCTGACGTGGCTGGGTTCAGTATGTGTGGATGTATGTATGTCAATTTATTATATTGATTCTATGTCTCTTTTCTGAAGCTGATGACTTGACTCTGTGTCTTGCAGGTGTCTGTATGGCTGGCAGGGCCAGTATTGTGACAAGTGCATCCCCCACCCCGGATGTGTGCATGGCACCTGTGTGGAGCCCTGGCAGTGCCTGTGTGACACCAACTGGGGCGGCCACCTTTGCGACAAAGGTTCATTCCTCGTCCCTTCTTTCAGTTGCAGTGGCTGTGGGAGTGGCCTGTGTTATGTCAGAAGTAACTAATGCTGTGTGAAACGCGCCTCTCCTCAGATCTGAACTACTGTGGAACTCACCTTCCATGCCTGAATGGAGGGACGTGTATCAACACAGGACCTGACAAGTACCAGTGTACCTGCGCTGATGGTTACTCTGGCGCCAACTGTGAGAGAGGTGAGTGTCAGTGATGCACAGGAAGAACCTTTGAGCTCCTTTTCTTTTTTGCTAGGTTGTTGCTTGTGAGCTTTCCTTTATTGAGGGATCTGGGGATTGTCTCTGCATTTACATTTTAAAATCTTTACCATTCATGAAGTTGAGTTGCTGTTTCAAGGCATTAACCAGGTTTTTAGTCAGGATGTCTTGGCTGCTGTGTTTAATCCGTCTATCACAAGCCCCCGAAGTTGTGTACATCTCCAAGATACCCAGTGACTATCTATGTTTTGCATAAAATATTTGATCTCAGGGTTAAAAACTTGTGCTTTGCAGTTACAATAGGAGTGAAGGTTGTGGTCTCGTTGTGTCCGCAGACCAAAGGTCAGAGGTGCCTTCAGTCTGTAATCAGAGGAGGTGACAATAATTAGTTTCCACTCCAGCACGAGTGGCCCCCACATCAGGTAAACCAGCAGACTGAGCCTCAGTGGCCACTCGTCCCTTCACTCCTCAGCCACTCCAGACATATGGGTGTGGTGCTAAGGTTCAGCTGCTGCGAACACTTACCAAGGAGATGATGGTTTTTTTTCCTCATTAAATCTGAGCCTCGAAGAGTGCTGACAGCTTAACTGCGGAGATGTCAGGAAACCGTGCCCTTCGTAACAGGAGGTCTGCAGACTAGTGGGGGATACGTCAGGCCATTGTAGCACAGAGGCCCCAAGGTGCACTGCTGCATCCTCTCCCCCCCCCCTCCTCCCCACCGCATACCAAGAGCCATCCGCTGATCACCTCCAACCGCCTATTTATTCCCCCGAGTGAATTATTCATTTTGGATTCATTTGGGACCCACTCATCCTTAACTCGTCCTTAGAGGGAGGAACTCCCGCACGGAGCTCGCCCCCGCCATCCTCCCTCACCCTCCCGCTCTCCCTCCCGCCACTCTCTCATCTTGTGCCGCCTCTCAGAAGAAGAATGGCGGGGAGTCAGAGGGAAGTCACGGTGCGTTGGCCAGGTCAACTTAGCATGAAAGATGATTTCCTGGTGGTGTGGTCTGCCGGGCGGGTAATGCGAGTGAAATGGCGGGGGGGGGGCTTCGGGGGCAGGAGAGGAGGAGGGTGATGGGTGAGGGAAGGAGTCGACCCCTGGGTGTCTGCTGCTGACAGCAGAGGAGTGAGGGGTTTTCTAGGGCTGAGAGTCGAGTAATGCATTATTTTCTTGAGAAGATGGTGGCAAATGTTCAACCACAGTGAAATATTTTAATGGCAGCTGTAATAGCAGACGTACAACAATCTAAATATTTTGGTTATCTGCCCCACACAAAGTAAAGTTTGTCCAACACCATGTGAAATTTGTTATTTAAAGTTTCACTAAGTGACTAATGAATACTGAAGGGTGGATTTTTCCCTCTTAAAATGACTCAGAAGGGTGTGTGTTTGACCTGTTCACAGAACTGTCCTCCTTTCTCCTCCTAGCGGAACATGCCTGTCTGTCCAATCCATGCTCCAATGGAGGGAGCTGCTCAGAAACCAGTCAAGGCTACGAATGTCAGTGTGCACTCGGCTGGAGCGGCCCCTCCTGCACCATCAGTAAGATTTCAATCAGCCTGCACCAACTGAATATCAACACTCTTAAAGAAGATATCAGAGTAACCAGACTTTGATTCTCTTGTACAGATGTTGACGACTGCTCTCCAAACCCCTGTAACCACGGAGGCACCTGCCAGGACCAGGTCAATGGTTACAAATGCCACTGTCCCTCTCAGTGGACGGGGAAGACGTGTCTGATTGGTGAGCCGCCTGAGCCCTTTCCACCACTCCACGCCTGTCAGCTGCACATGCATTGGCCACTCACCCTCTTCTCTCCCTGTTTAGATGCCAACGAATGCGACAGCAAGCCCTGCGTCAATGCCAACTCGTGCCGCAACCTGATTGGCGGGTACTTCTGCGAGTGCGTCCCTGGTTGGACGGGGCAGAACTGCGACATCAGTAAGTTGAAGGCTGTCAGCAGCAGCTGTGGAATGGGACACCTGTCCAACCCCGGCCCCCTTTTTACTTTCTTTCATTCTTTCAGTCGTTCCTTGTTTTTTTCCCTGTCCTGTCCTTTCAGGGATGAATTAAAGCTGTAACATGAAAAAGCTTAAAAGCCAACAGTTGGCCGGGTGCAGCCTTCCCCTGCAGTATGAATCTGCTGTTATTATTATTAGCCCTGTGTGTGGCCAGGGCTGTGGTGATTAGAGGGGGCTCAAAACAATCCCAGCACTAGTTTCACTTGGCAGCAGACGGCATTGCTCAGTACTCCATGTTGCACTGATTCTGCTGCCCCGTTATCCAACTCTTGCAGAGAGCTCTCTCGCTCCGACAACGTTTTTAAAGGCCCCTAGCATGGGCAACATGAAGCACAGACTTGTTTTCAAAGACAGACTATTTAGTCAAGCTGTTCAGAATTAATCCCCAGATTTGTTTTCTTGTGCAGATATAAACGACTGCAAGGACCAGTGCCAGAATGGAGGAACTTGTAAGGTACGTGTTGGATCAAAAACATGACTATCTCGTTATCTAGTATCACTAGTCACTACAAGTTTGCCAGCTTGTTTTATTGTGTTTTTTTTTCTTCCCTTTTTTTGGGGGGGTTATGTCTCGAGACATTCACAGCGGTTTTATAAATAGCTGCAATAAAGTGTTCATTCCAAATGGACAGAAGAATTGTTGAGGAATTCCTCTCTGAAATTAAAGCTGAGGGGAGTAGGTTCAGAGGGGTTTCTGAGGGAGGGACACACAAGTTCCTTGACCACACTAGATTGAATTACCACAAACATTATTGTGTTGAGTTGGTGCCAGGAAAATGTGTTGAAATAAATGCGGAGCTGTGATAATTTTCCTCCAAAACTTGTCGCAGCCCCCACCTCCCTCCCTCTGAGCCTCGCTCTGTTCTGTTCCTTGGTTTGACAGTTATTGTTTTGGGACCCCACCCTGTCGAAGCAGTTAATCAAAACTCGGAGTAGGTGCACGAGGTTAACCCCTTTCTCTTTCCTGTCTTCAGGACTTGGTGAACGGGTATCGCTGCGTGTGCCCCCCGGGCTTCGCCGGCGAGCACTGTGAGAGAGACTTGGACGAGTGCGCGAGCTCGCCGTGTCTGAACGGCGGCCACTGTCAGGACGAGGTGAACGGCTTCCAGTGCCTGTGTCTGGCTGGCTTCTCAGGAAATCTCTGCCAGGTGAGACACGACTCCCACCATCCCACAGGCACATGCACGCATCCTCCCCACTATCATTACGCATCTTAAGCCCTTACACCCCCCCCCCTCCCCCCCACCCCATCTCTGCCAGCATTGCTGTATCTCCGAGTTCGTTGTAAAGTTTTCCTCCCCCACCCTTTTAAATGGCTGTTGTTCCACAGTCCTTCTTAAAAGGGAGTGCTTTGTTGAAGCTGCTCCTGGCTACAGCGGGATACATTCCTCGGCGCTGAAGCCCAGACTCCGAGGACGGCTCCTATGTCTCTGCCTTGTTTTTCCCCTTCCCTCAAAGCGCTGTGCGTGTGTTATTTCCTGGCACGGCCTGTAGGGAGGATGCTGTGGCTTTTACTCTGTTTAGTGTAGCAGAAACTATGTCAGCTATCAGGTTCACTGGTTTCTATTCAATACCTTTCTGCCCTAGCTGGATATCGATTACTGCCTGCCCAACCCGTGTCAGAATGGCGTGCCCTGCTTCAACCTGGCCACCGACTACTACTGCGCGTGCTCCGAGGACTACGAGGGCAAAAACTGCTCCCACCTCAAAGACCACTGTCGCACCACCACGTGTAAAGGTACGTCTCTTGCAGGCAGCGACCACAACCTTCTTGCTCTTTGACTCTTTCCAGAACATTTCTTGAAAGTGATCTGCATAGCGTGCTGCAGCAAAGTGCTGAATAAGGCCAGGCCGTCACTATTTGCCTGAGCACTTTGCCCTCATTTTTCCCACGAGGCCAATTCTTATATTTTATAGTTTTGTGCTCTGAAGTTTCTTGGCAAAGGTGAGCAGTTATTTTTCTTCGGTGTAGATTCCTTGATGATTACCCCACCCCCTCCTCTCCACCTCCTCGGTAAAGCTTTTCCAATGACTCTCCCCTCCTCTGAGTTCGCTGGATATCTGGCAGAAGGCTGTGTGACTGTGTGTGTTCTTGGTAATGACTTGGTGGGCTCCCTCTTTTTTTTTCCCCCCCTCCTCAATGAATGTGCACATTTTTCTGTGTGAGTGTGTGTAATTGAGTGAGTGGACCAACCACGGAGCCAGATACCAGACGGTGGGATTCTCTTTGCTCCTGGCAAGAATTAAATGATTACAGGGAGGCGAATTCACCCGCTGCTCCTAACCTGATCGGACAGGGGGAAAGGAAGGGATTTCAGCGCAGAGTGTCAAAGATCACTCTGAATTGCTTATGAAAGCATAACAGCTTATCACTCTTTCTTCTATCTTTCCGTGTTTTTTCTCCACATTCTAACAGTGATACTATTTTCCTGAGGGGATGAGAATTTCATCAATATCTGCAAGACCTCTGACTTATTTAGTGTTTCTCTCTGTCACTTGTCGGAAATATCTTATCAACTATAGAATGATGGATGGTTGTATAACTGTCACTCTATGGAATATAAGCAATTAGGGGGAGAAAACCATCCCCTGGAAGGCACAAACTGCATTTTATGATTTGAAACGAGCTTTTTGTTCAAACAGGCTTTGCCAGTTGTTTGACTGTGTAACTGCCTTGACTCTCAACAGTGATCGACAGCTGCACGGTCGCCGTGGCATCCAACAGCACACCGGGAGGAGAGCGTTACATTTCATCGAATGTGTGTGGACCTCACGGCCGTTGCCGGAGTCAGGCTGGAGGCCAGTTCAGCTGCGAGTGCCAGGAGGGCTTCAGAGGCACCTACTGCCACGAGAGTAAGATTACGATTTGCCACATAAAAGCACAACGCAGAGGGATGTATCCAAAATATGCTCAATCAATCAATCCCATTTTTACAACATTTCAGATATCAATGACTGCGAGAGTAACCCATGCCGTAACGGCGGCACCTGCATCGACAAAGTCAGCGTGTACCAGTGCATCTGTGGCGACGGCTGGGAGGGCGACCACTGCGAGATCAGTGAGTAACACTGCTTGTTCTGTGTTGTCAAAACAAAGCAGCAACTCCCCTCGTGGGATTGTTAAATCCATGTCTCAACAAATAGTCTGTTTGATCTACGGCACATAAATCATGCTCCTGTCCGATTACTCCACCAGACATCGACGACTGCAGCACCAACCCCTGTCATAACGGAGGGACATGTCGAGACCTGGTGACTGACTTCTTCTGCGAGTGTAAGAATGGCTGGAAGGGAAAGACGTGCCACTCCCGTAAGAGCCCTTTTTTTGTTATTCCACACCCATGTAGTCTGTCTATGCAGGCTGATGGTATGTGCTTATGGCTGTATATAATTACTCAATCTCCTATACAGTGTGTATATGTGTGTGTGTGTGTGTACATCTGAAACCACCCCTAAGATTTGAAATGCTCCCTCCAGGCGAAAGTCAGTGTGATGAAGCCACATGCAACAATGGTGGCACCTGTCACGACGAAGGCAACACGTTCCAGTGCAAGTGTTCTCCCGGGTGGGAGGGTACGACGTGCAACATAGGTGAGTCACACGCTCAGGCCAAGCTTTGTTACATATTTATATTCCCACACACACAAACACACAAAGGGAGAAGCAGAGGCTTTGTGTGAGAGCTCCGTCTTGTCTGGGATATTAATCAGATTTGTCAGATTGGCAAAGACGACAAACAGTTTTTATCCCTTCGCTCTGTCAACGCCCCCTCTCCTCTCATCTCCCTTCCATGCCCATTCCTCCCCCTCCTGAGAGTGCTGACAGGTATCCGTTTAAAATCCCTGATTGCACTGACAGTCCACTTCAGAGTCGTGGAATGCAGATTTGCTTAGAGGAAAAAGGGAAATCCAACTGTAACCAACAACAGCCCCCCCCTGTGATTGTTTTAAGGTTTATAATTGCACTGATAATCGTCTGTGGTGTCAAAACTCACTGACAAAAGTTTCTTTCCCTCTTTTTGTTTCTCAGCTAAGAACTCGAGTTGTCTTCCAAACCCGTGTGAGAACGGAGGGACCTGTGTGGTGACGGGGGAGTCGTTCACCTGCGTCTGCAAGGAGGGCTGGGAGGGTCCCACGTGCACGCAGAGTAAGTGCTCTTTAAGGGGAGGGGAGGGGGGGGGGAGAAACTGGTGGACGTTTATTGCTATTAAACGATGATAAACCTCCTGCTTCTCAGTGCAGAGGTGAAGTCCTGCGTCTGATTAAGTTTGACTCTCTCATCCTCCCTTCATCTTGTACCTTCTTTTTTTTTATCTCCCTGTCTCTGGTCTCCCCCCTGGCTGCTGCAGGCCATGAGAGGAGGAGGAGGGAGAAAGGGGCTCAGGAAAGTGGAGACAGATGTTTCTCCAGCCCCCTCTCCTACTCCCTCCTCCTCCTCCTCCTCCTCATCCAACACACTCCTCTCTCTCCCTTCTCGTCGTCGCATTCCTGTCCAAACAGTGACATGTCGGCTTGTTCCGCAGCCCTCCACCATTTCCCCTGGATCCCTGCCCCTTTGTACGCTTGCACTCCGAAACATAAATTCCCAGATAGCCGAGGAGGGAATCTGGGTGTGTAGGTGTTGCAGGCGCCGGCAGCAGCAGGGGTGTTGTGGGAGGTGGAACTGAGTGTTTTTCTTTTCGACTCTGTTCTTTTGCAGCGTGTTGTTAATAATGCAGCATAATCAGTTGAGGCCCGACCGGCCCAACATGCCTCTGCACACGCAAGCTCAGACGTGCTCTTTGCAGTCATGTGCACTAAACACTCAAACATACTTCATGGCTCACTCTCTATTTTTTTCTTTCTTTCAGATACCAACGACTGCAGTCCCCACCCATGGTAAGTTGCTTTAGTTTAGACAGATGCAAACAGGCTTCCCCTCCCGTGTCATCAATTCTCACCTGCAGGCTTTCTTTCTCATCGTTCTCTCTCTGCCGACAACATGGCATAAAGCCTCCCCTTTCATTCCTGCGATGCAATCAGCTAACCCGCTCTGCTATGAACTCCCAGATGCGACTCTTTCTTAGCCTCACGCCATGGGAGCACTCCCAAATCCATGCATGCTTGTCAAATTAAAAAGAACAAGTCTGATTGCATAATTGCTTGAGAGAACGCTCATATGTTGGAATATTCCGGTCTTAAATGGTTTTATGTAAAAGAAACGTGGATAGTCCTCAGTGTGCAAGCCTGCAGGCGTTCTGAGATAAAAACTCAAGTCTCACTCGCCCCTCTTTTTTGCCCCCTGCAGCTACAACAGTGGAACCTGCGTGGACGGGGATAACTGGTACCGCTGCGAGTGCGCCCCGGGCTTCGCTGGTCCAGACTGTCGGATCAGTGAGTATTAACCTTGCCTCCCGCTCCTCCCTGATCCCCCTGCTGGAGCCGTCAGTCAGAACGGGCCCGGGTCGCGGGACCGTTCCAGTTGCTCCAAATGGAAGGTCTAGTCGGCCAATTATCTGTGCATTGGGCTGCGGGCCAGGCCGAGCCATTCTGGTGTCACCTCTGCGGGCCCTGCTGCTGTCCCCAGGGGAAACCGGCTTAGCAGGCCAACAGCAAATCAGCCATGCTCTCTGACACTGATTACACAGATTGTTTTCCCTCTTAAAGGCTTTCAGATGGCCACATTCTTTCCCATTGCAAACCCTTTGTTCTGCTAAGTCCAGCCTTTAGTGCCTGCATACCTGCTAATGATGCTGCTTTTAATAAAGCTGCACAGGGCAGAAACCATCCAGGGCTGATTTAAAGCATGTTTGCTTGTTTTGTATTAACTGGTGCATATGTGTACGTACTGTTCAAATGACACATGACCTTCAGTGAATTTAGCTGAGGAATTAGATTTGTGTGATGACTGCTTAACCCAATATGTGTGTGCAGTCTGGCTGTGCCCTTTATGTCATGAAGGAGCTGTTTCTCACCTCTCGCTCTCCCCCTGACAGATATTAATGAGTGCCAGTCCTCTCCCTGTGCCTTCGGCTCAACTTGTGTGGACGAGATCAACGGATATCGCTGCTTGTGTCCGCCAGACAGGACGGGGCCTCACTGTCACGAAGGTAAGAGTCCTCACAAGATGACATGGCATGAATACACACCCCATTTTTTTTTGCATATTCCTAACATTGTTTAATTTAACAGTGACGAGAAGACCTTGCTCTGTTAATGGACACGTCGCCCCCGATGGACTCAAATGGGACGAAGACTGCAACACTTGCCACTGTGTCAATGGAAAAGTCGTGTGCACGAGGGTACGTCCAAAAAAAACCCACCTAAATGCATGGGTAATGTGAAAGTGAGGAGCGGTATTTATGAGGACTCCGTGCAGATATGCGGACGTGATGTCATCGTTTACTCATGGGAAAAGAGGCTGTAATAAACGGCAGAAATGCTGCATGGGTGGTTGCGTGGGATCTCTTCACAGATCTCAGGTCTGGCCATGTCAGGGCACAACAGCGGTCCGTCACAGGGTGGAGCAGTCGGTTCCATACAGAAATTATGTTTTGAAAAGAAACACAATGGCTCTGTTAAACTAAAAAAGTATCAGATGCCAGGCTGACTATTGGTTGATTTACAGTAGAGGCCTGAAGGAGTTATTATTATCACGCTGTGTGAACCCACCAGGTGAACAATGGTGTCTTACAAACGGCTCGCCCCAGGAAGAAACGCACCATGGGCTGAAAATGATCCAGGCCTGATGGGTTTAGGCCACCATGACATGAGAATACAGCTGTATCTGTGTGTTTCATTTTCTACCAGTAGATTGTGTGTTTCATGCAGATTATAGAAGCATTTTCCTTAGTGTGCAGCAGAGAAGTGAGTCTTTACAAAGTGACTAATATCCTTGACTGGGAAAAAACCGGTGTCACTGATTCCACTTCACAGTCCTGTGCCGGGCTGGGTGTTGAATCTGTGGAATTCACTGCTACACACACATTTTATTTTGGTGCCAAAATCTGGCTTCAAATGTTTGTGTGGTGTTGATGTATTGGGCTTCAGATCTTTATAGCTTAACTTTTTTCAAAACCAAAATGTAGCCAGTTGTCGTCTATTTAATGTGGTCTAAATTGTTGTGGCACTGCTGGTGTTTAGAAAATATTTCAGGACTTTGGGTTGGTTTGATTGGAAAAAGTTTTTTATATATATAGGATGAAGACCAAAGCCAACGTTTGTCATAACATTTAAAATTGAGTCGGTGAGATTTATCCTCTGGGAACCATGAATGTCTGAGCAAAGCTGCACGGAAATCCGTTCATCAGCTGTTGATATTTTAGTCTGAACCAAAATGGAGGTCAGCCTGTTTAGAGCCAGGCTGCTTGAATGACTTCAGTAACATCAGCCCTGTGTTTATTTGTTTCATTCAAAGACAAGCCTGCGACACTGATCTCACCCTCTGTCCTGTTCTTCTCTCCAGATGTGGTGCGGCCCCACGTCGTGCAAGCTGGGGGCCAAAGGTCGGGGCGGGTGTCCCTCGGGTCAGACCTGCGTCCCCATCCGGGAGGGCCACTGCTTTGTGAAGCCCTGCCCCGACTTTGGAGAGTGCTGGCACTCCAACCCTCCCCAGCCCCCCACCAAATGCCACCCCAGCTCCAGTTACCAGGACAACAGCTGCGCCAACATCACCTTCACCTTCAACAAGGAGAACATGCCTCGAGTGAGTTACCTAGAGCACCAGGGCCGGGGGGGCGCCGAATTAAATGGGCTTTGTGGTCATTTTTCACGCCTCTCCTCTACCACCACTCTTTCGGTGAAAAGGAGCAGTGAACTGTGAAAGATCAGGTTTTCATATGAACTCAATGGGCTTAGAAAGATTCCCCGTCCAAGACTCCAAAAAATCCAGTCAAGAATTTGAATGTGCTCCAGAAAGAAAGAAATAAAGAAGGGAAGGAAAGAAAGAAAAAACTGAGCAGATTCTCAGTTGCCTGCATCCAAATTTTGGTCTTCCTGAAAATCAGGCATTCATGACTTTGCAGCTCGTGCCAATCCCCTCTTAACCCCCAACCACACCACGAGATCAATTTCAGGATCATATGGATTTGAGCTGAACAGTACCACTGGCGACTGCGTCTCCACACAGGATCATCACTTGCCAGTTGTCCAACAAGCATGATAGCAGATAGTGACGAGCATACAAGTCTGCGGTCTTTAATCTAAATAAGGTGGATCACCACCAGATAGCATGTTGAGCCTGCTGCCAAAATACAGGCCAAGCTCTTCAGCTTTTCTTCCTGATCGACCTCTACTTTTTCATGTGTGCTAACATTTTCTTTTCCCCGTCCAGGGCTTGACCGTGGAGGAAGTGTGTAAGCAGCTGAGGCACTTGTACGTGGTGAAGAATTTCTCCTTGGAGCATTCAGTGTCCATAACTTGTGACCCCTCATTCTCAGCCAGCAACGAGATCCACGTCTGCATCGTAAGTACCCTCTCTCAATCCCAGCCTGCCCTATGTCTGTCTGCCGCTATGAACTCGCGCTCCAAAAAAGCTAAAGGTTGATTTATAGCCTGCGGCACGCTTTCTTAGCTGCACCGGGACGTGCTCTAATGGGCTCTGTGGTAGATTTTAGGTTTGGTTGTTTAATTGCACCAGTTGGACAGCAAGTAAACACAATCAATTTCAGAGCAGACAGATTTCCAACCTCGCTTTTTCTTCCTGGCACTTGCAGGCAACAGACGACCATCGCCTGGACGGGAGCCCCATTAAAGAGATCACAGACAGGATAATTGACCTGGTTAGCAAACGCAACGGGAACAACACCATCATCTCCGCCATCGCAGAGGTGCGGATGCCAAGCCCCAGCAAAACTGGTAGGAACCGCTTCCAAAGCTCAGTTTGTTGCTCTATGCTGTTTTCCAGACTTGCACGTATGCATGTATGAAGAACACACAACTCGGGGGCCACCCGGGGCTTGTACACAGCGCTTATCGAGAACGTAGTCGGGGGGAAAAGAGGATTGGTTGCTTGGCTACAAGGCTTCAGATTGGCTCGTTCGGTGTCTGACTTGTTGTAAGACTCCCCCTGCATGTGTCCACCATTTATCAACATGGTGACAGCAGACTGCCGTCACAGCCAAATAGAAGCGGCCCACTCCCCTGTTGAGGGCTCAGGTTGCACAGGCAAAAGAATGCTAATGATTTAGCAAGCTTGCTGTCGTAATAGAATAAAACCTGTCTTTTATTTTAACTGGGGTTTAATTCATCTCTATTTGTCGCACCTCTTTAATCTATGTTTGCGTCTTCCTCCCTCCAGACTACCTGGTGCCCCTCCTCAGCTCCATCTTCATCGTCATCTGGGTCCTCGTGCTGGTCTCCATCTTGCTGTGGTGCATGCGCCGTCGGCGGAAACAGAGCAACCACAACGGCGCGGCGGCCGTGGTCTCCGAGGACAACACGACCAACAACGTGAGGGAGCAGCTCAACCAGATCAAGAACCCTATAGAGAAGCACGTGGGCCTCGCGGTGGCCATCAAGGACTACGAAAACAAGAACTCCATCATTGCCAAAATAAGGACAAATCATCCCGAGGGGGATGAGGACGACAAGGAGAGGCACCTGCAGAAGGGCCGCTTTGCCAAACAGCCAGCATACACACTGGTGGAGAGGGACGAGAAGACGCCCATCTCCAACCCCAACTCCAACCCCAACTCCACATCCAAACACCCCAATTGGACTAATAAACAGGACAACAGAGACTTGGAGACAGCAAACAGCATAAACAGGATGGACTACATTGTATAGCAGACAGCTGTGTTGCCGTGCAACCAAGCCTTACGCCTTCACACCCCGGTGGTGGGTGAAACAGGGGGAGCTTCGGCATGTTGGTAAACTGTCATGTCAGTCGTGACCCCACAGTATTTCCAGATATTCCCCGTGTTAATTTAAGTTTTGACAAGCTGGCTTACACTGGCAGTGACAGTTGCTTCGGTTGGCTGGAAACACAAGGCACTGGTAAACATCTCACTGTAGAACTAGATGCAGAAGTGTCTTCCTATGCATTTCATTCATTTCCCTGTCTTCTTCTTCATTTGTTTGTTTTTAATTTAGTGGACACATGGAAGGGGCTCCTGGTGTAATTGTTGTACAATGACAAAAACTATGCGACGTGTTCAACACTAGAGTTAATTATTTTTTAGTACGTGTTTGAATTCTTTCTAGTTCCGTTTGGAGAAAGTGCCTTTTTTCAGCTTTAGACTTCAGCAACTGTCAAATGAAAAAAAAAGAAAGAAAAAAAAAGATCAACTTTATTATTTATTTTTATTTTTCGGGTGGGTTCGGGGAGGGACGGGCTCGATGTCAGCAGTTGCTGCCAAAATGAAGAATTTATGTGTCGATTTAGAACGTGTAGATATGTACATTTTTTTTTATTAATCATTGTGTATATTTGATTTATTAACTTAATAATCAAGAGCCTTAAGATATCATTCCTTTTTATTTATGTCTAGTTTGAAGGTTTGGATAGCTGTGGAAGCCTACCATTTCTTTCAGTGACTTCATTTTTATTTTAAAAACAAATTTCTATTAAAGCCAAATTTCAAAGAGTCAAAAAATAGGCACTTCAGGCCTGAAAGAAATAATAATAAAAAAAAATTGTTTTCTTCTTCCACACATTTGACATTTCAATATTTGTTGCCAGGACCTTCATTGAAGGCAAGTGAGGGTAGGACGACAAAAGCTCCCGGCTGCTGCGAGGGACGGACATGGTGGCAGACATATTGCTTGCCGCTAATGGTTAAAATACTTAAGGGAACAAAAATCCTTCAGCAGCTTCACTTTAACCCATCGACGTATTTTTAAGGGCTGTCAAAATCCACCAGCTTGCAATGTAAGTCACATCAGTAGAGACACGCCAGAATTCCCATCTGCTTTAGTCAGCGTAATATCCTAAGCTAGACCACGAGTACTTGAACAGTAGGGGGGCGATGGGAACACTGTAGAGTCAGATAAAATACACTGCCTTGCTCGGCAAGAGTCTGCTTTGTTTCTGTGCACATTTGTTTCTTTTTAAAATGAGGCTCTTAAAGACAAACATGTTTTATCTCATTCGTTAACCCTTTGAGATCATGGCAACATTTTGTCCTATTTTTGACTTTGTGTTTATGAACTTGAGAATTATGTGTTGATCTGGCAATATATTTTTGAAAGTCATATTTATTAAATATTTTGTATGAAAAGAGAATTAAAGTTAAAGTTTTCTGGACTGCGAGTGAAGAGTCTGTCTGTGACGCACCGAGTGCAACATGTCTAAGCGTATGAACGGTTTCTCTCGTGTGACTGTCGTGGGAACTGCCGCCGGGGACTCATCACAAACTTGAGCAAGGTCTCTGTCCAAATGTGTTTACAGCTAATCACGCTGTCCCGAGACGTCATCTTATTAAGCTGAATCCTGAAGACTAAAATACCTGTGGTCCTCATGATCCCTACACAATGTTTTCCCTGTTGGCCTTCTTAAGTGGTGGGATTAACTAGGAGGCCTAGAGACACCTACGTTGTGGAGCTGGACAGATTTTAGATTTCTGAAACACTCATGAAGAATCTGTTTTAAAAGGATTAGAGCCGAGGCCGGCGATTATCAGCACCTCTCTGCAGCGACTTAATACATTAGGGTCAGTTTCTCAATAAGAACCGAATTGGCTTCTGTAAGTGACTCATCTCAGGTTACACAGCGGAGGGGCAGTGGTTTGCTGGTTACATCAGACGTGTTAGCCAGTCTGGAGTGTTTGATTCCAACAATTCTAAGAGAATGTTTTTCGTTAATTAAAGCCAAATGTTCAGAGAAAATGATCAGCCTGATTAAACATTTCTACATATAAAAACATTTATTTAAGAGATAAAACTTATTTGCAGTAAAATCAAAAAAAAACAGTATTCAGACATTTTGTTATATCATCATGAGTGAGAGTTGACCTCTGTTCCAACTAAACTACGTCAGCAGGCGTGTTGAGCGTCAGTTGAGATTCTGTCGTCGTCCTATTTAAAACCACCAACACGTCCAATACTCCTCATGTCACCACACATGCTTGGTTCAGGTTCAGTGAAAAAGCTGCATGAAACCCACACATTTAAAGACATGTCATGTGCTTAGCAACTAAGCATTAAGCAAATTGCGTATAGATGAGATCTGACTTTTAAAAAAAGACTTTTTGAGAAGCGAGTGATGAAATAAATGTGGAAATAACGATCAATCACGGCGGAGCTTCAGCGGGGGAAACTGGACACTTTTCAGACACGTAGGAGCCAGTGCTTCAGACCCAGAGCCATGACGTACTGCATGGCTCCTGCCTGTCTGAAATCCCCAATCTTTAACACAAAACCAAATCTAAACTCCAATTAAAGGTTTTCGACTTTCATTTGCAAGCCTCTCTGGACCACCACTATTTATGGGTGGAGGCAACGTCTGTTTCAAGTATTTGACAAAGCGTAGCTGAAATGCTTGTGTATCAATTGCCATAATGTATTCAGCATTTGATCTGTGTGTGTGTGTGTGTGTGTGTGTGTGTGTGTGTGTCTGTAAAGCACATGTGGAAAGAACAGACATTGTAGTAAAATTTGACACATGTACAAATGCAAGTCATGTGAGGAGACTGCATGGGGTAAACATGTAGCCTGACAAAATATCATCTCTATCTCGGTGGCGTCAGGCATCTTTACTGTAGCTGCCCCCCCTCCCCTCCCCTCAGGACCTCTTCATTCGTCGTAATCTCGAGGTTCTGGGCACATATTCATTCCCCTCCTCTCCGAGTGCGGATCTGGAACTAATAGAGGAGCCCGAGGATGCAGGCTTGACAGATAGGCCCCTCAGACTTGTGGCCAGCCTGTTTTGGTTTGTCTGTGCCGTGTTATTGCTTGTGAGGGGGAGCCTCTGGGCGCGTTTCCCTGGCGTAAGCAGCTCTACTTCCAGTGTGGTTTTGGTGCACTCGGAGACTGGGAAAGCCTTGGACTCTGACTTGGCTTCGGCTGGAGGAAGGGGTGGCGGAGGAAGAAGGTCATGCTTGGATGTTTGTGTAGAGCACTTGGTGGAGTGAGTTTGCGTTGGGGCTGGAGGTCTTCCAAGGCACGTCCTCTTGGCCCTCTGTGGGTGAGGGTCTTCCCCAGCGTTGCTCGGCTTGCACCTCTTGCTCTTGCTTGTCTCATGACTGATTTCTTGTTGCCAGAAAACTACAGAGGCTCCAGTTGGGTTCTTGCTGTCTGGAGGATTATTCTCAGTCTGCTGTTCCTGGGTCGGGCCCTGCTTTTGAGTAGACTCAATCTGAGCCGTGGCTTCGGTTAAGGCACCAGGGACAGGCACCTTGTCGTCTGCTTCCGAGAGTGACTTCTGTCTAGACCTGGGTGCAATCTCTTTTTGGCTTGATTCCGACTCTTCAGGTGGAAGTTCCCCTGTTTGTTCTTCTGGGCCGGCTCTCTGGTCCATTTGCTGCTCCCCCATACTGGAAGCACAGAGCTGCTGCTGGACACCAGCTTGTTTGGCTCTGAAAAAGCCAAAAGGATAAAAGGATATGAACAGATACTCGAGTGTCCTCTCTGACTGGTGGGATTGGAAAGTTCTGCATTAGATCATACTTACATCTTTTGAAGCACCGTCTTCTTTGTTTTTGCGGGGCTGTTTAAAGGCTCTTGGGTTTCTCCCACTCTGGAAAAATATTCTGATCTGCTTTGTTCGCTCAGCTCAGTCTGGAGAGGACAAACAGAATTGGTGTAAACAGAAAATATTATTCCTGGCATCCCCTGGAAAGGTTTGGATCCACAGCAGACTGCAGTCATCATCTGGCATTGTGGGACATTAAATAACAATCACTGCTGCTGCAGTAAAAATCACAGCACACTGAAATCAAAGAAACAGAAAGTTCATATACATTTATCCTCGTCTGATTGTCATGACTCCCAAGTTGTGTTGTTGCCTTACAAGAAAACTGTTTTCTATAATGGACTCAGATACACTGAGTAACACCCAAACTGGCACAAAGAATTAGTCCCACACTTAATAACGTCCAAAGCAGCCACGTTTAACAATTCAGAAAACAATTGCCGACATGACGTAGGTTTCATAGTCTCTGTCTGAGGCTTGAGTGATGGCTGCAGCCTGAGGCAGATCTACTTAACGGTGAACCCATGTTGACAAGTTAAAACAGCGATTAAAGACGGTGTATTCAGAAGAAAAGTATAGCTTAGGCATGGGAATGGAAAAATGCGATAAAAGGATATTAAGTATCTCAGAGCATCGTGATTACATATAAACAAATTAGAGGAAGTGATCCCATTGTTTTTGCACTGCAGCAACACGTTGATTCCCAGGTTGACTGGTTACAGTATTGTGATGTTCTTATATCCATAAAAAGTTAACACAGTTGATTTTATGAGATAATACATTTGCGGTTTGGGTTTCTGCCGTCTCACACCTATCTGGAACTCTTGCAAGTGCAGGGCAATTAGAAAAAATGAGAAACTGAAATCTTAGGAGAACAGTGTTTACTGAGGAGGATGAACAGAGCGCTGATAAGAGTCGTCAATAGTGACTGATTTTCAGATTTCAAGTAAACAGAATGCCTGCAGAGTTGGACATTTGGTCAGAATGGGGTCATGGAGAGGCCCTTTCCAATAGACCGCCATTTACACTGTGCTGGGCTCAGTGCAAAATTTGCAGTTTTTTTTGGATTTTCTGTTTTAAAATATCCCCATCGAAATGTTAAAACAATCTCAAACACACAATGTCAGCTCCTCCTCCATCATGAGTTCCATGCCTGGCTATAAGCTTCCTTTCTATTGGGGATAATCAGATGAGATGCGGAAATCTCACTTTCTACAATATGGCATCTTTAAACTTAAACAGGAAATATCTAGACAGTGAGAAGCCAAATGAACAATTGAATTTTGACAACGCCATTGAGCAAGGCAGTTTGACTGAGGAATACATTACTCCTGTAAAACAATTGTTCCATTTACCACATTTTATGTGTGCTTCTGTATAAAGCCAACTGGCTGAACTGGTCAACTCTGGGTGGACATTTCAACATATCCACATATTAAGAGGAATCTCTGAAGTGGAATGAGGAAAGGGAAAGAGATTGGATCTCTCCAACGTGTGCCCTCAACAGGCCACTAATGAAGGTTAATCACAGGTCTTTTCCTTGGCTGACCTGGAACAGATGCTGAGTTTATGAGAGAACAAGATACGCTGATGCTAAATTGAGCAGAACCCTACATTTGAGAGTCTGTCAGTTTATCAGGAATTAATTACATTGAAATGTTTTGGTGGGGGAGTTCCAGAGTCCTCTCTTGGCCCACCCATCCTTCCACCAAGCTTCTAGAAAATCAGTTCAGTAGTTAAAACATTACAGTACAATAAAAACATAACCTTCTTGGTGGAGGCAACTCAGAGGCTATAGCAGTGCTATGATAAAAAGCTAAAGCTTAACTTGGTGGTGCTTTGAGCCAAATGCAAAGTTCAGAATGCTGAAGAATGGGGCGGCTGTGGCAGAGGGGGTAGAGCGGTCGTCCTGTATAAATACAGACTATGAGACCATTTACCGACATGCTCATATTAATCAGCCATGATGTTTACTATCATTTAGGCAAAGTACACCTGAGGTATTGGGTTATTAACAAATTCAATGTTTTACCTGATGATGATACTATAGTAGGTGAAAGGTTAAGCTAACACCAATGTTATTACAGCTCATCCTGAGGGCGAGATGAACATTGGAACCAAGTTTAACCAAAATCTATCCCACAGTTCTTGAGTCATTTCACTCAAAAAGACTCATGATGCCGCGAGAGGAAAAGTGAGGGGACCACCAAACTTTATAGGATTCATACTCTGGAGAATTTGCCTGTAAAAGCTTGTTCCAATCCATTATGAAAATTATGAGAAATTTCACTTCGAAGTGAAAACTTTGACCTGCTGTTGGCACAAGATGGAAAGTCAGGGCTTCACCCAAGTCGTTAGAATTCACCCTCCAGCCATCTTGAATATGTTGAACAATTTCTGTGGCATTCAATCCAATAATTAAGACATTTCATTTTGATTTTTCTGAATCTAAGTGGACAGACTGACATAACCTTCATACGAGCCAAGCCAGGACGCCTAAAAAACTCTTCCCACTATTGCAGTGGGAAAATACAACCAGACAGAAGCTCAATCTTGGAAAACTTGAGGTTGTAGCCCCTATGTTTATTCAATATTAGCCATTTTTCAGATCATTACTATTCCATAAAATGGTCGGTAAAATGATCAATGTGCGCTGTAAGACTGGGAAAGCCAATGTGGTGAGCTCTGGCATCCATCAGTTACTTTGAACTAAGAGGAAAAAGAAAGTCAATAATGGCCTCTTTCCTCTCGCACATGATACCAGCGACAACATATGACCTGACACCCAAGGAGGAACGAGGAATTATCCCGAGCTGCCAGGGCGAGCTAGGGCCTTGTGGCTTTGCACTGGGTGTCGAGACTTACAAACTGCACTCTGCTCTGTGGTGTGATGGATGGAACATAGATCTGGGAGGGGAGTGAATACGAAGGGCTGGGCAGTAGGGAAAGGGGCGTAGACGACAAGAAACAAGGGACAAGACACTGCAGAATGAATAAAAGAAAGAGAGTTTAGGGGGGGGCACAACAAAAGAAGAGGTACCCCCCAGAGTCAGATTGTCTGACCTCAACAGTCTGTCCAACATGCCCACAAATACAAGAATCCTCACACAGGAAGTTCTCCACAAGCTGCCCTTTGTGTACAGATGGAGTCGTTTCAGGGTGTGGGCTGAGCTTCAGTCTTTGAGCTCTCTACAACTCGCACAGGATTTGAAATTGGGACAGTGACACACATACAAACTTGCATTTTCCTACGTGCTCACACACCCACCACCCCCCAACAACAACAATTCTGTGACAGATGTGGGTGCCGTCATTTGCATTGTAATGCCTTGATATGTATTCTCGTCTGTTTAATATGAATAAATGCTGTTTGAAAATGAACTTGAAAGAAAAATCAACAAGAAGCCAATGGGAGGTTCTCTGGGAAAGACGAGCTCCTTTCTGTTCCTGTCGGCACGACTTCAAAAGAGGGAGAGAGAGATTGAAAGAACAGAGGAGTGTTTAGTTGTACGTATGAAAAGAGGTGAAGGTTTGACACACACAGCTAAGCAACAGAAATGCAGACAGAAAGAGAGGGAGATGGTGCATGAATTATTATCTCTGGAGGTCCTACACTCTATATATAGCAGCTAAAATGAAAGTAGAGGAATTAAAGGTAAAGAGAGACAGTGCCTGAACAACATGATAATTATGATAGCCATGTGGTTAAAACAAAGTACTGTGGGAACAGAGGTTGTCTAATCTTGGGCGGAAGGATACAAATTCACAACAGGGCTAGATGGTGAAATTTAAGAACATCTACCCGCCAACGCTACCACCTCTCCCTCAGTACAAGGATTTAACCCCCACACCTCCACCGCCAGCCGGTCTGCCGGCCCCCACACAAAAGTGCAAAACACTTCTCGTGATGCAACCCGTAGACGAGCAGTTCCCTCCCCAGCTCTGCAGCCTCGAAAACAACACGGCTCTGCTACAGGAGCTGCAACAATACAGCACATCTGGAAGTCAGATTATCGAGATAAGCCTTGCAAAAGGGCAAAGGGAGCAGAGAGAATGACTCATTTGGCTTAAAAGGATACCAGGACAGAAACACACAGCTTGCCCCAACTCTGAATGACTCCTGGAAGTAACTTCAAAAAGATAAGCAGCTACAGACTCCATAAAATACAGGGAAGAAACAGTTCCTCCTCTGCCATCTCTGCAATAAGGGTGGAACAGATAGGAAGATTATGTTGCTTATCTTTCAATGCAGCTGCACTTGAAAGTAGTGCACTGATAGAGACAAACAGTCTGAGTGGTCTTAAAAAAAATCTGCTGCTTCACAGGATGGCTGTAGCTCTCTCGGTATTTAAAGACATTGCTGTCTGTTTTTAGTATCCCAAGCTTGATCGGCAAACCGTGGAGTATTGTCATATAGTTACATAAATACCCATGGTCATTCATCTGCACAGACCAATAACAAGTCTGGTGAGTGAAGAAATTCAGTCTTTTTAAGGAACCAAGAAAAAGGCTGAATGGTCTGGTGACAATGCATTTTTCAGTTGATCCAATGGATTTTGCAAGGATTTCCAAAAGCCAAAGAGGTCAGAGACCTTTCTCAACTCATCACAGAGACTCAGCAAACGTTTAGTTGTTAAAAGTTACAACACGAAAATTACCAGAAAGAAAACTCGATGACACGCCAGCGCTGAAAGCGCCGATCAACCATCAAATAATATTTGCTGTCACAGTGGAAGACAGAATGTTTATTCTTGGATTAGTGCTAATACTAACAACTTTAAACAGTATCTCACCTATAAACACAAAAGCAGTGAGATGTCATCCGATAAAGCCAGTAATTCAGCCATGTCTCAAATAGTAATTTATACCACTTGAAATGTTTGAATACCTTAAACTACTCAAGTGATTGAAAAATGGACCTATCATCCCATTGGAGAGCCTTTTGAGGAGCTTTATAATGGTATAACTAAGTCTACAAACCCCTCTGACATCTAACATAGCACCAAGAAATAACAACTCTGTTGAACTGTCAGGACAGAAATACCTCCTGCAGAGATGTTCGTGAAATGAGTCCACAAATTCCACCAATCGCCCTCCACCCACCCTGCTCCCACAGAGGAACCATGCCCTGTTTGTCTAAGTTCACCACATCTTGCCTGCAACAAAGTCAACAAACATGCATGGGCACATACTTGTCGACAATAAAGAACAGTTCTTATCCCAGAACAATGATGAAAGTTTCCCGATCCACCCACATGTAAGGATTAAGACAAGCTGTTAAATGTTTTGACTTAGTTCTGGCAAATGTGAAACAGCAGTGAAGACAGGTTGGAACGAGGGGACATGATCCTGTCCTGTAGAAGATTATATCCATGTATTTGGACCGAGGTGCAGAGGAGATCAGCGGACACCGGACGCTTGGGAAAGCGCTGCTGCTAGCTGTTGCGAGCTGTGAAGCACAGAGGCGTGCTGAGGTCATGAGTAAACACACAGGCCTGTCCAGAGCTCAGAGGAGGAGGGGGGGCTGGAGACACATCTGCTCTGCCTTTGATCCAAACTTCTGCGGCCCAGCATGCCCCTCACCCCTCTGCTGCCCACTCTGTGCCTGACTACAAAACAACGGCCGCAATCCTAAACACTAGCTCTTCCTTCCCATGCTGCCCTCCTCACTGCTGCTGCTGACTCACAATAGGAGCAATTTTGTATGAAGGAGATGAATCCTCGATTGTCAAGGAAAGAAATAACATTGCCAGACCAAAAAAAGCCTTTTGTTTGCTTCCACTGTCTCATGAAAACGCAGCAGTGTAAATACCTCTACAGATCAACAGTCGCCTGCAGGTTTCTAGGTCGCAGCAGGCCGAGTACATCAGTCTACAATTTGTCTTTAGATGGAATATGATACAGTTAGTGCCATCCCACAGACGTGATAGATGTCAGGATTGACAATCCTCAATAACTACACCCATGAGAGTCATGGCTGTGAATTGAGAATCCAACTAAGTTCTTGTTTGATGGTTTACACAACAACTTCTTCGAGAATGATTATCCCGTCTCAACTCGAATGTTTCGATATTCAAAAGCTGTGAACACTTTTGCTCTTCAACATGTTCTCTAGTGTTTTGAGCATCACTCCACCTTTAACCTTCAGCCAAATCTGCTACATCCTCCTTAAAGACATGGCTAACAACAACAACTGCATGAGTCGGATCCTTTGTCCGCATGGTAGCAGTGAAAAGAACCTGGAATTTACCATTGGCATCACATTTAACATCGTGTAGAAACCATTTTACCAGGTTAGAGAGCCCAATATTAACTTTTTCAATTAGATTTCTTCTGATTATCTCTATACCGACCAGGACATATTTTGCTTACTATCTGCTAGATGCTCCACTTCATTCACCCACTAAACTTTGTATGTAGTTTGGTGCTGGGCAGGTGGTTTGCTAGCAGCTGCTAGAAATGGCTCCGATTTGAATCATGACTTTGAATCAAAACAGTCAAGCTGAAGGTGTGAAACAAAGACCTGTGCCAATTAAAGGCTGACTGCTGGACTCAACAGAGCCGTGAAGCTGCACCGCCGCTGCTGCACAAAGAGCTATGTATTCAAAGTTCAATGAACCTCAGCTCAATACACACAACCCTGAACTGGAGAATCAACTATAGTTGTCATGAACACAATGTTGTTGGGATCAACAATGACGCTTATGTTAAAGAGTCCCAGCCTCTGTTGCTGCTACAGAGGGCTGATCGCCTGTTTATTCAAAGTGTATTCATATTGAACAGATCCCGTGTCCAAATCACAAACTAAAACGCTGCATTTCCTTGCGCCCAAGTGTGAAGCTGATTTCATCAACGATTTTCGGGATATGTGAGCCACAGACAGATTATTAGATAGGTGACTATTGCAGCCAATGTGCACGGTTTGAGTTAGCGTTGAGAGTTTAATCCTGGTTTGATGATCCTGGCGTTTCAGATAAGTGGTAATTATAATGTGGTTAAGGACAAAACATCTACTTAAAAAACTGCAGTCTGAACACAAATATGTAGCTTTGGTTATTTACTTTAAGTACTGAAAATCACTAGCTGTCATCCTAGTTCCTTCGCCACTAGTGGAAATGACTAAATCTTACCATCCCCTCTTCTAACTGAACCACAGCTGAAAATATGACTAATAGCAGAAAACAGAATACAAGAAACACACAGTGAGACGCTGACTTTCACAAGACTAAAGGCCAACCATGATGTCACCTTCGTTCCCCCACAACATAACCTCTTGACCTTATGAGAAGTGTCAGTTAGATGAGTCTACGTTTCCACTGCGGTCAAGGATTTTTGTTCAACAAATCACACAAACTGAATCTTAACAACTAAACCGAAACCTCCATGAATACTGGGAAACATGGCTTTTTTTGGGACTAGCAGGCTCATGCTGTCAAGAGTTGAGGGATAAAAGACCTCTCCTTTAACATATGACCAAATTTGACAGAGAACTCCAAAGACTCCATTATTTTTAGATGGCAACATTAATCCTTGCATCAGCTGTGACTCACTGGGTGCACTTTTTTCATTTTTCTTTCTTAGTAACATTAGAATGGCAAAAAATCCCTGTCTGACAAGTCAGAACAGAGCCGGGGAAATAAACAAATAATTGTTTTTGTCATGTGAATAACTTCAGCCTCGCTGTCTGGTATCTTTCCCTTACAAACCACGCTCTCGGCTGGGCGAGTGAGAGCTCCACCACAAGACTCCCACCCTCCAATTCCCAGAGCTTGTACTGTATGAGCCCAGAGAACCACATCCTGAGGAGAGGAATGCAATCGACAGCAATGCCTCCTTGAACTGGAAAATTGGTTACACAATCTGAACTTTTCACTGACGACTGCGTTGCTCCACTAAAAATATTACAATCGCTGCTTTCATTGGACGCCAAACTGCGGAGAGTGCAGAGACATTTCAAAGGGAAACAATAGCAAAAGCCCCATAGAAAAACAGTGGGTCACTGATCATGGGATGAGATGGGAGAGTCCTGTGTCTGTCCTTGATGTGAGTGCCAAGGTGAGAGGCTCCACTACTATTTCCCAGAATACTCCTGGGAGTTTGGGATTAAAACCCCCAGACAATGAACATATAACTGAGTGATGGAGTGCTGTTGTAGGTTTTATTAACCATGAATGATATGCCATATAATGGAGAATATTATATATTGTATTAAGGGTATATTAAATGTTACAATTTACGGCGAGGGGGTTCAAGGGTCCACAAAACCATAATTTTTATGTAACGTGAATAGTATGTTGTGACTATGTCAACATTAACTACATGGCCACAATGACATTGCATAAAAGAAGGAAAACAATCAGGTTATTGTGTCTCCCTGCGATATTTTTCTATAACGGCTACAGTGTGAGAAACTTCTAGAAGGATCGAGACTTTCTCAAGAGCTTATGTGAACAAAATTGCCTTTGGCTGCAGTTTCTGTTTACCCAATAACATTGAGGTTTACAACAGTTTAAGGGCAACAGAAAAACTAAAACCCTACAACTGGGGTGAATTGTCAGAATCTGAGTGTGACGCTGCAGCTTTGGACCCCCCCACATCATCCTCTCTTACTCCTGTCGCTACCCCCACCACCACCACGTACAGAAGATCAGCATGTATACAATGAGAGCAAAATTTGGCACCATCTCCCAGTAATAACACACAAACCCATGCAGGATTTTTTTCGCCAGACGACTGGAAGAGGAAATAGAGGAGTATAAACAGCACTCACTGCGGCCAGGCTCGGGTTTCCATGGTGTGCTGAGGCATCCTCGTGATAGCTCACACACACAACGTAGCGTTCAGGAAACACACGCAAATCTGCAGGCAAGCAGAGACACAGCACAGACAAGGCTAGTTAATAACATCGGCTCACCTCTAATTATGAAACAAACTCATGGAATTGTGGTGAAGGTTCGACTTTACTACTCCAAGCACAGTATTTACCGTCCCTCAGACCAAGACGGAAAAATGGCATATTACAGTTTACTGCTGACGTTTATGAGCCGTGTAAACACCATGAAATATTAGAAAATGTTACACTAACAATGGCTTCTTGGAGCGTTTGATCTGGTTTAAGGGCAGAAACCCTCTATAACAATAACATTGTTACATTATCATAATAAATGTTATTGTCCCTAAGCTCTACAGATGAAGTAAGCTCAATATATCACCTCAACTGAACAACCACAGTAGGCAATATCTAACATGTGTTATACCCAGCTTGCATAGACCACACACTTGCATTTGTGCAGAGTATGTAATGAAGATGACTGAACATTAATATGTCGGTGAGTAGGTTTAGATACGTTAAAGTTTAAGATACATAAAAATGTAACAATGAAATTTACTCTGCATATACATCCAAAGGATGAACGCATTTGATTTTGGATATCCGCAAGCCTTTCTCTTGAGAGAGGCAGATTTATTAATCAATTTGGATTAACTCTTAATTGCAACAGTGGCCCTTTCTGTAGTGCCAGCCTCAGGACAAACTTGGTAATGTCTTGGAAAAAAACAGTTTGCTTTTTGTACAGTTATTTCTGCTGTAAAGTTAAAAAAAAACTAAATCAGTAATAGTAAAAGGTTATCAAATAAGCCTCTATTCCAATAATATATTTTTTTTTCATTTAGTTCTATTATGTTTTAGCCTCATAGTCTTTAGCGGTTTAAAGCTCAGTTTTATTGCTATTAAAACTTTATATGAGCTGACCACTATGTACAGCTCGATCAGTGAACCAATTTACACAACCTTTGACCCCAGGGGACTGAGTTTAATTTGATGTGGTACAAACATGCTGAGAGAAGCCGTTATCTCAGTCTGCATCAGACCAGCACTACTTCACCATCCAGGCCCTTAGGGAGCAGATATTAACTTTACTGACAGGAAGAGAGCCATGTTGGTCCCATGAAAAGGTGGCCAAGGGTCACAGGCACTAGATGGGCCATGGAGATAGATTGTCACTGCCTTCCATAGACAGCCCTCCGATCTCTCTCCCTCTCTCCCTCTCCCAGTAGCATCTCAAGGGAACTGCTTAATGGCCGCCTGTTCTCAACAACACCCCGAGCAGGTAGGGACAGGACATAAAAACAAGTGAGGGGGAGAAAAATCAACATGCCGACCACCGACGATCAGCTCCGTCTGTGAGAAAATTTGGCTGAGTGGGAGTCTATTTCCGAACCATGTAACTGGGAATTGAAAACATGAAGGTTTACATACCCCCATGGAGCTGCTTGACAATACATCGGAGGTTGAAGTGGCGCTTCAGAAAATTGGCAACCAGGTTGAACTTTTTCCCTTAAAGAAAAAAAAATCAAATTCAGAATACAGTAAAAACAGATCAGAAAAAGACATGAAAGCAAGACTACTGTACATGTAACAACCCAGGGGTCCAGTACAGAGACCAGTGGTTTAGTTGTTGATGGTTCCTGCTGACTAGTTGTCATCCACCGATAGCAACGAACACAAAACACATCCACTTGCATTCAAATTATTTTATGGTCATACAAATGTTGTTCAGACAGTGACATATAGGGCATACTATGCAAAAGCTCTTGATCCAGTAAAAGCCCTTCATGAGAGGCAACATCCATACGACCTTGTTTTACCACGGACACGCTTGGCATACACACTAATCCAGAGTGACTAAAATATAGAAGTTTGGAAATGCTGCTGGCCCTGTTTTACTTTGAAAATTGCGGGGCAGCATTTTAGTCTGGACAGGCAGAAACAGAGAGGATGGAAACAATGACGTATGATGCGTTTTTTAGTTTCTTATTTTTCGATCTGAACAAAAAATTCAAACCATGAAATACAATCCGTTATTCGGTTTTGGATCAGATTCTAAATTGAATAACGAAATAATGACTCACAACGTCTTTCTGATTTGTTATTTTTCGGTCATGACGTAGCCTTTGCTGATTCGTCAAGCTACTATCAGATGACTCTCTTCCGTAAGAAAACAAACGGCATCAGCCTCGGAAACCAGTGTTGTGCATGTCCAGTGTATGAGAGGTCATGTAATATTTAGTATGGATGGAAATTAAGACTGATACAGAGCCGAAATGCAAATGAAAACTTAGTAGAATGGATGTAGCCTGAGTTCCACTACTGGCACCGCAGCACATACTGGAAAAGCAGGTTAAACACACTTACTGGTATATAATTGCGAGAAAATGCTATAATTCAGCTCACCTCCCAGTTTGGCACAAGCAGAGAAATGAAATGTCCGCAGCCTCTGCCCTATTTGTCATGGAATGTTTGTCATGGTATGTAAGATGTGCTGGGCAGAAAAAGTGGCCTGTTGCCTAATCTTGTAGGAATTTGTTGACTGAAAGCAGGGGTCTGGCTAACACGCTATCCAGTTGTTCTTTGTAAACAAGACAACAGTGGTGGGAAGCTGACAGAGAGTGCTCACCCTTCAGTACCTTGTTAGTACCTTTTTTCCTCTCCTTTATAAAGTGGTTTAAAACTATACGTGACTTTACAGCCACGGCTATTATGTCCAACTCTTATTTGGCACTCTCGTGTTGCTGTTGCCGTGTGAAAACATGATTACCTACTGGGAATTTTTTGTATTTAAACTTCAATTAAAAGATTACACGTCTTCCACAGTTTGAGGGCCTCCTGACCTCTTGCACTCTATGCCCTTTCAGAGCTCCCAGGATAATCTCAAATACACACCTCAGCCAAATAACGCTGACATTTTTTGAAACAACACTGACAGGCGCACGTCAATAAAACTTGAGAGAGGGTCTTTGCGAGAATATCCCATTTCTCATTTCAGCACCAATTCAAAGAACCTAATTATCGTCTTCAAGAGGGAGCTTTCTTGTGATTCTTTGGATAATGACATGCAATTACAGGGACAGTTTGCTACACAACTGTCACAGGTATGCGGTTAAGTCAACTGGCCAGTGATTAATGGCACCACCCTGCTTTCTTTCTCTCTCTGTTCCACCACCAGCTTAACTATTAAAACAACAGTGTAAATACAAAATAATGTGGGAACAACTGAATTATTGAAACGATCAAGGATTTGTTATAAAATCTACAGCCTCAACTGCAGTTACATAAACTAAAGTGAATAATGAACTCAAAAAGGCAATTAAAGCTTTTAAAATATGGATATCCGTTTGTTACTATGATACTATGCAATTACAATCAAAATTTGGTGATTATAATTGGTTATATTTTCAATCCAGTCACAGGCTGTAACACGTGTTAGTTTATCGCCTATGGGAAGGTGTGCGATCATCTAAAGCTATCACACAGAAATTTAGCCTCCAGCTAAATTCTGGTGTGAGACAGCTTAGACGGGATTTATTGACATACATAAAAAATTCCCAGAGACAGACATAAATCTCTTATCTGGAACATTAAAAGGAGCAGAAACATTATTGAAAGGTTCCTTATGTGGAATAAACTTTAATAATGAGAATTGGAATCAATTAAAAACAGAGGTTGTTTGTGAACTAGCTGAATATCAGTTGCATTATGTGTTGATATCGTTGAACCAGCTTTTTTTAGGATAGTAACCATTGAAGTACTTATAATAGCAACTCAAAGCATTCAAAGAGTTATGAAGGCAGTAGATCGGTCTAGCTCCATGATCTATGGTCTGTGATTAAGATCCCTCCCTTGAAAGAAAAGAGCCTTGCAAAAAACGCAACATTTGTCAGCATTTGGTGGATGATAAATAAGGAAACAAGATTTTTTTTTATAGCCATACAAGGCCTCAGGTTACACTGTGAATTTCTAAATACAGCAAATTATACTTACAGTCTGTGTACTAATGCCATTTGTTATGTATTTGCGTTGTACCCATTCATAATGGATTAGCAGGAAAACAGCGACAATGAGGATAAAGTAATAATTTTCAGCTTGTAACTTACATTCAGTAATTTTTCTAGTGTTTGTGGACCAAATCTTTGCAATCTAAAGCTTGTAATTCACAAATATTTACCCTTTTTTGTTGTTTGGTGGTTTGTTTGATGTTGTTTGATCTTACGGAAGATAGACACATGTTGAAATAAGATCAGGTAATTGACATTGGTCCCTCACAAACATCCCACTATTGAGCTCGAAAAGCTTGGGTGTCTGTCTGTAAGTTTAAGATTAATGCGTTGCTGAATGACAAACAACAACAGTGGATGCAAAATCAATAACTCACGCTTGCTGTGTGCAAGAATTAACAATCAAATGAAACACAACTGCTCAAGAAACATACGAGCAGCCAATTAGAGTTTGACCCTGTAAAACTAAGGGACACTATGTGTAAAGCAGGTAATTACTGCAAAGACCATAAATGTAAAGGTGCATTGGTCATTGTTGTTATTGTATACATTTGAATGCACTGAACGTGGAGGCTACTTTGCTGAACCACAATACACGTGTTACACATTTGTTGCTCGTGTACTCACTGAACTGTCGTTAGAGAAGGGAGCACTGGAGGTCAATCCCCTGGTACTTGGTGAACAAGAATTATGTAATGATACTGGAAAAGTTGATCCCAAGGGAAACATGTTCTATGGGTATGTAGAACATGGTTGATAGCAGAATTCCTTTACTAGGAAAAACTTTTCTTTCATTCTTCAAATAGCAAAGCAGTGATCATCCATTGCACACTCTGGAAATCTACCTAGAGAGGAATGCAGATCTCTATCTGTTTTGTATCCCCAGATAATTTTGGGTCCAGGGATCAAGCATCTTTCAATACAGGCTCACGTCTTTCCATGTTTTTAGAAGCTTTGATTTAGTCCACTGGACTCTTTCGCCTCATGTCTAGCTCTGCAACTATTCTCATTGCTTTCCCTGGTGGTTTGAGTGCGCCAATTCCCAGGACAACTTTGACAGGGATGTCTGGATACGGGGTTGGGAACCAGCACAACACCACAGTCAGAGACATCAGCTGTTGCTCCAACTTTATAACGTCCTGCGCAGCGCAGCGTTGCTCTTGGCCCTCTGCCCAGGTTCTCTCATGTTAAGCTTACATTCATGTTTCTCTCGAGCAAACAGTTTGCTGGTGCCTCCTGTGGGAATCATCATCTGCTTTCTGCGGCAACTGTGGCCCAGAGTGGTGCAATACCCAAATCTGCAGAGCGAAGACTTTAAAGGGTTTCATTTGTTCTTTCTTCAAGAGGAGATGGCCTTGCTTAATTGCTTTGAAACCCAATGCATGACAAGATTATGATAGGTCAAATCAAACAGTAAACAACCTTGCACGCCATGTTTTCAGAAATGTGGTAGATAATATCGTAACCGCTTGTATGGAGAGACTTCGACCATCTTGTAATATACCACAGAACAACTACAGGAAAAAGACAGACTCCATAAGGCTGGTGCCAAATCTAGAATACTGTAATTTTTAGTCACACACACACACACAGGCACACACACACAACACACAGAAAGAGAGATTACACATACACATGCCTGCAGCTTTCACCACTTCCTGGAAAAACAATGAGAGGAAAGAAAAGTCAACAAACCAAAAGACATCCAGAGTGACTCGGACTGTAAAATGGAAGAGGGATGGGAAGAATTGAGAGCGGGGTCAAAGGTAAGTCCCCATGGAAAAGACTTCATTAACTTCAGTCATATCCTGAGATCATTAAAGCAGACGTAGAAAACAGTCGCTTTCTTCACACAATCTGCACTCTTGACAGCCCCTGCTGTTGTGTGCAGGAATCAATGAGTATTTCCTGGTGGTTCCTATCAGGTCTTAGTCATGTATTAGACTGACACAGTTTGTCTATGGACTTCAATGAGGAAAACTTCAGTAAGCGTGTCCTCTCAGTGCATTTACATATGGTATATGCTATGGTTGGGCGATTGGACTAATATAATGTTTATCTATGATGTGCTGCTTTTCTTTAGACACTTTTTGGGTCAATTTCTCATTTTATTGTGCGGATATAATAGTCCGCTTCCTCACGAATTATTTCAACTGTATACGTGAGCCTACTTACAGATGCACAAACACAATGTCATCAGACGCATGTGTAGACTCAGACTAAGAAATTTGGTCTTCATGAACACAAATTGTCTCACAGAGCAGTGAAGTGACATACGGTAACAAGTGGTCAAAGTGCTTCCATAATTACATTCGTCGATACTGACGGTGGCCAATTGGATATTTTTTGCATGTTGCCCAACTCTAGTATATGCACTTAAATGACCTTTCTTCAGTAACCTGATAGCATTGAACTCAAGATAAATCAGATTTATATAATAGGAGGAAACCCTTGAACATAGGTACATTTCTGCTAAAGGAAACCAATTTCCATGCCTAACTTGGTTTGTAACAGGAAACCAAGCAAATAAAATAAAATAAAACTTTGGACACATGAGGGAAGCATCATAGTGCCAGCAATGCCAGCGGATAATGACTTGTAGTGTTTGAATGCAAAATAGTTCAGTCAAGAGCTGAACTGAAATTCAAAAAGTAAATTAGTCTAAATAGGACACAGATGAACAGAATATTATTTTCTTTAATTCAGGGTTGTGCACAATAGGGAAAGAATGGAGTGGCCTTTCAGTGAGTCCAAAAAGCTTTCCACCAAAACAAAAAAAAATACACTCTTCTGCTTCTCTTTACTGTATATCATTACTGCAGTGCCAGTGCCAGTGTTGGTTCAGAAACATGGCAAGGAAACAGGGAGGGAAATGTGATTACCCAGCAGCTGCATTTGAATGCATACTCTACATTAACCTGGTTATTGCAGTGCATGTAAAGGCATTCTCAGATTTCCTGCAGTAACCGGATTTCTGTCATTAACCGTGTTTCTAATGTAATGTAAATGTATGACTCTATGTCAGGAGAACTGTAATTCCCACGCAAACCCCTTTATGAACAGGAGTTGAATCAGCAGGACAGTCCGACATCAGTGCCTGAAACTCCTGCTCTTTTGACATCTCTGCTTTGAAGTGGACCCCCTCCCTCTGTCCTAAAGTGTGGGTGGAGAGTTGGGGGCTAGAGCGAGAGAGCGGAGTGGATTGGGGAAGGATGAGAGAGCATGAGGAAGTTACCCACATGTAAGTGGGGGCTTTCCTGGAAGGACATCACTCTCTGTGTGTAACTGTAACTACGGCCGTGGCGGAGCACTGTGCCTTATCATCCTGCACAACGTCCACCTGAAACAATATTTGCACATGAGCGTTCAATTTAACATTTGGGTGACCCCTTCATCACAGTTACAAAATACGCCGCAGCATGGTAGCTCAGGCCAACCCATAATGCAGCATGTGACTAAAGTGGTGGGGAGCATTTTGGAGCACAGAAAAACGATCGAGGGGGGAAAAAAAATCTATTTCTCAGAAACATAATCTGATGAGAGAATTTAAGTCACAATACAAACTGTCATGTTCAATCACAATTATATCTTAATTATCCCAAGAGGCCGCAAATCTCTCAAAGCACTGCCTCTGTTTATATAAAATACCATTCAGAAAGAGGAAGATGCAAACTGCTTATATTGCGTTAAGCTCCTTTGGATTAATGTTGTGCAGAGCAGTTTGCGGACTTGAGTTATGCACTGTGCTGGCCCTTTAAAACTTAGATCAAGGTCTCATTGGAAGAAAGCTGTCTCTGCCTGCTGGGTCCTCTGTAAATCTGCTGGCCTGTGTTTATAAACCATGGCACAAAACCAGTGTCTCATGATAAGAGGAGAGTAAGACAACGAGGAAAAGATGAAATGTAGGATTATTTGGACTAAGGTTCTGAATTTCATTGCTGTTTTAAGTATTGTCAGGCTTTCCGTGACTACATCAGGCAGATTTGGCTGCAGTACATGTCACCTGCCCTCAGGAAGAAAAAAAACCCCCCACAGAGCTCACAAGAGCATGTGACAGGAGCTCGTTTCTTCTGAAGGGAAGGAAAGAGCACGGGAAAACAACGACATCTTCTGAAACATTTCAGTAATTCCTGAAACAAGGGATTCTGGTCAAGCTGAACACTTAGCATGAGTTCAAGAGAGTGTGTGCCGTCTCCCAGACCAGATTGTGGTAAAGGGGGAACAGTCACATGAATGTGATCCGTGCTCAGGCTCAGGCTCAGGCCCTAATTATATGGGAACAGAGTGTGGTGTGACAGCTATGGCGGGGATTGCGGTTGTGTCCTAAGAGACTGTAGCTGACCCTGCGGAGACGGGGAAGGAGAGAAAGTGAGAAAAAGAGCCGACACGAGGAGAGCAGACAAGGGCAAACATGGAGGGCACAGGAGAGGAGAGGGTGCATAAAAGCCTTTAAGTAAAATGAAAATTCAAAAAAAGCGAAATGGAACAAAAGTGTGCGCATATGTGTGTAATAGTGGGGAGGGGGGTTAACAGTGGAGTCAGACTGTCCTATGCATTGCTGCTGAGTAAGGCCGGGGGCTTACAGGAAGGATTTAAAGAGCCACAGCAACACCACAAAGCACCAGGGGGAAGGGGGTTGCCCAGCAGGGGCTAGGAGAGGGTGGGCTAGCGGGCATAGGGACAGGCTGGCTGGAGCAGCGACTCTGATCGGGATCCATTTCCAGCCTGGGCCTTGGAATTCCTTTGTTCCTGTCACAGGTCTCCATTTTCCCCGAGCCTTAATCCCAGCCTGCCTCACGCCTAGTAACACAGAGCGGGGCAGGTAACTCTGCCACAGGCATGCCTCTCTATTTACAGACCAGATCCCACATAACTACCACTCACATAAATAGTAATAGCTGCAGTAGCACTGAGAAGAAACAAGATTGATTAATGCAGGTTGTCACTACAGAATTACCTCTGTGTTGTCAGAAAAGCACTGCGAAGGTTCATGGCAGGAGGCTGAAAAGTTGCCGTGAATTGATTCTAATTTAAAACAAATATCTAATATATGTGAGAGTCTAATTCCCAGTTCGACTGAGCTGTATTTCAAGATTTGATAACTGCTTTAGCCTGCAGGCTTGCAAAGAGCCATACAAGCCAAATAAAGCTAAATCTATGACAGGCCAGAGCAAAAATCAACCATCTCCCTTTTGGTCCCTGCACGTACCCGGCTTTGTTCACTGGGAGGGAGATGGTCATTCGAAAACACATTCTCCAACGGTAAAGCTATCCAGCAACACTTGTGCTTTTCCTGCAATGGCCATGGCCAGGCTGCCTTAAGCCCCCTTCATGGGGCTGCCAAGAGGAGTCAGTGGTACACTGTGCAGTACTCGCAAAGCCCTCTCCCACGGCTATTAGTGACCATTCATCTGGGGAGCCTGGGAAAATGCCTCTCTAGCCTGCCGTGGCCATGGGGAAAGAGGCTGGCAGGTGTTCCCTCCCTCTAAGCCCTGGCACCTGTGCCGAGAGAGGAGGAAGGAACGAGCTCTGCCATGGGCTTGAACAAACTCTAGGTACCACTCTGCCCACGTTCGTCTAACTCCTCCGACTTGTAGGAAGACTCAAGCACCAGGCTGAGCTGTACCCGAGCTCTGCCTCACAAGGAGAGATCAATGTGGCTGTATCAATACTAATAGTAGACATCGGACATCTGGTAATGTGCTTTGGCGGTTTGAAATGGCATGTTAACTAAATCCGTGTAAAACGAGACTTCTCAGTTTACACTTTGCACATACACACAAATA
Organism: Pseudopleuronectes americanus; assembly: GCA_038501795.1. Classification (NCBI taxonomy): domain Eukaryota; kingdom Metazoa; phylum Chordata; class Actinopteri; order Pleuronectiformes; family Pleuronectidae; genus Pseudopleuronectes; species Pseudopleuronectes americanus. Next base: position 8,184,056 of record CM076729.1, on the reverse strand, counting down.
TATGTACCACAAAATTAATATCCCCCTGAGTTAGAGCTAAACTGGAGCAAATGGAAATCAAGATACGGCCCAGTCCACACTGGAAGTACAAAAGATCAACTGCAGTAGCATACTGTTAATATCTGACAGTATACAATAATCTACAACAGTGTCTTGAGCAGTTGGCGTAGCATTGTCTAAGAGGTGTTGTCTAAGAGGACCATGTCTGTCATGAAGAGTTTTTTGAAGAACTATGGCATCTTCATGAAGATCCCTGTGACACCCTTGTTTTGTTGTAGAACATAACCATTATCAGGTTTACTCAAATATCGAAACAAACGACAAAAATGTATTTCTCAAAGCAGAGAACCTATTATCCGCTCATTTTCGATCTGTAATTACTCTGAGAAATGTGGGTGTGTTCCTCACGGTCTACCAGGGAGAATGCGAGAGGCCTCTCCCAAGATCCCCTTCCCTGGGCTTCTAAAGTCGAACATGTCCACTCTGCTTGTCCGGAGCCAAAATCTTTGGTGGGAAAAGTTCTCTCTGTTCATCTCTCTAAAAACATAAATAAATCACATCACTATGAGCTAATCATGAAGTCTCAAATAGCCTGGGGGAAAAAAATTGAAGAAGGGGCGGGTCAGTTGGAAATTGGCCCCTGCAGCTGAGATTTGAAGAAATGACTTGGATTTATGTTGGCAGAAGACATGTGGATAAGCCCTGCTCTGACATGTTCACTAGGTGCTACACGCACACACATACAGTATATGCACCTAACATAGAAGAAGTACATCCATACAATAACCCATAGAGATAACTCAGATTCGAACACTTGCACTGGAGGGCCTTGGAATGTTAAAAGCTGTTGATGGCTCATTTGAAGTGCCAACAGCTGAGGCTGTTACGCTGTTCTTACTGCTGTCGGTTGGCGGAAGCCCCTGTGATTTCACACTGGCACCAGCTCAAACGCCGCCTCATACAAGACCCACAGTCCCCCTCCCATACCAACCAACACATAGCACCACACTCCATCCGCCTATTCTTGGCCCAGACACTCGTACTACCCCACCCGACACCTTTGTCCATATGCAACAACTTTCAATATGCACGTGTTCCTGCGCATACATGTCTCACTCCAGGATATCCAGCTTATTTCTGCTCACAAATAACACAATGCTCCACACAGATGCAAATAGGTCTTCTGCTGAAACAGATACAGGCAGTAAGGCGGCTTTCACTCCCTGCTACGGACAGTCTGAAAGTCCTGTGAGGATTAGCAGGTTAGCGTTTGACCTGCTTGCAGAACAGACGACCCCAATGCTTAATACCCACCCTGAGGTTTGCTGGGCTTCCCTCCCTAAGCCTGTAGTCTGTCCACCCCTTTTTATGGCTCCTGCCTGCCTGCTCACTTCTCACAGTCGCAGTCTCCACCTTTACTGCGCTGCTGCCTCCCTCACATGGGACAATGTAAAGACCAAGAATGTCATTACACTCACTTAAGACTTTTAATGGGACTCCAGCACATGGACTGTGTAGGCCAGTTTGAGGCGGTATACCTTTTCATGTTCTGAGAGGGGGGAATTCTCGGATATGGTATGGACTCATGTTCCACTGGTTACATTCTTTTTGGCAGAGCTACAAGGAGCTTAATCATTTTACACGCATATTTCACCTCTGAAATATTGATAGTCTCTTTGTTAAACACAGTGTGTGAATGTGTGCACACAAGTGTCTGCATGGGGCTTCAGTCTGTGATCTCCATCATTAGACATGTCTGTCTCTCCTCAGTCTGTCATGGGGAATATGAGTCAGGCTTTTCAGTAACCTTACACTGTCAGCCTGTTCACACCTAGCCCAGGGGGAGGCTATATCTCGCCAGCACACATATGCTCCCTCTGATTCTCACTGGTTCCGATTTGTATGAACACCTGGTTGCCAGCACGCGTACCTGCTTATGTGTCAGTCAGGAAAATGGTCAAAGATGCTAATCACGTACACATGCACTTGTGTAGAACAACAAAAACACACGTGCATGCGCCCTTTAAGTTGAGGGGTTGTAGCGTGAGAGGCAGACCTGCAGCCACGGGAGAAACTTTATGAGCCAACTGCCCTGTAATCCCACTCTCACAGTCAGCCTGCCCTGCTGAGAGAGCCCACTTTAACTGCCCTTAACTGCTACCTGTGACAAAACCTTTCTGCCTTACAACTCTCAGCTGGGGGTTCCTCTGAAGCCTGGCTTACAGTGCTTCAAAGGCATGTGCGTGGGTGGCTGGGGGAATGTAATTGCATTGGATGAATAGGGATGAATTGAATCTGCTTGTTTACATTTGCAAATAAATGATATGATATTTCTCTGTGTATATGTTTGTATGTGGCAACCACTTTCTGTGTCAGCCAGTTATGCAGTAGAAAACACAGGTGTGCCAACATCACTTAAACAAGAAGGGTAACAAACATTACCCATTTTAATGGACCTAACATCTCACATGCATCTGAGATGTGCCAAGTTAAACAGTGCAACACTGAATACAAACTTAAATCAGCTCTCGCCTCCACACCCTGGGCGTAGATAGCAACCATGTCCCAACTAGTTCTGTTGTCTTTACACCCACACTCGCCTCAAAAAGGTAGTCTGGAAATATTTTTTAGACTGTTTTGTTATTTCATTCCCATCCTGCTCACTGAGCTCAATGACCCACCTCCTAGCCCGTAGCCATATCTCTGCATGTTCAAAAGAATAAATAATGGTTTTGAGCCAAGATAAACCATCTTATTGATTCAAGCGTTGATGACAGACACACCTAAGACAAGGAAAGGGAAGACAGTGATGACTTCGCTCCAGAGGAATGAGCCACAGCGAATACAAAACAGATTAAATAGAACTTGTGTTCATTAACAAATTACAATTTTAATTAACGATTCGATTAAAAGTAAGCACACTAAAGAAGAAAATGTTCTACACAATTATGAATAATGGTAATTAAAAAAAAATCCGACAATCAATACCAAGAATATTTGTGTAATGAGTGTCACATGAGGATGCGGTACCTTTCATAAAAAAGGCTGTAGCAGGTGCCAGCTCTTTCTTTTGCTTGAGCTGTCTTCTATTGTGGAGGGACTCTGTGTACTGCTTAACCCTTTGGTCCACAGCATCTTGCACCAGGCCTGTAACCTCCTACAAACAGTCAGGAGATATTTCAGTCAAGTAACATGTTAATGGACTTCCGAGAGTACAAAAGTTTTATTTTGTAATTTGATTTTACAAATTATTGTTGATCAGCACAGGCAAACGACGGGGCAGTAAGAGTCCCAAGTCATCGGCCTGTAAGGCACCTAGCTCCACAGGGGGCTACTGGCTATGTGGAGAGATGGGAACAGTTTTGCAACAACGGAAACCCCGGAGAAGAAAAGATAGAAAGCTTAAAGTCATTTTAGATTCCACGCTACTGCTGTCCTTTGAAAAGGCCTCCAGCAGAACAGAAGCCATATATTCAGTCACATACTTATTCACACGCACGCCCTTATCCCTGTGTCTGTACCTCAACGTGGTCCGTAGTAAACCAGCTGGCGTCCTCTTGGCCGCCCAGGGGCAGAACGTGGAGATCCACCAGCACAGCAAAATTCCCACACTGTAACACAAAGAGGAAGGACAGCCACAGGTTGCCGAGTGGCATTAAGCTCACGGACAACAAAGGAAATCAGAGTGTGGGTGATTGACAGCGAGACAAACCACAACGACCCCCTATGTCCTCAAACACCACCCCAGGCCTCTCACAGCAAGTCCTCTCCCTCCTGTTTCTCTGTCTAGCCATCTCGCTACCATCTCTTTACAAAATACTATGGTCTTGTCTGTCTCCTCAAATGTCTCCTCTCTCAGCGTTAAAAGTATGTTCCTGCTCTATATATAAGCTTTGCAGTGCCTCAGGTCACAATAAGCAACTTTTTAAAAAAAGTCTGAAGATGTTCCACATAAATGAGGATTATGCTACTTTGTACCAGGGAAGTGATAAAACTCAGATCTACCCTAAAGCACTCCATGTTTCTGCACTTCTGCACTACAACTTTTTGAGTGGCGTAGCAAGCTGAGTAGCTGCAGAGTGGATTCCTGAAGCGCAACGTCATTGTGTCAACGACAATAAGCTATAAGGGACGGGGAGGCCAGAAATGCCGCGGCTGGTTAAGTTGCTGTTACATCTCTCTCAGGCTAGCCTGATTATGGTTTACACATGAGTGCAAAAGCTGCCCGCTGCACAGAGCAAATGGATTTGGGTCTCGTGTGAACCTCGCCTCTGCCTGGACAAGGAAGTAATGGATGGACCGAGACCACCCACAACTTGACACAGAGGAGCAACAAGTACTGCCCTAAAGTGATAATGAAGCAAAAAACATTGAACGGAGTGGGGTAGCAAAAATATAATTTTGTAAAGACAAAAGCAGATTTCAGCCTCAGAGTGTAGAACTGGAAAAGAGTGTGCACTAACAGAGGAGAGGTTATTCATTTCGTAATAGGGAATACTTATGCACACTAAAAGCTTTGTTTTGAGCCAGGCTCGTCCCCAGAGCTGAAGAATTGCACACAGAATGACCAAATTCTACAACACAGACGTGAGAGATCTTCCTACGGCTCCACTCTCATGATGACGTGTGTCAATGAATGGAAAGGGTGTGTTGGTGAAGGCCTGTGCTACTTAGATCCTAAATCTGGACACAGGTCTACACTTTCCAACTCCAAACTCTGTCCAGTTGTCGCCTCATCTTTGGAATAACTTAGTTTAACTCCTCCTTAAAGGGAAATACTGATACTGTGCTATTTCTATTACGCAGGGTCTGCTCAGTACAGTGGTTTTACAGCTCAATTTAGGAACAGAGTGCAGGTGATAGAGAAAAATCAGTGTTTATATGCACAGCAGCCAGAAGCACAATTTCTTTGTACTGATAGTTGTGGATCAACCTTCTGTTACAGATTAGGAGTTTAACAGAATTATAGTAAAATCTGTAATGGTGTTGTTACTTGAGCCGTCCTTGTGTTTTGATGTGGGAGTTTATTATTTCTATTCTTAAACTGTGGTGATGTGTTTTGGATTTTAGAATAATACTGTAGATTTTTTTTAAATGTATTGTGTGTCTTTGAAGTTCTTGGGACAATGTCGAAAATAAGTTTTACTCAGTTTAGCATGTCATCCGTTAGATCCCTTGCCTGATAATCCATAAGAACAATCAATAGATCAAAAAAAGCTGCATGCTCAGAGAAAATCAAGCTGCATGATATTTAGTATTGTTCAAAACAAGAGGATTTTCCTATTTCATCGTGTTTCAATAAATAATAATTGAAGTGAAGCTGCTCCTTATTTCTCCTTTAGTTGACGTGCAGTTCACCATATGACTGATCAGCGAATGTTTTAATCGCTCCTTGCTCTGCAAAATATGTCAATCACTAACCTCCTGATGTGTGCCAACTTGTACTGAAGTCTCTGCATCCGCGTCATCAAGACTAATGGGAAACTAATGTGATTCTAAGTCTCTTAAGAACACAGTGCATTAAACTGTGATCCTCTGACTCATCCCTCTATATCCTGAAATATGTGAGAACTAAAGTCGGAGCATTAACATGTGGTAACAACAAAAATATAGACTTGGTAAATATACACTGTAAACACAGGAGCACTTAGTAGAAAAATAAGTTGATGGACAAAAACCTAAATAGCAACAAAAAATGTTTTGCTATGGACCAGAGCAGAGATGTGTGCATGCTTCCTGTCAGAATCAGCGGGTCCCTATAGATCATTACTCTCTCTATCCCCTGCCCTTTGTCTCATGTCAGTCCACGGATGACTGGTGGGCCCAGCTGACTGCCCCCCACAATAACCAGTGTGTGGGAGAGCCTGGCAACGGAGGGTCAAGACCCTGTCAATCCAAACGCCACCCAACCAGAGGACGAGCCCCACTGTGGTTTCTTGGGGTTGCAATTGACACACGCTGGATGTGGTTTGGTATCCTGACCTGAAATCTTTTGAAGAATGACATTACAGATAAGTATAAGAACTGTACCCTGCTGAATGCGATACCACTTGATTATGTTTAGTGACCCTGGGATTATTTATTTTACTTGTAATGTTCAGTCTTTGTTGACAGTGTGTCTGGAAAATGGTAATTCCCGTCTTTGGTGATTATTGTTGTTGTACAGAATGGTGATTTGTTATTGGTGTGTTATCGGACAACCTGTGTGAGTATTGTGAAAAGTACCTCCAGATCAGTCTTCTAAACTGTACACAAGCAATAGCTTGTGTAAGAGCACTAGATAGCTCAGAATTACACAAGCTATTGCCAGATCGAAAGAACACAAGGTTAGTTTGATCAATAACTCGGACAGAAGGGGCAGTATAAGTTTAGAGAGGTCCTCTTTAATAGGGGCAACATCCCTCAAAGTGGTTTCTGAGCTTCTGATTGAATGTGTTTTGGGCTAAAAGCCAGACATCTAGCGAGCCTTAGACTAACTTCCTTTTATCACGTTAGAGCGGCGGACAAGACTCGACTGTGAACTGGGCATTAATGATAAACACAGGTCTGCCCCTTACACAAAAAAAGCATGTGATACCCTGAGCTTCTCAGAAATGGGGGATTTTGTCAGGAATGCAAACTAATGCAATCAAACTAATGAGAAAACTATTAATTTGGCCAGGAGAACTTGTGGTTTGCTGGAGACACACATTTCCCAGTAAGTGTCAATCGGTGAGTCCAGGCCGCGCTGTTTATGTGCAGCTACCAGAGCTTTTACAAAGGACATTTGTGTTGTGTGCGGCAGATAAGACAAAAAAGCAGCAGAATCTCCAACAAAGGCTACAATCACATCATGTGGTTTAAATTTGTCAACTTGCAGAACAAAGAGTGACCAGTGAATCTCTAAGCTGAACTCTGCCATGAACTATGACCTCCACGTACCCCCCCTTAAAGCCCAGTAGTCCCTCTTTAGTTAGATTTGTGGAAGCAGCCTACTGCTTTCTAGTTGTAGTAAATCAGACTACAAGGACCTCGTCTTCTCTAGGTAATGTAATCTGAAAATGAAACATCCCGTATGCTCCCTAAAGCTATACTTTGCATGAACACATTTAAGGTGATACTCTGAGCAACTGTCACTGTTGGTGGAAAGAGAGGTTTGATAAAGGGCCAAGTTCTAGAGGAAGTTACTCTTTTCATGCATACTAAAGCGGGCCACCACTGCTTTGTTCTCTGTTTTGCACAGGCCTTTTAGAGTTATGAACAGAGGCCGAAGGCTGAATGAGAGGCAGCAAGGAGCGCTACTTAATACCAAATCCTTTATTGTGCTATCTTTGTGTGCTGTCACACATTGGGTGAATAGGACAGAGTCTTCCTGCAGGCTATAAGCTCAACTTCTCTATCCTAATTCTCCCATGCACTGCCAATCTGATAACTGTTGCCTGCAGGAATCAAAGGGTTAACAAAGACTACAACATTATAAATGTTTGAGCCAAAAGTTGCCCACAGTCCGCACTACACAACATGAGAAAAATCCTCTACATACACTTCATATTTCCTGTCTGTAAATAAACAACCCCTGACTCAGACTCACTGATGTCTCCTTTCCCTTTTCTGGTCTTCAGGGCTCTGGTCTATATCACTCTCAGTTCCCAAAACACTCTCTACCTTCCCTTATCTTTCCCAAGACCCGGCTCTCCGTCCTCCCGTCTGTGCTGCTCCAGGTTGGGCACGGGGCCCAAATCTCTATGAGCAGCTTCACCCGCCTCCCCACCTCGCTGCCCTTTGCCATTGCTATCGCAGCGTATAAGAACCAGACCTTCTCGGACTGCACTTAGCTCAGAGGCTAACACTAACCAGCCACAGATGTTTATATTGGGAGAGAAGGGGCAGCAGATGCGGTCTCACTCAATAAAACTTGCATCTCTCCCACTCTCCCTTTGTCTCTCTCTTTTTCTGACGTTCTCTCTCTTTTTGCAAGTCTGCAAAGAACCCAAGGGAGCTCTTTAGATCTGTGGGTGGGACAACTCTGCTCTCAGGCCTTATTTGTCTGCACTCTCGGTGCTGTGAGTCACCTGGGTTTCCCCCTAAAAAAAAAGACATTTCTATGTTCCAATTTTTCATACTGCCAGATACTGTGCAGCGAAGCTTGAGCCGTGACTATTACCGAGACAAATCTAATTTACAGAGAGTGCGCTGACGCATTTTGTGTGCAAAGCTCCCATCATTCAGGTGAAGGTGAACACACCTGTCCTCTTTATTTGATGATAAAAAGAGACACAACCCAGGAGAGGAATTCCAGCAGCAAGAACAGACAGGAATATCTCCAGGTAACACAAAAGATTGCCTAAGTTGGAAAATGACAAAACTCAACATGCAAGGATTTGGTGCAGAAGCATGTGTGGTCCGATATGAGCTCATCTACAGAGTGACAACAACACTAAGCAGCACATAAACCCTCGACATTAAACTTCTCTGTGATACCTCAAACTTTCTATTCTCAACAAACACTTTGGTCTTTGTCTCAACCTACTGCATTAGATGGTTAGAAAGTCAGCAGTGCATATTGCTGATAGAAGGCAGATTGCAGGATTCTGCCGCAGCAATGTCCTGGAAGAAAGCAAGTGCTTCAGTGGATCAGCGTTTTAGCCTGCAGGCCCTTTTCAGGAGGTCTGAGAAGTGGCAGGTCACTATATAGTCTGAGCCTAGTTAAGAAGAAGCATACCAGCCCCTCCTGCAGTTCCACGGACCAGGGAGGGAGCTGCCTTGAAAAATTTTAGAAGAAAGGAACATAAAACATACTGCTGAACATCCTACTAAAGATGGCATGGATGATTCAAGAACATAACTCATAACTGATTCAGTAATCCTCGTGCTCTGTGCAAGATGGCAAAAATAATTTGCAACATGCATCGGTAATAACAGAGTCTGTGCAGTTTTGCTCTTTAATGTTCTGAGAAGTTGATTCTTTCGTTAAAAACATGGGGGACAGTGATGTTTGTTTTGCAAAAGAGAAGCCTCGGGTAGTGCCATGAATGCTGTTCTTTAGACTGATCTCTTCTAACATAATTGTTTGTGGTAACTTGGTTAAGCATGGTAGAGGCTGCCTGTGTGCATTTTCTCGGGCAGCGTAACACAACAGTATCATTATGTGCCCAGTGGGAAGGAACCTTCCGTGAACCTCAAGGGTTTTACTCTCCCACAACCAACTGAGGGGGGTCGTGAGGTGGCCTGTATGCAGGCATGCATATGAAACAAATAAAGGGAGTGAATGCAATATCTGGTCAACTAGGCACACATGGCATTATGGAGGATGTGAGAGCTCAGCGCGTATGTCTGCAGCCCCCATCCGAAACTCTGAATAAATGAAACATCAACAAAAGAGAGACCAGCGGCTTTCCCTGCACTTAACAAAAACATCTGAAGTACATTATTCCTGACAGAGCATCAGACACAGGATGAACAGCTTGGCTTTCTAATAGAATGAGTTTCCTCTGCTCTGTGCCGGCATCCATTGACAAAAGCCTGTGAGGGAGGCAGTCAGTTTAGATTTGCAAAAGGTGACCAGAAACATCTTCTAAGGGATGAATAACAACATCAGAATGTGAACACAAGTCAAGCGACACATGCACCTGTATCTCCCCCTAGTGGCCAGATATATTTGCTACTGAGGAGGACTAAACAATGATGCAGGCAGAACACTTTGAAACAAAATATGAACATTGTAAATGTTAGAAACGCAAGCACAATTTCATGTGTTATATATCTTTGCCAAAAACACAACCGCTTTTCACTGGTTTAAGATAGACCATGATAACTTGAGCCAAGAAGTAGTGAGTGAAGCAGTTCTTCTGTTTGGAAGGAGAATAAACTTAGTGGTTATCAAGAATGCTGGCTACAGAATTTTAAAAGCCTTGATCAAATGCAGATTCCTCTTATTCTTTATTATTCAGTATCTTGTGTGCATTCTATGTGGGAAAGCATTTTGCCTAAAGTAATTGTGAGGTTTTGTGGTAACTGAGAAGCACCAACAATCTAATTTACTACAAAACAAGATATTTTCTAACATTTCATAAGTACATGTTCACAAAACACTAAAATTATGATATGTGTTTCGATGATAACCTTTTATGGTGTTTTGGAGTTTTCAACATGTTTTATTGAAAACCATAATGAATGAAATTTAAGACATGTCAAATACAACAGATATGAAGGAACGTCAGAGTCCCAGATTTACCTACACTTCCTCATATTTAAAGACAAAAGACTATATTCAATATAGTCTTTTGTCTTTAAATATGAGGAAGTGTAGGTAAATCTGGGACTCTGACGTTGATGGTCTACATTGTTGATGGTCTACATCTACAATGTAGACCATCAACTATCAGTTTCACATTCTCATTAAATACTAATTTTAAAACATGACAGAGAAGCATTGAATGAACATTAACACATTTAAGACCTACCTTAACATATCTTAGACCCAGTATGTAATATGTTAAACTTATTTAAGACTTTTGAAGAACTAAAATTCAGATTATTAAATGTGAAACTTCTTCAGACTTTTAAAGGCCCCGCAGAAAAAATGCTATTACTTTGAGTTAAACAATTTGTTTGCTGATGTAAACAAAGTAAGAGCATTACTTTCTTTAATGGACACACAAAGGTGTAATAAAGATATTATTAAAAGTACCAGGTTGTACATGGTAACAAGGGTACAGCCTTTATATTCTTAATAAAAAATACAAACAGATGGGATGAATACATGCCACTAAGAATTCCAGAGATCTTTTTTTGTCCGCCTTTATATTTCATTTTCACTTACCTTTATGGCAAATTTGTGAGGAGCCATTGACACAGCACTCAGCCAGTTTGACCTGAAACATGTACAGTCATGGATTACACGTGGTTGTTCACTCCTGTATAATCTGGTTGAGAAGATGAACCGAAACAACGTGACCTCTGCACATGAAGTAAGATCGAAGCTGTCACATTTAAAAAAAAAGTACAGTTTATCTGGTTGCTGTAACGTGAGGCTTTAACATTCTTATTCTATGTCATTTTTTTTTAATGTTTTTTGTGGACCTGAGGAAGAGCGGCTAGAGCTCATCAGCAGCTGACAGGGATCGAACTCAAATCCCAATAGTATCAATTCAAATGAACAGCCCCGGGGTCGTAAGAAGAAAGATGACTGCTAAGAAACACCAGAGGAGATCTGATGTTAAGTCACAATCAGCGTATGCACCGTACATACGCAACAAACAGATAGACTGCATCACATTAAATCCAACAACAGACGGAACAACAGACGTACCGCCAACAGTTTGAATGTTTGTCGAGCGACCGGGCTGCAGGATATGACGTCAGATTCCGTCTGGTCTGTAGTCCGTCTGTCAAATAAAAGGCTTCTGCCAAAATGTGAAAGATGGAGTACGTAGTGCTATTTTCTGTATCTACTTTAAAGGGGAACCCGAGTCACATAATATCGAGGCGGTTGTCTGTTTTGATAGCAACACTGTCCAAAGGCAAGCTAGAGAATGCGACTCTGAACGGAACAGGACCCCACGAAGACCCGGACGCTCTGACCGCTACCATGGATACGTGGGCAGTCTTTAAAATGCCTTGGTTAATACCGAAATGAAATGCTGCCCTACTGTATTGAGGTACATTTTTTACAAAACAATAACCACTATCATTTGAAATAAAAAGTAATTCGGGGAGTTTGAATATATTAAATAAAGTATGCCTGCAAGAAACGGTGTCATTTTGATCAGGCAATGCTATGAGTCCTAATGAGAGTCTTGACAAGCAGATGTGCGTAAGATGGAAGATCTGAAGGTAGTACTGGGTGTTTAGTGATTTAAAAGCGGATTTAAATGTCCAAGGTGTGGACCTGAGACACTCTGCTTCGTGAAGAGATGTCCCGACCTGTCAAGAAATCTCCGTCTCTGTGTGTGGACCTGCCGCTGGACAACGCTGACGTTTGTAACAAGCTTCGTTTACTGAGGCAGCTCCTGACGTCTTGTTATGGTCCGACCGGTAAACTGAAACTAGTTCACAACAACATCGGAGGACACGTTGTCACCACCTCGACCTCGTCAGTGCTCCTCGCAGCCATTTCTTCCTCACAGCCTCTTGTGAACCTCATCAAAACCTCCGTCCTCAACCACGTGTCCCGGTTCAGTGACTGTGGTTTGTTCGCCGCCACTCTGTGTTTGGATCTTATTGAACAAGCAAAGCAAAGCGGCCTCAGAGGAAACGTGTGTATCAGGCTGAACAGGCACTTCCTGGATGTGTGCGTCAGTTACCTGCAGCGAGAGGACTGCTGCTGCAAAGTGAAGCTCGACTTCTGCAGCAGCCACAACCTGATCGCATTAGCGCGCAGTGTTATCTCCAGCAAACCAGCATGTCTGCTCACGGAGCAAGAGACGCTTCACATCAGCAAGCTGGCTGTGCAGGCTTTTCTACTGACTCTTCCCTGTGACAAACCAGGCACCGTCACTCTGGGCCAGACAGTGACCATCTGTGTTGAGGGCCACTCTGTGCTCAACTCTGCAGTGTTTCCAGGTCTGCTGGTGGATGTCACTGGTGTCCTATGCATCAACAAGTCAGGGAACCTGAGTTCATATCGCATGTTGTTGTTCAGTGCATCTCTCGCTGGAGACATCCCTGAACTCGGAGATGGGGTCATCGAAGTGTCCTCGGGTGTAGACACAGACGCACAGATCTTGGATCAACTCCTGGATCTTGGCAAGCAGGCGGTTGATGATGACGTCAAGCTCTTTGTCTGTCAGAAGGTCATACACCCAGTCCTACAGCAATACCTGAGGAGTCGAGGTGTTATTGTGATCGAGAGATTGGGAATCACTCTCATGGAGCCGCTCATTCTGCTTACAGGTAGACTTGAAGTACAGGCATGGGCCTGTTGAGAGATTTATCACTGCAGATCTGTGTTATACAGACACTTTCCCACAGATAGGTTTCAATGCCATCGAACGTCATTAAGAAATATTACCTTGTAATAATATATCTGATTCAGTATCATAGGACAGTGCAATAAATTGTGTTTTACCCTATGTTTATGTGTTGCACAATATGTTATGTTAACGTGAAATATGTCTCTTACCCATTAAGGGGAATTATTGTATTAGGAATGCTGGAATGTATGTTAGATAAACTCAGTCGAGCGCATAGCTCTACCAAGCACCAACTGTCAAGCTGCACCAATTTTCACACACTCGTAAATCTCAACTTCCCTCAATGTTCCTGATTTATTTCATCAAGTTCCATGAATTATTCACTGGCAAAATGATGAGAAACCTCCTATCTCACAATGTTTTATATAGTAGGTTGGGAAAAAATCCTGGATTCACCCCCTGAAATGTGTCATTTCACCAAGTTCTCTGGTAGTCCATTCAGTTCTTTTTGTGTGATCCTGCTATCAATCAAACCAACTAACCTCCTTGGTGGAGGTAATAATATATTATCCACATCATAGAACATAGTCTGTGCTCGTAATTACTTTGCTCTGTATCTGAGATCCTGTTTATTATCTACTCCAACCAAAAGGTGCTCATCCTGTGGCCACATTACACTCCACACTTCAACCCACGGCCTACGGGAAGGTGAGGGATCTCAGTATAAGGCAGTTCGGATCCAAGACTATGCTGCATTTACTCGCCCCCGGGGAGTCGGCAATCTGCACGATGGTCCTCTGCCACAGGAACGAGACCATGCTAAGCGAGCTGAAGGTAAGATAAAGTGAGAAGTGTTCAGTTCATAACATCAGATGCATCTTCCTTCCACGATAGTACAATCTCCACTATATATATTCAGTAAAGCAGACAGGCAATCAATAATACAGCATATGGCCCCATAAAACACAATCTGTAAAGAGTTTCTCGGGGGAAGAGATTCACTTTTTTCTCACGTACTTTTGATAAAATCATCCATTTTGCACGAAGAAATTTAAAACTTATTTTAAAAGTCAATCAATTTGTTTGCAGACACAGACATCAGCTTGAAATATCCATTAATGGGGGCAAATGTGAACGATGAACTGACATCTTAATGTCTGTGCATCTGTTGTAGGTGGTGTGCCAGAAGACAGAACATGTGTCGAGGCTCACCCTCAGGGAGCCATACGCCTTATTTGGAGGGGGGTGCACCGAGACCCACTTGGCTGCTTACGTCAGACACAAGGTGAGATCCAGAGTATCGATGAATATACCGGCCGAGTCGTATTGTTTTCACTTATTTTTACAGCGATCCCATACAAATTTACTGTTATATTTTCCTATCAGAGCACAAACGGAGTAACGGAGTCTGCAGCAGTATTAGGGTGCTCCCAGTCAGAGTACCTTCTCGGCATGGACCGATTCTGCAGCTCTTTGGAGTCTGTGGCCAAATCACTGGAGCACAATGGTGGGAATTCTTTAATTGATCTGACTCATGCTCACCACTGGACCCTGCCTGCAGATGTGATGAACAGATGCGTAGAGGATAGCTTGGGCTTCTGTGGCTGTGGACTGGTGGAAGGAGGCTCAAGTAAGAAGTGGACTTACCTAAACACTAAATATGCTGAGTTCTCCCCTGCGGCCCTCACTACAGATTCTCCTGTGCAGCCACGTGTGCTGGACTCCTTCACGGCTAAACTCAACGCGTTGCAAGTGGCTGTAGAAACTGCTAATCTCGCACTAGATGTGAGATACATAATTCAAGATGTAAACTAGTAGAATAAATAATTCTTGTCTTGAGCTAGATTCTAGTTTGTGAAGATGAAAGTGAACAATTCATGTTTTTACAGTTCCTTGGAATTTTCTTAACTGCCTTTATTCTGTTCTTTCGGTTTTAGGCTTTACCTCTATGCTAAGTTATTGATTTGTTTGTCATAATGTTATATTACTTAAAAGTACTGAATAATAATTAATAATAATAATAAATCCTTTTTTCAATTTAAATCTGTAGTTCATCGAAAATTGAAGTGCGATAGAGTTTTCAAATTTAATGAATCTATATAAAATGGCTTCTATGGAACAACCCATCGTTTTTGTAAATCAGCACGTCTCAGCTGTAGTTACCATTGGTGAGCACTGGGAGTCGCTGCATCCAGTGTTGCCACATATTTTGTTGCCTACACAACACCAAAAAGCACCACCAGCATTTTCTGAAGGTTTTCTCCCCGATACATTTTAAAGTATTACCAGTCTTAACATGCTGACAGGCATGAAAACACAAAGACAAACCCTCATGACATGTTGTCTACAGACAGTGTGATAGGCCTCATCCACTGAACTTTGATCTAAGTTACAATCACTGTGAGATGTGATATTTGTCCTATATTGATATTTTAACATAATTAATTATATTTTGAATGAATATATTTTAAGTACAGTGCTACACTACTTTTCACATACACATCGAACGTTCCCCAAACCAAGGCTTATGTCTGTTTTTACCTTTGATGTACCTATGAAAAAGGTCCGAAGCAGCAGGTGCTTCCCCGTCATGCAGGGTCTTTACGAGCAATAACAGTAGTGGGATGAGGAGAGCTGGTATTCACCGGAGGAACCAGGCCACTCTGGCTGAGACTGTCCTCGCTGAAGAGGAGGGTACCATGGCGGCCATAGTAGGTAAGCGTCTTCCTGTGATGGACCACGTGCCACGGTCCTATCAGGATGATCCCACATCGGGCAAGGGGACCAAGTTCCTATAGCAGTGCATGTCTCAGGTCTGTGTCTCAGGGTCAGTGTTGCAGTGATCTTTTCTGCTCATAAACTCTTCTAAGGCATTTGTATAAAGTAGATCTTTAAAAGCCTCCCTGACTCCTCCCATATCAAAGAGAGAGGTGCGTCAGCCTGCTGAAACATGAGACTGCTCCCTTTTTCATAGCATCGGCACAAACATTTCAAAAGGTGAGGTTATCATTATCCTTCCCGCCTTGGAATGAAGCACTGATTTCAGATTGCTTTATGTCACAAAGCTTCAAAAACAGTGGACTAAATTTAATTAAATATTATAATCACGATAACGTCAGGTGCTACAGCTGTTTGGATATTGTTTACAGACACACAGACATTTGCGCCAATGTCAAATTGGGTGGCTCCGTTTATGAATAAATCTGCTAGAACTGCTGAAGTTTGTCCAGTCAGAACAGAACAGGTGGAAGGCACTTGAAAAGGAGAAAATGACAAAAATCATAACTTATGAAGTTACAATGAAGTCATCAAAGTCCAGATACAGATACAAATGCTGATTTCATTATTACCTCATTTGCTTCAATCAACCAGATCTGAACACACTTCAGAGTGTTTATTAAAGCGTTGGATTTTTCTTTTTTTATTCCTTGGTTGTGATTTTAAATGTGTCATTAGGGTACAATGGTGAAATAAACGTGATCATTAACATAATGCCAGGCCACCTCAGTATAAACAGGACCAAAAATCAAATAAGCCTGTGACTATTTTTCCCAAGTTGTAACCTGATCTGACCCTTTGAAAACATTACACAGCAACTGAATATTGATGAACAATAAAACCTGGCTTGACAGGAGTTTCTGTTATAATCTGAGGATTATCTCACAATGATATTCTTTAATTTATGACATGGGGACTAGCACTAGGTTTGAAATAAAAGGTTAGGTTGGCTGGATATTTAGTCATCTTCAGCTAGTATGAAGTTCCTACCTCTGATGCTGCTAGTCTGGCAGCAGCATGTGTGTGTTTGTGGAAAAAAAAGTCAATGAAATGTTCAGAGTTTGTGTTGATTCAACTTGTTTTTGATATTTAGCTAAACCCAAAACGAAATAACAGAAACCCCTCTCAATAAAATACAATTGAAAAGCACTGGAAAACCACATGCTCCAGAATGATCAGTTTGAATCAACACCTCTCTTAGAACAAAAAGCATAATGATCTCTATGAAGGGAGAATTTCTTGCAGGATTGTTGTATTATCATTTAGCTTGATGCACTTAATAAACTAGCATCTATTATATATATATATATATATATTCATACTTTAGTCTCTGTGAAGACATAACCATGTGTTCTTTGTGTTTTCTAATTTTTCTCCAGCCGCACAGCTCCCTCTGCTGGTGACATTTCTAATAATCGCCATAGTAAATTGATTAAATGAATAAACGTCGTAAATATTTATTATAGCCAGGATCATTTTACCAGTTAGAACAGTGTATGCAGCACTGGGTTGATAATGGCCCAGTTCCCAACCAAACTACTATGTTAAAGATGTGACAGCGTGGAAATTGACTGCAACAGTGAATTATAAAAGAACATGTAAGAACCAAGTCAGCATTTTGTGTGATTACAGATACTTGAAGAAGCAGACACCAGAGCAGACAGGCTTTTCAGTACATTTTACTTTTTTATGTTTTGTAACATGAATCCTTGGCCTCATCTGAAGAGCCTGTAGGGATGCTTTGTCAGTGGAACCTGAGATCAGAACAGCTCCATTTAGGCAGCAGTTAAGTAGTATTTTAGGTTTGTGACGTGTAACTTCCCATTCTCTAAGCAAGAGAAAAATAATAATAATAATAATAAAAAAAAACATTTCTAAAAGACTAACAAAGATCCATAAAGAGAAAAAAGAACAGTGTTGAGGTTTAGCCTTTTGTCTCTCTCTACAGGAATGAGGTGAGGTGGAGAAAACAGAACACTGCTCCCTGCTGGTGAAAGGAGATAACAGCTGTTTGACCAACATGATTAGAGGGAGATGTAACACACTCCTTGAGAGCTGGATGGGATGGAGACTTTGTTGGGCACTGGGCAAGGGGGAAGGTAAATGTGGGAAAAATAAAAAAAGAAAGTACACATCCTAAAATAAGCCTAAAAAGGGAAAATACACTTCTTATGTATTTGTGCAACCATGATAAAAAGGCACAATAAACGTGTGTGTTGCTTTACTAGTTTCCCTTCTATTATCATAGGAGGTCAATTGAGTGTGGGGCTTCGTTTTTTCAGTCTGGGTTCACTTGCTTCAGCCAGATATGGTAGCGTAACGATTATGGTGCTGAAAGAGGGAGACAATATTCGGGGACTGCATCATTTCAATGGGAATCAGTCTGCAGCAGAAGTCAGTCAGAGATAAGTGATGTTCAGATCTCAGATGAAAAGGACAGCAGTCATCGTGTGCTGCCTGACGTACTGTCCCTGAAAGCCTGCCACTATGAATCATCAGGTTCACTGCATTCAGGTTGTTGTTTTTTTCAGTTTGAGATTCTTTCAAGCAGCAGGATGACTGTGCAAATAACTTTTCTTTTTCTTAACTGGGATCCTCTTGCTTGACGTTACACAATGCAAAGAAATATATTCATGTTTTTAACAGATTAACACTTGTCAATAATAGAGCATGGAGCCACATATCCCTGTTGTAAATTGTTGAGCATTGAATCGTGACTCTGTGCTGATCTTAAACCTCCCTCTATCACTTCTTCTAGCTACTCTCATTAATTAAGGAGCAACAAAACTGGAAACAAACCATTGAGGGTGAAGACTGAAATCTTCACAATAACATTTGGCATTTGGATATAAAACATTAATAAAAAGAAACGTCTATCACTACCTCGTGGGGCTGTGCCGCTCTATCAGTTCTGGGCGTGCAACAAAATATTTTTTTTTAACTTTTGTAAAAACGAAAAATTAAGATTGAGTCTACTATGAAGACAATTCAATACCAACAGAGATCCAAGGTGGCAGTGTAAACAAAGAAAAGTGGTGTCAGTGTTGGGATTCATTTACACAATATCCAGCTCCGATGACATTTCTGCGGCACCCACAGCTGCAGTCTGGCCCAAGCAAACCATATCTATGATGCTACACATGTATATCTGGAATCTGGGAGCAGCATTGCACACGCACTAATTTAACAGGCAAACCATGTCGTTGGTTGTCAACTGACAAGACTCCTTTTGTTTGAATCTACACACTACTTGAGTAAATACCATCACATCTAATAATACTAACAAAAAAGGGAGAAAAAAAAGGAATAGAATATGAATAAAAGATCATATTTAATAAAACTATTATGAGAGTAATAATGTTTTTGGTATTGTACAGGGGTTAGTGAACACTGCTGGGTGCAGCCCTTTTTTTAGCAACTACAATATAATGCGACGGTAGAAATAGCCTATGACACTGTCTTTTAAATTTAAGTCGCATGTAGCTTAAAGCAGTCAGGTCACAACACTCACTTCATTTTTCATCGGGCATAATTACAGTATTCTATATTAAGATCTGCAGTTATATTTTCATTCCTTTTTCGGAGGCAAATAACATGAGCATAGATTGCCAAGAGTCCAAATGTAAAGATTGCATCACAACTCTAATCCATCGTTTGTAAGGAAAAACTGAAATGGACAACTGAAGTCCTTCCAAAAACCCAAATAAGATTAGCCCCTCCTGGCGGTTCCCCACAAAGCCAAATTAATATGCATTCCTCACACCATTGCTCCTCAAGAAAAATGTATCAACAAAAATATCTGAGAGACAATTCAAACTGAGAGGAGGGTGGAGAAGAGCTAGAGACAGACAAAAGGGACTGTATTGGCTTCGAGTGTCTAGGTCCTTCCTGCAAATAGTTTGCGCGATTGGGGGTGGGGTGAGAGGGAGGGTGTCTGGGTTATGGCAATAGATAGTAAGGACAGGGTGGCGGCGCTGCACTGGTCCCTGTGAAAGTCGCCCTCAATGAACGACGAGGGCCCCGGCGGCGTAACTCACGGAGCTGTCGTCCCAGTTCCTGCACTCGCTCGACTGGGCGTAGTTCAGGAAAGATAAGTTCATTTCTAAACCATTCTTCTTAAGTTCAGCAACCGCCTGCAAAACAGAAACATCCACTTTGTCACGGATTCACACCAGGCAGCACGCCATGTGTGCGCACACACATAAGCAATTACCACAGAGTGTCTAGAAATACATACATAAAATAAAAATGTTATACATGACAGTATTGACAAATAAGGGGCTGCTTTTGTCACTTGCTGAATCAAGGGTATTACAAAATAATTCTGGGTGTAAATGTTCTTCCATTAACAGGATGCAGGGTTAAATAATCATTAACATGTTAAATACTGATTCACCTAGTGAGTCTCTTTTTCTGTGGAACTTACATTTAGCAGCACTCCAATTGGGTGACGGCCACAGATGGTGTTGCGGTACTTCTTCAAGTAGTTGGTGAAAGACACAGGATCCAACTGCTCTATAATGCCCATTCCCTTCACAAGCAGAGGACAAAGTGGAACAAAAGTCATTACACCTAAATACACATTATTTGACACTTTTATCAAAGTTGATATACAAATATATACACTTTTTTTCCCTGTGCCATAATATTTTGATACAATGGACACTTGCTTCTCATGTTTCAATTATTTTATTATCTCCGAACAAGCTTTCTTAATGATCTTATAATAACAGTACCTCCTGTATACCTAATGTTCAACAGTCTTATCTAGCCATATTTTTTGTGCCCTTCTGTATTTTTAAACTGTTTGCAACATGATTTATGCATTGAAGTATGAAGAATTCAAACTTCCTGTGAAAACAATAATATCTAGTTAGTATGCATTTCATCAGCATACATATGGCTGAAAATAGCAAAAACGTTTGTATAAATATATTGTTACACAAGTGACCTCACGTTTAAAATCAAATATGTTTTTACCATTTTATCAAGATGCTCAATAGACCTGTGGATCTCCCCTTGAGTTTCATCATAGTATAGGTAGCGGAACCGTTGACCTTTAAAGGAAAAATGGACATCAGGACCAAGCTAGACACTAATAAGTCATATTTATGACATGCAGGGCGGACCAAGCCTGAGATCATGACCTATACTTTTGTTTGACAGAATAATCCCAGAGAGGGAGTATTATTTCCATTGGTTATATTTTTCAGTACCTACCCCAGTGGCAGAAGTCGGAGGAGATGATGAAAAGGTTGGAAGGGTCTGCCAGATACTTGCTGAGCAGCTTCCCATATTCCTGCTCCTTAGATTCACTCAGGGCGCCCACAAGCACAGGGACAATGCTAAACTCGTCCTTGTGGCTGCAACATCAGATTATTACATTCACAACATGAGCACAATAACTGCACCTTGCTGTCAAAATTGTGTGAAATGTTCAGCAATGGAAACACAATCTGCAAGAATACAGTTTGAGCATGCATCCTTAAGAAATGATGTGTAGAGTACAACCAGCTGCATGTACAACAAGTAGTAATGATATTTCTCTACAGGTTTTATGTAAACTTGTATGTTGAGCTAATGCTCAGTTCACTTCATTCTACCTGATCCCTGCTTTTCTGATCAAAGTAAATGTCATTAACTTCTTCCAACCTTACTTTCTATGTGACCCTACATCAATGTTATTGTAGTTCACACCAGAGGTGAAAAAAAGAAGAAGACAGAAATAAAATAAAAACTACTGTATTGCATTCTTGCTTATTCAATAATAGTTCACAGCTTTTGTAAAAGTTTCATTCGGTGAGACATTCCACTCTGTAAGCGTATATGGTGTCAATTATTTAGTTCAGTGAATGCCACTCCTATATGCATTACCTCTCCATGGCTTTAGCAGTGTAAGGCAAGTGCATTTCAATACTGTGCTCATCTTCATCTGTCTGCATACTGATCCGTTCAAACAACCCAGTTTTCCAGAGGTCAGCGTAAACTGTGAAAACAGAGGTGAGTTTCAATTTCATTTGTGCTAGTTCAAGGCCGTGACAACTAATTAAATCATTTTTGGAGATCCTTTAAAATTAGTGCCGAGCGAACCTCATTGTTGACAAAGCCTTTATCCTAAGAGTTGGGGAAGTGTCTGGTCCCCGGAGGATAATTAAAAGGGTATCACCTCCCAAGACTGTTTGAGGTCTTGGACCTCTATTCGGGCTAGATTATGAAGACAGGGTCAAACATAGCTCTAATATGATAATAATAATAATATTAATAATAACTATATTTATATTGCACTTTTCTTAACAATGTTAAAACCACAAGATTAAAAACACAACAAAGCAGTTGATTGAAAGTACATTGGCCAGATAAGAAATAAAGCAGTATAGAAAATAAATAATAAAAATAGATAAAAACTGTTTTAAGATCTGAGCGAAGCTAGTGTGTCTAAGTTTAGTGGGCAGAGTGTTTAAAAATGACAGGCCTCTATTAGCTCTGGTTGTATTTTTTACCTGCCATGATCAAAAGGGCCAAAAAAATCATTTAAAAACCTAAAACTCAATACAATTCAATACAACTGTGTTTGTGTTGCTCTGTCGCATTACGGTTGAAATAGCTTCCAAAATTATTGACCAGTTAGCAGCAAACAACGACATGCAAATAGTGAAAATAGTGCGTACCCTTCCGGTCGATTCTCATGTCATAAAGAGGAGTTCTATAGATGTCTGCAGGTGTCAGGGCACAGCGGGAGAGGGCCACATGGTGTGAAGGTCCCAGGATGAAGACCCTACGACTGAGGGGCAACAAAAACTTAGTCTCACTCTGTTCAGAAATGGCACACTGCCATGAACTATCTAAACTAACAAGTGATCATTCTTTGGGAGGGAGGGGGTGTAAAATATGAAACAGTCATGTAAAAAATTTAATAGAAAACTGAAATGATGATAACTTACGTAACAGAGGGATCAATCTGCTTGTAGGCATGTGCCGCACAAGGACCACAGTATGTGTATCCAGCATGGCTGCAAACAAAAACATGACAAATTACTATGAGATGTCATCACAGATACCACTCAATGTTTTCTTCCAGTTGTCCAAAGGTGCTTACGGCGCTATGATGGCTCTAGCAGGTCCAATGGTGGACTCGGCTTGGGACAGCCAGCCCTCGAGTTGTGCATTCAGCTGTGATCCTGAAAAGGTAGAATGAAAACAAATAAATAAACGAAATAAAACTTTTCTTCAAATAACTTGGTTATAAAAGAGAAGTCCCCAACTAATACTATCTTTTCACCCTCCCAGCAAGACTGACAACGACACTGCAGGCCAGATGAAAAGCTGAATTGTCTGATCCACACAGATTAGACTGGACAGCAACAAACAAGAGATTTGAAACCTCCTTTACTTGAGTGGTTGACTGTGCTGGAACACACAGTCCTATTTCCCTGTGCAGATTACTAGAGTTCACTTTTACCTGTGTGTATTGATGCTAACGTCACATGAACATCTATGGAATGTATGTAAATGATATGTATAATTAAATCTGCTGGAAAAACAAGCAATCAATTTTTTTTCTTTTTTAAATGACCAAGATCATCGGGATCAAGGGGGATTAGATCAGCCTTTAGCTAAGTTTATGGACAAATCGCATGTGTCGTTATTAATATAATCGTTGCTGATGTGTCTGACCGGCGTGTATGTTCTGCAGAGCTGTTATGAAAAATGCAGTTAAACTAATCTTTACGGGATAAACAGGGAGGCTCGAGTGGTTTAACTAGCGGCTAGCAGGGGAAATGGGGGAAGGGGTGCAACATGAACCTTTATTTTTCTGCACTGCCCTACCCGGGCCTTTGTTACATGGCAGGGACTAGTTCTTCATTTAGTCGATGTCATAAGACCCGTGTTATACCTGCAGCTTTAGTTAACACCGTTACTGGCCATTTCTTTGTGGAAATATCTCGTCTAGCCAGACAGTGGCTAGGCCAGGAAGTTCTGCGGAATTAGCCAAGTTAGCTGTTGATGAGCTGACAGGCTTGAGAACTTATCGGAGATAAAAACAACTTTAGCAGCAGATGTCCGTTTGTTTGGAAACATTTCAATCGACCACCCGAGGAGGAAGTGCTGAATTCGCTCAAAGCAGCCGTGCAACAAAGAGACAACAGGAGATGAGGCTCTCGATGGCAGCTACACGTTAGCTAGCCGACTCTTTTTCTTTTTTTTTATCAGCTGGATTAGCGATACAACCCCAAACGTTAGTAACTACCGTCTGCGATGGCAACCCACGATTTCGACAGTTTATTATAATCTCATGACACTGACGGCCGCTAACAGAAAAAAAACGACAAACCAAATTCACCACACCGCCGTGAGAAAAACAACAACACCCAGCTAGCACACAGCATGCTAACGGTGCTGTGTTGACAGTTACCCGAAGCAGAGTACCAGGTCCCCGCATGAGATGCTTCTCTGCACACCGCTCGGTTGGACATCTTGGATCCAAAGCCGCCTATCTTGGTCTGCTTAACTCTTGTCAGGCGGAAAAAAATATTTTTTGCCAAAGCCGAGGTTAGTTGGTCCAGAAGAAGAAACAAACGGCGGCTAGCTCGCTTGGTTGTAAAGACAAAGGGTAGTCAGGCTGGAGCGACAGCTGGGCTAGCAGGCTAACGAGCTCCGTCAGCTGGTCGCCGAGTTGCTGCCGCTTATCGAGTTAGCACCTAACTGTCACTGGGATCGACGAGCCTGGTGAAATGTAAAACTCCTAAAGACACAAAACTACAACGTTTTTTTAATGAGCTGACAGCGAACAGCAGGGAAGCGTGAAGTCAAAGAGCTGTCACAGTCTGGATATAAGTGAGGGTCACTGGGTTTCCGGTGGAGCAGGTGAGAGGCGTCCCCGACAATCACAGTCACATCAGAGCACTTTGATTGGCTGCTGGATTAAAAATAACACAGAGTGATTGGGGGAGAAATTAAGGGGCGTGGCCAATGCTGGCACGATACTTATGTTATTAAAGGACAGTGACAACAGTGGAGTTCAGCTCAGGGATCGAACATATGTATTGATCTGGTGAATGGAGGGTCAACGTTCACAAAGACCTGAAGATACCGTGACCTGGATGACTGACCCTAACCCCTGACCTTCAAGGATAACTCGTGTTTTACCAGTAATTAAAGAAGATAACAAATATATTTCTAAAATTGGCAGGACTTCAACCACCTATTAATGTACAATATCTGACACTATTTAAACACTCTGAAACTAAAATAAATAAATTAACAGAAAATATTTAAAGAAAAATTAAAATAAAAGAATGAATTCAATTTATCCTGCACAGTTAAATTCTGAGCAGTAAGTGCGCAAAAGTGAACTGTGCAGTGTGTGTGTCTGTGTCATTTTATGCTGCTTTTGATACACATTTCAGAGAAAACCATTGTATTTTCTACTTTACTTCATATATTTGACAGCCTTACTTAAAAGTGTTTTTTATATTTTGGGATTTTAGATACTGGATGATTTAACATGCTTTAAAAACATATTGTTAGAGATTAACCCAATAGTTTCCAGCCTCGCCTTCTGAAGCCTTACAATAATCACAGTGTAGGACACATTTAATTTAATATAATTATGAAAAATCATGCAAAACCTTCTATTTTATATTCGGTTAACAAATGAATGACATATTGTTACCATCAACTAGCACAAGGAGTAAGGGTCACTCATTACTCATAAATCAAATCAAACCTCCAGCCTCCTGAACATTTACTTTAAAGGTGAGCTAACTCTCTGGATGTCCTCGTTCAAGTTTAGCTTCTCAGTTTGACTTCCACTTCATGCACAGAATCTACATCAACAACAAATCCCTGGATCTTGCTGTTGAATTTCCAGGCAGTCTGCTGCTTGTTTTCATGCGATGTCCTAAGGCTGCCCCCTGCTGGCTGCTGGGTTCCTCTGCTGCTCTTGTTTGGTTTGTGCAGCTTGTGATTAATTAAAGTTGTCTTTAAAAGAAAATCTTTATTATCCTTCAAGGACAATTTGATGTACAACCAGCAATCAGTGCAAGACAAAAATAAACCAATATATACAATGTCAATAAAACACAATATAAAAACCCTATAGACTAAGTAGCAGGGGAAAAATAACTGTTATTTAATGTTGTAATTATATACTACTGATTTTATTGATTTTATAACAATGCACCATCGTTAGTTTTGTATGTGTTTTCAAATTCTGAATTGGCAAAGTTAGCAGTGGCCTATCTGAAGCTATGAAATACATTTATAATATAATAGTTTATGTAAGTTTTTTGTCCATTTGTCAGTTGTTTGTTCTCCAATTCATTTGCCTGAAAAATTATAATAATAATCCTTACAATTTCAATAGGGCCTCACTCACTGTCAGTGCCTGTCAGTGCTAGGGCCTTAAATAGACAATTAAATGCATTCACAGATTTGCACAAAGGAAAACCAAAGTGTTAAGAAATAAAATAGCTCTGCTCCCAGTGGAACTACACGCATCCAATATGCAATGCACTTTAACTCTGGTTTAACTCTCTTAACTGAGCAATATTCATGCAGAGCAGCAGTCAGATTTCTTGCATTACCATTCATATTTTGTATATATAAATTGGTAAATGGATAAGGGGCATAGACAAAGACTTGTAACATGGATGCTGAAAGGGCGTCATATTTATATCCATGTTAGTTTCTAGACTGTATATCTTTCAGTTTATTGAACAGCTATGCTTTTGTTTTCAAGATTGGAATTTAGTTTTTAGTGATTCATGAAACCTCCTTTCACGAGTCAAGGAAATCATCCGTAGTAGTTTATTTGTTTCTTTTCTTGTGTTACTGTATGTGGATAGATAACATAATATAAAATATTATCTCATCTACAGTTTTGATAGTGTAAAATAACTTTTTTTTACAGATTGCATTATTCACAAATGTATAATGTAAAAATGAATGATTTAAAGATGCTGAACATCACCACATACGTCATCGACACATGCCTCGATATGCGCTTCACAAAAATCGTCCTGGTTAACTAGACACACGCTTTGAAGCCTCCACACGAAAGGACGCGTCACTAATATGAATCTCTTGACTTTCATATCTCTGTGTGGTCTAACAAGCCCCTGGACTTCTTCTGTTTGTTGTTTTCTGACCCCGAATACTACTTATCCAAAATATTTCAGACACGACAGTTTTACGACACCTCACGTTGGTTTCCAGCTGTGTTGTTGTCAGCGGAAGCGGCAGAGAAGCTAACAGAGAAGCTGCAGTTTATCGGCCAAAGATCAGCGTGTTGATGCGGAGCCGTCGTTCCAATCATATATGTGATGATAAAGCGGTTGTATAGAGCAGGTTTGAGTCGATTATAAATGCGAATTAAAAGATAGAATCTGACTGTTTCACAATTTCCAGTGGGGAACTCTGGGAAGAAGGAGTCAGTGTCGCGAGAGTAATGTCGGCCAAAATAAACGCAAGCAAGAGCAAAGACTGCGGCGAAGTTATTAAAAACTACCACAAGCAGGCGTTTGAAAACATATCGAAGGCTCTACGGATCGACGAGGATGATACAGGTTCGTGTTGCTGTCAGCTGATGGTGATGATGTGGTGTGGGGCCGCTCGATATTTACATATGTAACATGTCCCCTGTGAGAACAGGTGAAAAGGAGGAGGCAGTGCAGTGGTACAAGAAAGGCATCGTCGAGCTAGAAAAGGGGATCGCTGTGGAGATCACGCTACAAGGTAACTTGCTAACAAACATCCAGATGTTTGTGTTGTTTTAATCACATGACCCCACCCAGAGGGAAGGGAAATACAAAATAAGATCCCCTGTTTGTCCTGGCGTTCACCTCTCGACGTGACTCAATTTGAAAAATTCTCATCTTTATAATCGCTCATAATGCTGTTAATTTTAATACTGGACATAGCCTTATGCTTAGATAAATGTAGAACTTGCAAAACAACATGAGATCCATTTCTCTGAGACCTACATTAAAGAAGATGTGACCAGTCAAAGTCACAGTGTCCGCTGCAAAAAGTTCAGTATCTCTGTATCAACCGCATCTCCCTAAATTATGATCCGAGATGTAAAACTTTGATTCCATCAGTTTCTCACGTGACTCAATCAGCCTAATTTCATTAAGAGCCGTGACCGTGCGAGAGTGTGATGACGTGACACAGATGGACCCTTTAGCCTAACTCTCCTTGTTCCATTAGCAGGAGAGCAGTATGACCGAGCAAAGAGACTACAAGATAAAATGGTCAACAATCTGACCATGGCAAACGACAGGCTCGCTCTGATAGGTAAGTGGCATCTTGGCTGTGTGCAGTTCTGAAGTTGAGACAATCTAATAATGCTCATGTTACACAGGCGGAGGAAGGATGCTGGGGATCAATACTGTTCTTGTTTCACAGAGGCAACGCTGGCGTCTAAACGGAGATATGAACCCAAGAAGCCCTCTAATCATGTGCCTCAACAGCCAAAGCCTGTTCCTAAAAGCCAGCCTGGGGTGTCCACTAACACCAAGCCCTCCACTGCTGTCAGACCCCCGGCTAGATCCACTGACACAAAGGTGACATAAAACATTACATTTAGATTGTCATTATGTTATTTTACTTCATAGTCAAGTGGCATTCTCCTCTATTACCACTTTTAGCTCCAGATATCTTTTAAGGGTTGACAATTCTTTCAACGTTTTGTGTCCACTGAGCGTTGTGTACTCGTTCCAGTCCCACATACAAGCCCACAGTTCCATTCATACTTAAATAAGGGGCCACGTCGGACTGGCGTTCCAAACATACACAACTGATCCCACATTCCATTCCTGTAGGTGAATGTATTGTACTCGGAGCATGCGCAGTCGAAACGTACCCTCAATGCCGTCACACATTTTTGGGCTGCCCCGATGTCCACATAGGGGTCCATGTATACTCCAGCGGACGTAGGTAGATGACGACCTTTACGTCACAGGGACTGTATTGGACCCCAGTGGACTGGCAGACACAAAAACTATGAATTCACCTTTTTCTTTGATGTTTTCTCTACAGGGAATTAGCCATTTTAATAACAGTGCGCGGCTCTCAACGGGCAAATCTCACACTAAACAAGTTCCCAAAACACTATCCAGCAGGGGCACCATTGGCTCGGCCCCGCCCAAGGTGATTGTGACAAATACAAATACATTCAATCAATGCCTTTCATTTTCCCAATAGTATACTAATAATGGGTGCATCAGCCAGACCATCTGCTGGTGATGTCACTGTGCTGTGAGGATATGTCTGTGCTATGTGGGACTAGTTATTTGAAGTTGTCAGCCTCTTATGTGTTTATTGTTTGTTTCTTCCTGTCAAGGTGACCCCACGGCCGGGAAGAACTCAAAATGGAAAACCCACAGCCGGGAAACAGCCACCAAAGACGGATTTGAAAAACTTTAAGAACGTGGACAGCAAACTGGCCAGCATGATTCTCAATGAAATTGTTGACCGGTATTTAGAAGCACCACCATTAGAGCTGTTGTACATTTTGCTGTACATTGATGTGTGAATAAGAACAAACAGTCAAAGTGGTTTGCTTTGGTCATTGCAGCGGAGCGTCTGTATCCTTCGAAGACATCGCGGGACAGGATCTTGCCAAGCAAGCACTCCAAGAGATCGTCATCCTACCTGCCTTAAGACCAGAGGTGATTACTTAGTGACATTTTGTCTCTGATAACTTATTCATCTCCAGATTTTCATGTAATACCTTTTCTCATACCATTTGCCATTCAGCTCTTTACTGGCCTGAGATCTCCGGCACGTGGTTTGCTTGTATTTGGCCCACCTGGAAATGGGAAAACCATGTTGGTAAGTTAGGCTTTTTTCATTTGTTTTTTTATCTGCATTTACCAGTTGATGAACTTACTTCAGTGTTTTCAATCGAATAAAAGCCTTTACTTCCTCTTTCAAGGCCAAAGCAGTCGCGGCTGAGTCAAACGCCACATTCTTCAACATCAGCGCTGCCACTTTGACCTCTAAATATGTAAGAAAGCATTTTTTTCAAGCTTTTTCTTTTGGAGAAGGTTTCAAGGCTACATTCAACTTATTGGCATTGTTGTTTCTTTGAACTTCCCTGTCATTATCATCACAGGTGGGAGAAGGCGAGAAGCTTGTTCGAGCACTTTTTGCAGTTGCCAGAGAATTACAGCCCTCTGTCATCTTTATTGGTTTGTATCACTTTATTTATAGATTAGAAATGCCCCTAATAGTAGCAAATTGTATCCCCCAAATTTCAACTTATGAATAAACCTCTACTTTTTTTTTCTTGAATTTGACCCTCAGATGAAGTGGACAGCATGCTTTGTGAACGGCGGGAGGGAGAACACGATGCCTCTCGTCGATTAAAAACCGAGTTCCTCATTGAGTTTGACGGGGTAAGAGCAGCCTCTGACATTTGATCATGAACCCTCTTTAAGGTGCTGGTGTCACCGTTATCTCGTGTTATTATAGGTGCAGTCAGGAGGAGATGATAGGGTTCTTGTAATGGGAGCAACCAACAGGCCTCAGGAGCTTGATGAAGCAGTGCTACGGTATATTATGCAATCTTACATATATAGTTACAATATTAATGCAGTTATTATTTGGTATATTGGACGAGGTCTCCACAATTTTTTCTTTTATTTGTCTGCAGGCGATTTGCAAAGAGGATCTATGTGGCACTGCCAGATGAACAGGTATTTACTGTCACAGTTCATAAACTGCTGTGGCTTTTTTGTCAGTTTACAAATGATGTTTTTATTTGTTCACTTCCTTAAGTCATATGTTTGAACTCTCTCTCCTCCAGACAAGATTGACGCTGCTGAAAAATCTTTTGGGAAAGCATGGGAATCCTCTGAGCAAAAATGAGCTGTCCTTTCTTTCGAAGTGAGTTTAATATTTAAATACCGTGCGGGTCTTACAACGTCATTTTATTTTGCTTTGCATTAATTCCTGGACACTTTACTTGATAGACAAACTGCAGGATATTCAGGCAGTGATCTGACGTCATTGGCCAAAGACGCCGCTCTCGGGCCGATTAGAGGTAGGACCCCTTTGTCACATCATTGTATTGATCCCTTACTCCTACCCTGTCCTCCTTTAAGGGCTTGATATCTTTGATTTACATGTGAAATTTCTCTCTCAGAGCTGGGACCAGACCAAGTCCGATGTATGGCTGCGAACGAGGTGAGATAATGTTGATAAAGTACTCGCAATACTACTGTTATGTTCCCGACGCTCATTTACCTTGAGAAGAAACAGTATTTTTCTGTATAGGTAATATCTTGTGTATTCACAGATGCGAAACATCAAGATAAAAGACTTTGAGGATTCCCTGAAGCGCATCAAACCCAGTGTTAGCCCAACCAGTCTTAACATGTATATTGAATGGAACAAAGATTTTGGCGACACAACAGCTTTTTGAACTTTATAGTTCATTGTCCCATGTAAAAAAAAACGAAGAAAAATGTATTCGATTTCAATGTTTTACTCTGTTCACAAAACATAGATAAAAATAATTACATTGTATTGAAAAAATCTTTCTATGTACAATGTATAAATATTGAAATTTATGACATTTGGAAGCAGTGTGGGTAAACTTCCTGTTTTATGGAAAAGCTTTGCTAATAAGATTCTTTTGAGTTTCTTTACTGTATTCTATTACTCCTCAAACACTGAATTTATTTATTCTAAAGAATGTCCTGCAAAATTACAAATGACCTTTCTCTCGCCTCAAGGGGGCAGCAAATTTCTGTAAATCATAACATAACCACTCCAATTAAGATCATTTTCCATTAGTTACCTGGTGTAATGACATGTTGATAGTATTAATCACCAAGTGCTCTGTGTACTTATACACATGGAAGAGTGACTATGATTGATGCTTTTGTATTATAAGAGTTTTTTGGGGTTTTCATTTGCACTTCTTGTTTGAAGTTATGAAGTCTAAACTTGTATTTGAAAGTAGGAATGAATTCCTCTGTTTCCCAACACAATAATTAAATTCATAGAGAGTTTTAGATTAAATGTAATGACCTCCCACTTTCCTAACACTTCAATAAACACATCCATCAAAGTGTCTGCCTTTCTTCTTTGATGACACGTCGATTCTCTTAAATCCTATACCGACTGTAGAGTCATACACAAAAAAGCAAACATGTCACACACCTCCCTCATTGGTGAGTCATGTCATGCACCGCACACAAAATAAGTATTCTTGTGCTGATCCCTCAATGACTGCATGTCTTTCTATTCGTGAAATATTGGAAGGGATTGTTAGTTTTGGGTCGTGCCATAGAAAAGCTCTGTGAGAAGCTCCTCACCGTGTTTTGATAGAGAGAAAGAAGAAAAACCTCAGTTAACACTCTTTCAGGTGCAATAAGCTTCTCTTCACTCCTGGAGGTAGATGGTGCTACAGTTCAGCTTTTGCATTAAGTCTGCTTTCTCTTTGGCTTCGTGTTGAAATTATTTTGCCTGCAACCACAAATATGTGGAATGCAGTAAATGACTATTAATGAATATGAAGCCCACGCCCTGCTGTATTGTATGATCGTCAGGTTAAATGGTGGGTTGGATTTGGAATTTGCAGTTTGATGAAAGTCCTCATAGTTATGTAACGATAAGTTCCAACAAGTGCCAAATTTTTTCCTCAATGATAGGTGCCTAGAAGTGTCCGGCTCATTCTGATTGGTCGGGACATTTCTAGGCATTTTTGCTATAATGTTAAGTGCTTAGAAGTGTCCCAAGTATTGCATTTCCGTAACAACTAGCGTGGGTCATTTCTAGGCATTTCGCATTAATGTAAAGTGCCTACAAGTGTCCTGTGTATTGTACTTCCCTAACACCAAGAGTGGGACATTTCTAGGCATTTTTCTATAATGATAAGTAAGTTTTCATTTACACGTAGGTGCTGAAAACGCTACTTTCAAATGAGAAGTTCATTGATGTCAAACTGTGGTGGAGGCTGGAGATGTGGGGGCACCGGGCCATTCAAGCTTAGTAAATGCTTGAGGTCACTCACAGATCTTTTTTTTCATTGCACTAAATATCCCACCTCTCTCCCAAAGGCCCTTCCTATGGTCAGCTGGTGGTGAACCCTCTGGTTTATGTGGCCCAGCAGCTGCATCATCTGCTCCTGCAGATGTTTACAGACTCTCCACATGCCAATATATTCTGCAATTAAAGTTATTCAAGCCTAAAGTTTTATTTGAAGTTATCATGAGAAGAAGATTTAAAAAAAAAGTCTTCTACATGCAAAACGGTCTCACTCCCAGAGCTGCAACCACACCTAGAACTACTCTCTTTGCCCCAGGGGAGTGATTTTGGCTGGAGTGTGTTTTTGAGCTTGTCATGACTGAAGAGCTTCTTTCATGACGCCTGGCAGGAATGAAGAATGTTATGGGGCAGGGGTTTAGTCATCACCTTTTTTTTCCTGTTTACTCTTCCCTGAGAGCATCCTGCATAGTAAACAAATGGTCTTTATGACACAGTTTAGTCATGTTATTTTCCCACAAGTCAACTTTTATATATTTGCACTCAGCGAGCACACACATCTGCCAAGGCCCAACAGTCCCCATACGAAACCACATTCAAATTCACTATATCTGGATTTTTATTTAGATCTGCACCAAATTGCTCAATTGCACACACTCTTAAATTTGAGTCACATAAACCTGTCTGTCCGTTTTCATCAAGATCCATGAATTATTCCCCCAGGAAATCCACAAAAATGCTGTTGCAATGTGGAAAAAAGTGGACAAATATTCCTGCATCCGTACCCTGTACCCGGATCTGCACTAAAATTGAATGGGATCTTCCTTGAGTCGTGCCCCACCCTCCACAAAATCTCATGGGAATTAGTTGAGTAGTTTTTGTATAATTCTGCCAACAAACAAGCTGTAACGACAGCCGAAATGCATGACTGTGTGAGCATGAGGTGCCTTTTTTAGTATTTCATTTTGTGCCGGACAGAAGACAGAGCATTCCTCGTAGATGATTGACAGCTGCCCTGTTTGGTTGCGTGTCAGACTCCTTCTCCTCCACAGTGGCTCATTGATGCTTCGACCACTGCATCCACTCGAGGGAAAACATAATAGGTCGTCAATGTGATACCTTCAGTGAAACAGCCCACCCTGTCGGCACTAGAATAATAACACAGTGAGGACCTCTCAGCCACTGAGCAAACAGTCTGAGAGTGTTTCTTCTAGTGGTCCATTATGAAAACAACATATGGGTGAGAGGGTTTTGTTAAACTGAGTGCGTTCACGTAACTGCGGATAGAAGTGCAGGGATTATTCTCTGAGTCTGTGGAGGTCTTTATCTTATATATAAGCCAGACATAATTTGCCACTTGTTGCGCCTTACATCAGTGCATCAGATGCTAAAAGATGGAAAGAGTGCACTGACTGTGTGCAGCGTTGCTTTGTGGAGTGGCTCCGTGCTGAAGTATTTCTAAGAAAAGCCTGATTGTAAATTGTAGAGCTGCTGGAGAGGGATTTCTTTCAAAATATGGGATATGGCCTTTTTATCACCCTTGGTCTAAAGATGTGGGCTGCGGACTTACACAGTGGAAAGCCTTCAGGGCCGAGGAGTTTCCACTCTCCAGCACTGGCTGCTACTGTTCCACTGGCCTGCACACCCAATACATAAGTTCATTTACTATGGGAGTGTTATCTTTCTCTCTCATGGGAGGCAAGAAGCCAAGTCTAATCTTATATCCT
Organism: Pseudopleuronectes americanus; assembly: GCA_038501795.1. NCBI lineage: Eukaryota > Metazoa > Chordata > Actinopteri > Pleuronectiformes > Pleuronectidae > Pseudopleuronectes > Pseudopleuronectes americanus. The sequence continues at coordinate 8,149,660 of CM076729.1, read as the reverse complement.
ATTGCAACATCTGTCTTTTATGAGCAAATATATTTTTCTTTCTCGCTGTTTATTTATGGTGTGTGTATCGGTGGTTGTGTGACAGTAAAAATAAATGGGGTGTTGATATTTAGATATGCACATATATGAACATGGGCATGTCAACCTCAGCTATATGACCAGTAGAGAAAGGCTGTTGAGATCATGTCAAGTTTATGCTCTAAAAATATTTAAAAGGAATAGATCAATGTTTTTGATGATAAGTTTATGATTTTTTTTTATTGCTATTTGTCTGTTTGTCAAAAACGACAAAATAGACTTTCTTGAAAGGTAAATTCAAGGAATGTTTGTATCATATCTTTGACATTGCAAGATCTTTCTTTCGACAGGACTAATTCGTGAATCTTACAGCTTGATTGAATTTAAGGGGACCATTGGGCCATGGCAGAGGTATCCAAGAGATGCCATTCTAGAGTTGCATTACGCCAATAAACACAGGGAGACATCCTGCAACTCTAATTCGAATTGCTTACTAATGAACAGGTTATATCATAAAAACGTTTAAAATCTTACAGTGTGTGGTCTGATGTGTTTCCCGTGTCTATTCTGAGCTAATCTAACAGACTGTACAAGTGGTGCACTGGGCTGTGCAGATATGAAAGTGTTTTCAATCTTTTCATTCAACTCTGTTTTTTCCAAATCGAACAAATCGAACAAATCTTTAAACTAACTGTCTTATTCTAAATAGACCTTATCGTATTTCTGAGGAAGTACGTATATTCCCTTATGATCATTACAATTGCAGCTCTTTAAATACAGACAGTTACTCTCCACAACATTACAATACTTTAAATATAAATGATGGTCGGATATGAAATGTGTGAGCAATGGGAATTGTTTCACAAACTGTTAAAGGAGGTGTTTCTTTTTGCTGTCTATTTGTATTCATGGGAAGATTTTACTGTAACCGCCTGTCTGACTGCCTTTCTGTAAAGTTTTTCCCTCAGAGAGATGCGTCTGTGGAAAGGTTAGTAATAGCCGCTCTCACAACCTCACCATCTAATTTTGGAAGCCAACACCTTTTTCACAAGGTGTAGACGAGAAACAGCTCGAAAAAAGCAACATTTGAAAAAGCACTGTTGCAGCGTGTCTGTAGATGATTGATCCACAGAGGGAGAGGATTGTTTGAGCCCTTAGGGGTTTTGGGATAAGCCTATTTTTTGGGGGGAGAAATTACCCCAAAAAGCAGCTTTATCTTGTGTCTGTCGTGCATTGGAGTGAACCAAATTAAACTTGTATACTTTCCACTCCCACTGCAGCCTGTGGCCACAAAGCTGTAAACAGGGGTGGACAGAGGAGAACGAAACCCTGGTGTGCCCGCACATGACCTGCAAAGCCATTAATCTCAGTAACCGTCTTCCGAGGTAATCAGGAGGGCAAACCCATGACTTTGAACTCAGGGAAACTGTGCAGATGTACTAGACTTGACATCAGTAAATGCTATGCCAACACATCTTTAGAAAGGTTTGTTTCCTGAGTCACATCTTGATGGCCCTCTAGACAAAAAAACTGACAGCATTACCATAACAGCTAAATAATTAATGAATTTATTAAATGAAGGAGGACAAGGATGTTCGTCCTTTGAGTTTGATAAATACCAACCTCAGATGATTCTTAGGATACATATTGAACTTGGACGTGTCGGGACATGGATCGGACACAGGGAGGGGTCGGAAAGATGATGCTGAGGGGAACGATGCTCTGTCAGGGTGACCCCGCAGGCTGCCCCGCGGTGCATTCCTTCAAACCGTGTGCATCCAAACCTCTTGATGAAAAGTGAAAGAGCAGCAAGGACTGAGTTGTTTCACAAGAATAATGCTCCATCTGTCATTCTGCTTTCCCACTCCACTTGTCCTCCCCTATCTTCCTCTTTGTTGGCCTTCCCTCGGGTCATTCATGTGAGGACAGGTGGTTGAGCCCCTCCTCTGACCCAGGTCAGGTTCACTGCGAAGACAACCAGCCCGTTCTCATCTCCCATTAAAGTCCAGTACTAAATCTGATACTTAAGGAAAGGTGATCTAAAGATGATCATATTATATAACTATGTTGTTATAGGTAATGGTTATAATGTGATAGTCCCTTGATAAATGTCTTTAAGTGTCTATAAATGTATGATTTAGTGAAATCACATAAAGAGGACCCCAAAGGTAAGATCACTATTAAATGTACAATACCCTAACCCTAACCCTGATCCCTAACCCTAACCCTCATATCATAAATATCAGTCCCCCAAACATGCCTGAAATTCTTTGATCTGACCCCTGATCAGGATCTGTACCGAAATTGAATGTGTTCTTCCCTTAACCCATTTGTCATCCTTCCACCAGGGAAGGATAATTACTGACAAACGCAGAGGCAAACATAACCTCCATGGCAGAGGTAAAAATATAGCTGAGGCTAACAGAAATATTATCATCTCGCGTATTAATTGGTAAATCAAAAAGTATTGGACCAATTGAAATGTGGACCTGATGACCGTGCTAGACAAAAAGACAGAGAGAACGGTCATTAGCGTAAATCCTGTAGGAATCTTTCAACTATCCATCCTTTAGATGTGAAGACATTTCACTGAAAACCATTCATATCAAATTTATGATGCTATTAGAAGATAAATCAACACCAGGGTCAATAGGAATCATCATTCAGTAGCCATGAATGGCTGTATAAAGCTCAGTATAAATCAATAGTCACCAGTAGTGGACTGAAAGCTGAACCTGTTCACAGCACGTGTTGACACAGAGAAAGACTATCACTCAGCAAAACAGTTAGAAAATAATAATATCTTCAAACAGGGTCATAAAACACACACAGCTGCTTTTATCCAATCACTCTTTTGTATCTGGTGGAGTGGGTTTGTAGAAAGTTGAAAGCAATTAAACGTAGGTCTTTTGAATATGATTTTCTTTGGCAGTTATTGAGAGAGCTAAGCACACACTTAAAACACACATTCCTGCCTTGCTATTAGCAATAGACCTGAAAGAGCTGAGGCCGTTTGCAGAGTCACAGGTTTTGCAGATCTGAACATGTAGGCGTGCACTCGCCTCCCTCAGCAATTTGAATAAAACACACTGTAAACAGGGACCTTAAAGTGAGAGGTGGCTCACTTATACTTATAGCATTAGATCACACATTGTTGCTCATTTTTGTAGAGTATCAAATTCTATATAAAAAACGTCCTGGTGGAATGAGCCTATGGAGAGGTTTAGTTTCATCAGCATGTTTCAAAGCTGACGGTCTTGGTCACAGGGCCAGAAACAGGCCGGGAGCTCTTTCATCTTTCTGTCCGACAGCTTTGCTTTACTTTTCTCTCGGTTGTGGCCCCATGTTTCACTTTGTCTGTCTGCACTAACTTGAAGTTATTCTGAAGTTTCTCTTTGGGTCAAATTCCACAGCATTTAAATGTAAACATCTATCGACTAATTCCACAAATACGTCGGAGGCTTTTCGATCTCGAGAAATGTTCATCTTATCGTCTTCACACTTGTGTACTGTTACGAGTCCAAGGAGGTGCAGAGTTGAATTTGGTGCAATCCCGATACGTTCAATATGAAAACACTTTAAATAAACAGGCTACTAGCGTTCTATAGCAGCAGCTTGGACTCATCAACGAAAGCGACATCAACAACAGCGCGTTCACAACAATGCCAACAACAAAGTATTCCCCAGTTTCGATGTTCTACCTACTCAGTCTAGCTTATCCGGAATTTTTGCTTCAGCTTCAGGTGTCTGTAGACTGAGTCCAACAGTCAGTCTTTATTTGCTGCAGCTCAATTACTGCAGGTTCCTTAAACAGTGTCAGAGAGAAAACTGCAACCAGCATCACCACAAGTCAACAGCCCACTCCATACAGGCAGGTTTAGAACGGGCGCTGCACTAGTCTTTATTATTTTGGCAACACTGATTTGAAGAACTTGTATACTGTATACTGTTGCTTTTACTAGGAATGTCTGTCGTATGAGAAAGTCTTACTGCTAGATCAAACTGTGATGTGGTCTGTGGGCCTGTTGCTTAGGAGTGGACCTTGACCTGTGTCACATGACCTGTAAACCAGAGATCTCCACCTCCACAGCACAGGGTCATGAAGTTTTGCTTGGGGAAAAGGACTAGAAGGTGGCGTCTCTCCGAGAATATTTACGCAGCGATTTTTGAAGAAACCTAATGAAATGCATCCAATTTCCCGAAAGGAAAACTCGAGTTTACACATACAGTACTACAGATAACACTGGTGAGAAACCTTCGCAGGAGTCACAAGAAAAAGCTAACATGTGAGAAACAACGTCACATGGAACAGGAAGAAAACTTGAGCCACTGTAAACAACTGCAGTGATTATTACATGAGTCAGATGGTGATTTTCAGATATATCAGGGTAGCACAGCAGCAAGAGTTTTAACGTCTAATGTGCACCGTTTCAGCATCCTGTGAAAATCACTGTATAATTAGAGAAGAGAGAGAATCAACCTCTGCAACGTGCTAAGTGCTACAGTACTGATAACAGGCATCTTGCTGCATAGTCATCGAAATTTGGAGGCCAAAGAGTTTGTTAAAACAGCATTAAAAAGAATAAGAGATCATTGTTTGGCTGCCTGACCCCAGACTTCAACATTTTGTTCTCACTCTCACTCGCGCTGCTTTCATGGCATCGTTTTCCACTCTATGCTACACAAATCCAAACAGAGGGTAATCTCTTGCTCAGTAAGTGGCCGAAATTCAGTTATTACAGGTTTAAGAAGCTCGAGGAGCTTAATCTCTATTTGCAACCAAGCTCAGGCTATTAGCATGCTGCAATTCAGTGGCAGATAGGGTGAAGGGGGCGAATCATCAAATGTATTATGAAAAATGTTCCTTGTTCAAGTTCCCGAAAATAACAAACTGTCAAATGTATTGTTAGTAAGTGACTAGTATATCGTTTACTATAGTTAATAGTACTATAGAAAAAACTAAAATAGTGCAGGACAACGGCAAATCAGATTTCAACTGGGGCCAGTGCCTCCCTAGCCATAACCTGTGGATCCGCCCCTGCTGCTAGCACTCTAACATGTGCAGCGCTGCGAAAGAGGGTGAGATAAAGTAACTTAATTTGATCGAATTAATAACGGGTGTGAATAATATTAGGAGTCGTTATTTATGGGACACATGCCATCCACCTCAAAGGATGAGCATATTTATTGCACCCTTACGCTCCATTCATCACTCAAATGTATGACAGCTCCGATTTTTATGTAGTGTTACTGTCCTGATAAATGAGAGGCACATTTTAGCTGAAAACCGACCATAATGAGAGATAATTGGATAAGTTTTAATCGATAGCGAAGGAGACAATATCCTTTGATCCAAGGCCTCAGCTGTTCTATCAAACACACACACTGTTAACATACAATACTATGCGGCTGGTATTTTAAGTGGAAGTCCAGATCTGGCCAGGTGTTGTACAGCTGGGTGTTGAACGCTTGAGTGAGTCACTATACGGACTGTCTGGTATGTTGTCCAGGTGGTCAGGAAAGTGTCTCTAAGTGAGGCCAGGCCTCAGAAGGATGAACCTTCACACAGAGAAGGGATCTGGAGAAAAGTGCTAAAAAGACTTTAAAGGACCTGTTTACCATTAGGCATCTGTCCATCACTGTGCATCATGTGATTATATTACCCAGACATGCACCTGACATGTATATATTTTTTAACATACTTTTTTTAGGAATGAAAACTAATCTGATAACATAAGATACACTGTTTATATCAGGTTTGAGTCTGCGTGTTTTAACACGTTTTTCAAGTCTAATGCTGCATCAAATCTATATGTATGATAATGGTAATTTATAAATGTTAACTCTTTGTGTAAAAACTTGAATCAACTAGTTCTGTTGAATTCTTCCAGTATCTATATCTGTCACTGTAATGCCCTGTTTTCTCCTCAGGGATCAGCGGAACTTTGTGAAATCAAGGGCAAAATGTACATTGAATTTTCCACGATTTGATGCTCTGATTGAAATGAGCTAAAATATGTATTGTAGGCCGAACACTGTCTACGTTTGACATTTTGATAAATAAAAGTGTCAGGAGTTTTATAAGAAGAGAAATTACTCTCTTGCCTGTACTGTACATTAGTAGCTAGCCTAGTTTGGCATATAAGCTGTAAACAAGGAAAAACAACTAGCCTTGGTTTTCTTAGAAGATTACAAAACATTTAACACATTTTGACACATTATAACATTTACCACAAAAATGAAATTTTGTCTGAGAGCAGAAACCTTGTTACAGTTAATAGGGTTGTTAAGTTGGTCTGGTCTACTGCAATCCCATTTTGATAGTATTCTACATAAACATTTAATAGTACATCTGAAACTCACTTGTTGATAACTAAAGACATTAGAGGGGGTCTTGAAGGGGCCACATTCACCCAGCGGGCAGCAGGTCAATGTGAAGTTGTCTCCTTGCTTCTTAATTAGGCCCAAACAGGCATCTGCCATTGGTCATCAAGAGAAGCTAGATTATCATCTTTAGGGAAAACAAGTTCATACTGAGGGAGAGGATAACCTCCTGTCACACACGGGTCACCTCATCGGCCCTGATGGGGCATTAAGACCTCTATGTGGTTTAAGGGGTCACACTTTTTTAAGCAGATTTAAGATGCTTGTTTGATGTGTGTGACAGTCTCAAGCTTGTTTACTCCTTTCCACCATCGGCAGAGACGCCCACATGTTACAGGAGGTGGACTTAGATGTCCGGAGGGATACATGTCAGTTTGTCAGACCACGCAGCTGCATCACCTCAGAGGAGCTACATGGAGGTCACTTATCTGCTCCATCCACAGGGGGCCTGAGGCCGGTATCCAAGGTCCAGCAGCAGAGCACAAACCCTTTCACCCAGACCAAGGAGGCTGGAGCATCAAGCTTTCCATACTATCTCCATTGTTGCAAACAGCGATTCGGTGCTGCCTGCGACACAAAACAAATTCAGTGGAAGCTAAAATGACTCCAGACATTTGACAAGGTACAAATGGCCTAAATTCAACCAACCTCTGAAGATGTTATAGTGCAATCAAATGGGGTTGCGTTTACTGTGTTCATGTGCATGAGTCTACATGAACACTACTTTTGTGGTATTCATGACCTTGGATCTTGGAATTTCCTGAAAGCTTTGAGTTCTCGGGTTGTGACGTCTTTACTGATGTTGTTGTGGCCGCAGAAGTTGGATTTTTAGAAGGATGATAAGTTAATATAGTGTAATTTTAGTCGTAAAGGGTTTGTAATTTGATGAAACATCTGAGGAAAATGTTGATACAGCAGCCTCATCTTTTCTCTCTGTCATTATACCTTTGTATCGCCTTACCCGACTGTAAGCTTGCTTAATTGCCTCTGTGGCACCCATGTGGCTGTTGCCTAGCAGTGCTTGTTCTCACAGCGTAACCCCCTGAACGGTAAATGTGTACTGTGCACACCACTTTTGAGGTCATAACTCCATATCCATATTTTGGCAAAGTATCTCCTCATGTCAGGACTGATGAGCAGGCCCCTTCAGGAAAGGCGTGAGTTCAGCCCTAAATGAGTCCCATTACATAAGTTACCTGCTTACACAAACAGACTCTGGAAGAGAAACTGCAAATTGGACCCAGCGCCCAAATAAATGTTTGCATGTGGTTCAGAGCCAAAGATCTTGAGCCACAAAACCAGTCTGCATAGCTCGACACGGAGCCTGTGTCCGCTTGATTTTAAATACATACTGAACTATTCAGCTTCTTTGCCTATGGGGTTTATTTTAAGATGTTATTCAGAAAGTAGTTCACACAACAGTACAGCTGCTTTATCTTGAATTTAATAGTCGCAGATAAGACCAATGATGTAAATTGCTCCTGAGCAATTTCATAAAACTCAATTGGACAGAAAATCTAAAGCTCTTTAACAACATGCATTTGCTTTCGAATCGTTATATTTTATGCAGCAATCTCTGTGGCTGCTGTTTCAAGGTATGGAAGTGCATTGGTGCAGGAGAGATGAGGAGAAACAGTCCTGTCTTTGTGCCTGTGGTAAAGTCACTGGATGAACTGTGGGCTTCACAAACTAAAACATTGGAGCTGCACCATAAATCTGTGCTGCAGAGTTACCACACTGTCCAGGTCTTACCTAAAACATTATGTTTAATATCCATCTCATATCTCATCCATCACTTTCCTGTTGAGTTCTTCTGTTTAGCGACAGTGAATTCCTCGCTTCTGTGAACTGATATTATCTCTGAGAGATTCAAACCCTTGGAGACGGAGGTGTGAACATGTTGTAGGCAAGCAGAGGTGGTTTATAGGGTTTTCTTGCTGGGCCTCTGCCATGTTCACCTGTACGCCAGCTGCATGTGAAAGTAGCGGGCCTGTTTCTGCAAATAAACAGGAAGTTAATGGTCTTAGTGTTGCATTATCCACCTGCCATTTTAGGAACAACCTATAAAAGGCCAGATTCTGACAAACTTCCTCTAGAGATCTCTACATTTTCAAGATTTAGCATCTATAAATAACGGGGAACTACAAGGGCGTATAAGAAAAAAAGCATGCACTTAAACAAAAATTATGCAGAGATCGACCCAAGAAAACGACAGGCGAGCCATTTACCTCCGTACTGCATGGAGCCTTCACACAAGTGGTCCCTGTGACTCTCGCTTAGTGACAGGGAGAGAGAAAGTGTAGGCCTTTTTTTAAGCTGATCCTGTGTTGGTCTCTTGACCTGGAGTATGTCCTCTGTGAAGAGAGGCTTTGTTGCCCTCAGACAGCTCGCAGCCTTTAACACACACCTCCATAATAGTATCTGTGTCTTTGAGTTTCCATTTGGAAAATTGTGAGCTTTTACCCTCACATCCTCGGTTGCACTCAACAGAGAGAGAGACAGAGAAGGGGTGAGAGAGAGAGAGAGAGAGAGAGAGAGAGAGAGTAATCATCATAAGCCTAATGGTACAGTGGCCTTCTGTGACCAAGCTTCACACACACATCCACACACATACGTGCCAAAGCCCACAGGCGAGAGTTGAACTAATCTCAATGTCTTAATGTGCTGGCACCTGAGCATTGTACAATGTTGCAGGATGTGTCACTGCTTCATGCAAACTTTTGCAAACCTCATATAGTGCAAACATGTGTTAGGCCACTTTCTCACCAAATCAGAGCATAAATGTGTGGATGGATCGTAAGATCCTGCCTTCAGACACATCTCTCCTGTCTGCTGTCAACAGTCACACATTTATTTTTGCTGTCTTAAGCACCTGCTGAATGCACGTTTTTCCTTGGCCTTCAACCAGTTAGCTTAGCCGCAGTGTAATCTCAGCAGCAGCTGTCCAAGAAAATGCACGAAAAGCACCACTCGCTACCTCACTACTACTTCACTTGAGATGACGGCATTCCAAGATCATGCCACAGTAATGTAATGACTGCATTAGAAAAAGTAAACTTGTAATGTAATTATCAGCCATCCGATATAGACTTACCACAAGCTACGAGCTTCTGAAACAATATTATATGCTCCTGTAGAAGCATCAAGTTAATTTGATATCAACTGCGTTTTAAGAAAAACATGTTTCCTTCCCAATATTGAGGAGAGGTACTCTACTACCCACAATCCTCAGGTGTAATAATGCGGTCTTTGATTGTTGGAGTTCGCTGTAACCATGTAAATGTTAATCATAACCATGAGAATCATGTCACCTACAATTGGAAATGATTGTTACCGTTACTCCACTTGCTTTACAACATATAAAAATGATTACATACGTACATTAACTACAATGTATAGCCACATTATGTAAACAGTACATTCTGGAAGTCATGGGAAAGGGAGTATTTGCAATGTCTTATGGGATGCTTACTTCCTTCTTTCTTCAAATAGTTATGTACACAGGCTTGTACCTTTGCTGTTTTCCAATTTGTTTTGCTCGATTCATCTCGTTGCTGGTTGTCCTGGATCCAGGTTTGACAGTTTGCCTGTACAGTAGAAACAGACAAACTTTTCTGAAATGTCGAGGGATAAAATGAATGGGAAATTTACTCACGGAACCAGAGCCCCTCTAGAGGTGGGTGGTCACTGTCAGACTATTGACCACGAGTGGCCTCATTGTACATTGAGGTTTCTGCATGATGCCTCCCACAACCATTATCACATTATCCACTTTAACCATAGGACTCATACCACAGAGGAACCAGAAAGGCTCTGTCACTGTGGGCTGCCCGCATGGGGCCCACTGTCGAGCTGAAGCTGTGTTGTGTGGCGTCTCTGGGTGATGGCGGGGGTGAGCGATGACTGGGTTCAGTGTTCGCTGCTGGACGGGTGACAGTTGAGGTCAGAGGTTCACTTTTCCCTCAGCTTCGTCTCTCTCCATCTCTCCTCGAACTGGGTTTCAGTAGCTGAATGAGGAGGACTCAGAGGCTGAAGCTGGCAGCAGAAGCGACCCTTCCCTCCACATCCTGAGGGCCAGTGGAGCTCCTCTGCGTCGGCCAGTGAAGGGAAACAAGGTGCACACTGTGATCTAAACACAGAGTGAGTGGGGGGTGGTTCAGGTTAACCCTTAGGTAGGTGTGCCACAGAGACGCTCACTGTGAGTATAGGAGAAGGCTGAATGAAGCAGAGATGTTGTGTAAGCGTATCTACACAGAACAAAAGGATTTTATTTGTATAATTACATCAATATGTGTTCCCATAATTCCCATGACTCAGTTGGCCTTTTTTGTTATGACTGTTTTACATTAAATCATATGGGACAATCTCAGAGAGCTGCATGTTCTCACACTGACACTGCGCACTCAGTGAATCTGACACTGCGCGCATTAGCTCACACTCGTGTAATTATACCCTGTGATACTCCTGGCCTCGGAGAACATTTAGACGAATGAGCTACATTTTAGAAAAGTGCAGTCACGCTGGTAGGACTGAAGTTATCGCCTGTATGACCTTTTCTAAATGGAAGTGATTAGAGAAAACCAGAACATGTCTCAGGAGACAAGGTGCAGGTCCATAGTCACTGGTGTAGGAGCTACGTTCAGAGAACAAAAGGATTTTTTCGTGTTTAGGATGATGTAAATTGTTTCCAGACCATATAGAAAACCACTTGTTTAACTTGTTAACACACAGTTTGAGTAGTCAGACAAAATGAAGTGACAAGATGTTTCCCTAGGTACTATGTATCCCTGTGTTGACATAGCCCACAGTACTGTCAGGTTTGGAATAGACATTTTGGGAAATACAGGTATTGGGTTCCTTTTGTAAATATTGCACATGGACAATGACAGACGAAACCAATACATGTACATATTCATTCCACAAACTTTGATATTCAATAGAAGTGTGTGACAGTGAGATGTAAAGATTAATAACTCAGTCTATATACACAAATGTGATAGCCTATATGAATCTACAGCCAACAGTCGTTCATCTTATTTTAGCATAGCATGAAGAAACGGGGAAATAGGACGTGTAGCCCTGATCAACAGGAAACAAATCCAACCTTCCTTTGATTTACATGTCATGTCTTTTTAGATAAAAAATATATAACTTTGAATGGGTAGTTATGTGCCTCGTACAATGACAGACTTTGACTTCTTATTCAGCACAAATGATTGTGTATTTAGAAATAAATGATTGAGTTTCAAAGAGTTGCTCAATAAGTGTTTTTGTCCAATTGAACATCCTCAAATTGCTAAAAATAATTTGTGATTAAACAGTTATTATCAACAACTGTAAAAGAAATTCCGCATTTGGTAAATTGCTCATCATCTGTGTAAATCTGGACTCGTCTGAGAGCCTTGATGTGACTCAATCAGAGATGGGACTTCAATTAATTAATACAAAATAACCTCCCTTCAAAAATGATGTACCCTCATTGAAGAGACATTTGCCTATTGGACCAGATTTTCACCCAAAATCTCTGTCTGCTTAGTTGTTAAGAAATAGATAGGATTACAGCTGCAGTCATTAGACAGTGACTGCACGTGTCTAAGCTGGATTTAAAATAGAGTGCCCGTCCCTGCCAGTGGAACTCAACAGTGTGTACGGAGAGCAGAGGAGAGCAGGGCCACTGCAGAGGACAGCAAGGATTCATGCATCGGCATGGAAAGTCACGCCATGGAAATAACGTTGAAGGGTTTTCTTCCGAAGGTGGTGAATATTCCATGGAGGAATAATAACCTCAGTAATCTGCACACGGAGGCTCCTCTGTCTGAACAAGGAGAGACCATCGTCGGAGTCTACCTGTTAGTGTTAGGTGAGTCAAACAGCATATACTCGATTGCAATAAAATGTGCAGTTTTCATCTCATATGTTTCGTTGTAGAAATAATATGGGAATGGCTGAACTCTCAATTCATAAATTTCAAACTACTGTGTCTTTTAAATCACTAACTTCAAATACTTTGTTTGTGGCTAATTCTCTGTCACTCCACATCAACAAGTTCAGTTGAGGGAATTAGTGTAAAACAGATACTGAGTTATAAAAAGAAAAGGGATTCCCTTGGCTTTCCTCCACTGTTAATCTAACTGCAGACATTAAGGACATTTGAACTTCCCTTGTTACATTCACTATTCCAGTCTCAGTTCGCTAATACAATGATAGAGGTCAAGAACCAGTAACGATTCAATCCAACACCTTAAAAGTCTGCTCTACTCGACCCTACTCAACCCTACTCAACCCTACTCAACCCTACTCAACCCTACTCAACCCTACTCAACCCTACTCGACCCTACTCAACCCTACTCAAACCTACTTGACCCTACTCAACCCTACTCTGTACTCTACCCTACTCTACCCTACAATACCCTCTACTCTACACTACTCTACACTACTCTACTCTACTCTACTCTTCTCATTCTACTCTTTTCTACCCTACTCTACCCTTTTCTACTCTACCCTACTCTCTACTCTACCCTTCTTTACTTTACCCTTCTCTACTCTACTCTACTATACTCTACTCTGTTCTAATTTACAACACTGTACTGTGCTTAACTCTGCTACACTATAATCTGACCTTACTTTGCTATACTATCTATTTTGTTAAACTCAAATCTACTCTGATTCGATCAAATCAATAATATATCATATAACATAAGATAATGCAAAGATATGATACGTTTCCATTATATATATGATATGATATGTATTATGAATGGATGCAAAATAATAAGATATGAAACGATTGGTATGATACAACACTATTTTACACAATATGATGGGATAACATACGTTATGATCAGATATGATATGATCGCAATGTTACACTATACTGTATATAGGTATATATTTCTCTACTAAACTACATTATACAAACTCTCTGTTATTGTAAATAATAATAATAATATTTGGTTAACTAAATATTGACAGAGTATTCTGTGTGTTTGTCTCCCTGTAGGATGGCTGTCCTGGTTTGGAAACAGTTTAGTGATGTTTGTCCTGTACAGACAGCGGGCCTCACTCAAGCCAACAGATTTCCTCACTTTAAATCTTGCCATCTCTGATGCCAGTATCTCAGTGTTCGGGTACTCCAGAGGGATCCTAGAAATATTCAATATCTTCAAGGATGATGGATATTTGATCACCTGGATCTGGACCTGCCAGGTAAAAGCCACGTTGAGACATTACACAAATTTGAAGAATTAGACTGAAGAGTCATTCACATGGGTTAAACTATATTTATAGCCTAACATCACCAGACCAAGTTGCATTCGGAACGGGTCTGGAAGATTTCAGATTACTTGGCTGATCCCAATTACTTAAAGTACATTAAAAGAATCTGTGGATGTCTTGCAATAATAATAATGTGTGTGTGTGGGGGGGAGGGGGGGGAGTTGCAAGGGATTTTGCTGTTAGCCATGTGGGCTGGAGGTTAAATCTATAATAAGATTACAACTGTGGAGGCTTTTAAATTGGAGAAACTAGCTGCTTGGCACAACCAAACAGGAAACAAATAGGAACTGCAAGTTGGATGTTTGTTGCATAATTAATTAAAGGGCTTTTATGTTGCCAAAGTAATTTGTGTTGAATTGAAAGATGAGCTGTTGTGTGTAATTTCTATCACATAGTCTTCACATTGGTGTTTTCCTCCTCCCACAGCCTCAGCTTGAAATGAAATAGTTGTCATACTTTAGCTTGGTATTCATCCAGGGTATTTTTCTCACTCAAGGCAAGTCGTCGTGGAAACCACGATATCCGTGCTGCAGTGACTGATCCCTCTGAGGATTTATATGAAAACAAGCTGGTGTTACTAAAACATTTTCACTCAAACCCCAAAATATGAGTTTGTGGGGCTGCTCTTACGCTTCAGCGCAGCCACTGCCATGATCTCATCTCTCAGACATCCCGTCTCAGGTTCTCAGGTGACAGAGAAATATTGGGACTGCGAATTTCATTTCACCTTCTCCTGAGAGAGGTGCACTAATGGATAGAGCGTCAGAAGTAAACAAGGGAAAAGTGATAGAAATAGAGTAGGGCAGGAGCAGGGAGGTGAAGGAGACAGGCATGTGAGAAGCATTAGCAGATTACTGCGTCAAGCATGATGGGACATGATCTGTTTCGGGCTGAGCCAGATCCCGGTGTTTTGCACCTTATGGGATATGATATTGACTCGGATAGAGCCTTACATTACCCTTTTATGTTACCAAAGATGAATACAGAGAAGGAAGAATCGAACCAGTGATCAAAGTGAATAAAATACTGTAATTTTAATCCACTATTTTGTTCTTTGATCCTTTTCTTGTCCTCCAAGCCAGAGAAAGATCTGATACCGTTCCTCAAGATGAGCAGAGAGGATCTATCACATCATTTCAAGAAGTCATCATCTTTTTGCACCAGGTCCTAAAACCTTACAGAAAATGTCCAATAAATGAATGTTGTATAAAATGACACTGGTCTAGACGTCCAGCAATCTGTCAAATGTGAGGGGGAAAACCTGATGACTGACAGTAATAGGATTGAGACTAAGGAAGGTCAAGAAAGTAATCAGTGAGGGACCTTACTGATCCATGTCACCTGGCGCTGGCACAACAGGGAGCTGCGGTGTTGCACAGTTGGAGCCAGACTGAAATGCAGAAGCGTAAATCCCTTTAAGAGGAATGGTGATTAAAAGATTGTCTTCCTAAACAATGGACTGAACGCTGCAGTGCTTCATTGTTTTAATGCCATTCAACTCTTTCTCCCCCAGACCCATAAAATCATAACACAGCTCTAGTGGAATTCCGGTATTAGTTTCCCACTGAAGGTCCTACACTTTTCAAACCCTGTGCATCAAAAAAAGAAAAGGAAAAGGAAGCCGAAAGTCAGGAAGAGCTCCCCAGACATTGTGATTCCATCTGATAAACGCAAAACAAACAGTGAAGTTCTTCGACAATTATTCGGACGATGAATGCACACCCTGAGGCTCAAAGACATTTAGATGTTGATGTTTCATCGTGACCCACCAACACATCCATCTGTCCGTCTGCTTCCAGGTTGATGGCTTCTTCACGCTGCTGTTCGGCCTCGCCAGCATCAACACGCTGACCGTCATCAGCGTCACCAGATACATAAAGGGATGTCACCCAAACAAAGGTCAGCTCCCACCCCTGTGTATTCAAGTGTTAGAGCATTTAGAAAACATCAGACCAGCGTGTCTACCTTTCTCACATTACAGCTGCTCTTATCTGACAGGAAAGTGTGTTTTTCGGTGCCACTGACACCTCATTACCGACCTTGAAAGCGGGAATAACTACCACTTTTCTTTGGCCAACATGTCATTAAGTTAATTTGAGGTGACATTATCTATTTTCAGGTGCAACTGATGCTGAAGAATGTCTTAATTATATGGAAATTAGGTCGAGCAACTGCCTCTTTTGTCAGTGTGGACACAGGTTTTTTTGTCTTATTTGTGGTTTTTCGTGAAACACAAGATATATTAACTTGTCTGTTTTTTTTTGTTTTTTATTACATTAGTGGTTAAACAATGAATATCTAAGGAATATCATCACCTGTATTATGTTGTAGAGCTGAAAATACTCAGATGTCAACAGACATTGATCTAGATTAGATATTAAAAAATCTGTGTGGTTTCAGATACAAATTAAGCAAATGAATGCTAATAAAACAAACCTTTGCAGGTATAAACAATTGTGTTGTATATTGAATGGTAATGATAGATTTGGAAGGATGGATACAATTTAAAAACCATAGAAGGGGAGAATGGTAAAGCCTCCAAATCTAATGTTTGGCTTATACCACAATTTAACTCCCTTGTTTGGTCCCATTCAAACCCATCAACATACTTTTTCAAAGCTATGAATGGAGGATCTGGGAATTTCTCCCGAATAACAATAGGAAAAAAGGTATGATAACTATTAATGTAGTTGGTTACAATATAAAATTTGGAGTTTCTATGCTTCTTTTTGACTGTTTTTAATTTTTTACCTCAAAATTTAACCTGAGTGAGAATTGGTATTCAAGTAAAATACTGCATGTTACTTTTAAAAAGAAAACGATATACTTTTTTGACCAATTCATTGGGCTTATATACATTCTGTAAAAAACTACATTTTTTTTAAAGGAAGGCTACATTAGTATACAATACTGCCAAAATGTCTCAACATTATTTTTAACCTCTTGATCCTTTAGCATTATTCTTTGTAATACATGTAGATTGGCAATCCAAAATGAGCCAAACATGTAAATAGAGCAAACAGATTTGTTATAAATTTCCCTAAATACAAAGCACATTGACAGCAGAGGACCTTGCAGTCACCAATGTTTGTGAAGGCTGTCAGATTAACAAAAGACTTCATTGTTTAATAAATGTCACAGACATTTCTAAAAAGTCAGGAATGCTGAGTCTTAACATGCCTCTCACTTTTTCTGTCCCTCGTTTGCCAAAGTCCTGACATTCAACCTTTTTAAACTGCCCACAATCAAACAGCTGTGGCTGAAATATGGTAATATGTTGTATTCATGTTGCTTGTTGTGTGTTTTTGCAGCCTACTGCATCAGCATGAACTCCATTGCTGTTTCGCTCATCTGCATTTGGACAGGAGCGGCGTTTTGGTCTGTCGCTCCGCTGATGGGCTGGGGCAGCTACACAGGTCTGTTCTCACACACTGACCTGAAAAAAAAATATATATATACGATTTTTTTTAAGCCTTTATATGACCTGTGTGTCCTTAGATCGAGGTTACGGCACCTGTGAGGTGGACTGGTCCAAAGCAAACTACTCCACCATCCACAAATCCTACATCATTTCCATCCTCATCTTTTGCTTTTTCATCCCTGTGATGATCATGCTCTTCTCCTACGTCTCCATTATCAACACAGTGAAAAGCACAAATGCAATGTCGGCTGACGGTGCAAATACCACCCGCCAGAGGAAGGTGGAGAGAGATGTGACACGGGTAGGTGACCAGGAGAAAAAGTTTATTACAGAGTTTTTTATTGGGAACACTTGATTGCAAAGGTAAAATTAGACTCTTTAAAACGCTACTTAGAAGTGCCCTCTTGTAATGCCAACCCTGACAGTTATTCCCTCATGTTCTTGTCTAGATTTCCATTGTGATCTGCACTGCTTTCATCATGGCCTGGTCGCCATATGCAGTGGTGTCTATGTGGTCCGCCTGGGGCTTCCATGTGCCAAGCACAACCAGCATCCTCACCCGTCTCTTTGCCAAGTCTGCCAGCTTCTACAACCCGCTCATCTACTTCGGCATGAGCTCCAAATTCCGCAAGGACGTCTCTGTGCTGCTGCCGTGCACGCGCGAGCGGAGGGAGCTGGTTCACCTGCAGCACTTTAAGAACATCAAACCCAAGGCTGATGCCACGCCTCAAGCCGCAGCACTTCCTGTCCAGCAGCTGGAGGGGAAGTACAAAGCGGTGGAGAACCCGTACAATCCTGACACCGACTCGGGGGTCAACAGCCCTCTTCAGACTCCTCCATCGGAGCCGGAGGTCTACAACATCGATGGGCCCTCACACATTGAAACATCACAGTACTGGTGCGACAGGCTCTGAGGACACTTGACTTGAACCACTACTTGAATTACAAGTGGAGATTGACAGTAATTTTGTATTTTTTGGTCTTACTCATGTTAATAAACTGTATGTGTAACTGTTGTTAATAAAGTATTCTATGTTTCACACCTGCTGAAAAGAGTTGTCACTTCCAGTATATATTTTTTCGATATCAGTCAATCCAAATTATAACAGCTATACCTTAATCCTGAGAAAGAATCGAGCTGATGAAATTTGTAACAAGACAAGAGATGCACAAACCCAACATCTGGAAACACTGACATGTCCTGAGCTCAGCTGAGGCCTGTAATGAACCAGTATTCTGCCATTTCCCCTGCTGGCCCCAACAGCACTCATGCCATATGTCCTACATTACCCAGGAGATGCCATAGACCAGACTCTCTTCAGCACTGTCATCCTACAGATTTGTATAATTTTAAATCTCCATCCACTGGAGCAGCATCATGTCTGTCAGATAGAGACAGGTTGGAGAAAAAAAAGTTTTCACTGATCTTATACAGCGCTTTCAAACTAAAACACAAACTCTCAAAAAAATGACAACTTTGATGAACTTTGACACATCATGTACAAACTCATGCACACTGGCCATTCACATGCTGGTGTACATAGTAAAAGTTACCTTCACAAAAGCTGTTAGCAAAGACGACAGGGTCAGCAACGCTTTGTAACTGATGATCCATGTTATGTTCTGCACTGGCAGCTGAGGCTAATGCCGGGAGCTTTCTTCCACAAAGGGGTCATGTGACAGGAGCCTGACAATCAACAAAGAGTACGTCCCGACAGAAAAGACCCAATGAGCAGGTGGTTGTGATTGTCTAAATCGTTGTTTCCATACATATGCGTTTCTGGCCATCCAGATTAAAATGCAGCCTCAGAGATTTCAAACTAAAACGGGAACAGCAGCGTTTCCAAACTTCTCCAGTTCTGCAGCTCTAAAAGAGGAGTACTGGAGGCCAGGCGTATCCGGAACAGCATAGAAACGAAAACGTAGACTTGGGATGTAACCTGAATGGGTCTATTTTTACTTAACACTGTGAAAACCCTCCCGACAGGCCATGCGTGAGATCATTTAGGACAATGTCTTTCTGTTGAAAAGCTTTCGGACTAATGTCACTGCTAAAAACTATATACACCCCTCAAATAGCACCAGCTCCTTTTTTCTTTTCTAGCAACATCATTGGGCAATTATCTGCTTGAGCCATGAAGGTTTTAATCTTTATAAAAAGTTCCTGAGGTGAGTTTTTCCTGGTTTCTGCAAAGACCATAATCACACACACACAATGAGCTCTTATACGGGTTCCCTTAAGACCTTTAAATCAAAATGGCAGCTTCAGCCTAACCGTCCATACAACGGATTCTTAGCAGTAGCCGGTGTGGCAATCTGCATAAACCAACAGGCTCTCCCTCTCTCTTCGTGTGTGTCTGTGTGCTCATGTACTGTATACTACAGTGACACACAAACTCCAGAGTGACACTGGATGTGACTTGCAGTGCCTGTGTTTCCCAGACAGGTGTTGATTGGTGTGTTTGTTGGAAGAGGAGTGATTGCTGTGGTGAGAGTTCACACACTCCTTCTTCTTGGTTGTTTTATTTCTCAGTCAGATGATGGGATGAGTGAGATGCAGAAAAGAAAGGAAAACATCCCTCCATTTCCACAAAAAGATGAAGCTTCAAAAGCCAATATGAGGCAAATCTACATCCTCCTGGGCATGCTCGAACCAAGAAAATATGTGGGTTTTTTTTAGCTGTCCTACCACAAAAAAGAAAATCTGACAATCACACACACGCACACCCGTCAGAGATGCGTTCACTCCTCTGTTACAGGTTGCCAGCTCCCTGCATCCTCTCCTGACGGCCCCGGGATACTGATCCTGCCCGGGTGAAGAGCTGAGGACTGAAGTGGGACGGGCAAAGAGAGGGGAAACTCTGGCCCCATCCCGTCCTCCACTTTTAATGAGCGCTCCGATCATGCAGGAGTAAGAGCACCAGGTGGAGAAGCTCAGCGTTTCCACACACGCCCGCTGCAGGGAGAGAAGTGAGGTTTCGAGGGGAGGGAAATTACGCACGGAATTACCAGTTTTATTTGTGTCGCCTGGAGGATTAGTTGACTTTCTCAGGTAAGTTCACCTTCGTTGTCTCACGGACGCAATGGTTTGGAGAATCAGCTCCACACGTGAACTGGGGGTTTTGAGTTGACTGCTGCTGCGTGGCGTGCCTGAATCATTCACTTTTTATATCACGCGTAATTGCGCGTAATAACTGCCTATACTTTTTATCCAAATCTGATTTGTAGCCTCAATAGTGAGAGCTGTGGTGAACTTTACTGAACATTACAGGAGGTTTCTGTGTTTTTAATTCTCATTAACTCTGGTTTCCTTTGCCCTTCATGTCTCTGGTTCCTGTCAGCTTAGGACGTGGGGTTTGACATTCTGCCCAAATAAGCCCTCCGTTGCTCAAATTCAGCGCCTGTTTCACTTTCTGTTTATTTTCCTATTTCTTTTGGTAAACACCTCCTTCCTCCTTCCATCAGTGAGGTTTTCAGCTGAATGAAGTTGGCTTTGTCATGACCATTCATTCCGTCGGCTTCTTCTAATGGCTCGTTTAAAAAGACAAATCTGTAGGAAATGAAGCTGTCAGGCTGCCTGCGCCTTGATTTGAAAGGATCCATTTAGCCAGTGTGATCATTTGCACGCCTCAGAGCTGAGTTCATCCACTTTTGTTTTATTTTCTTGTATATGGTGTTTGACATTTCTCTGTGTGCTCACTCTGACACGTCTCTATGGTTTGACAGATGCTGATTAAACTCAGGTGGTCTCTACACTATGTCCATCTACAGACTACACGCTCCAGCTTGCACTGAAACCAGTGCCAAGAATCAAAGTAATTCAGCCTGTACTCTGCTCCATAAACAAACAATGTCCCAGCAGCAGCCCAAAAGGCTATTGAAGTGACCATGTAGAGACATGTTGGCTTCCCTGGGTCTGTATCTCCAGTGGTTCTTTATAAAGTTGGCTCCTAAAAACAATTGGCACATCTCTCAAGCTTACCTTGCAATTCTGACACCTGTGAATGCTGGGATTTAACACACCCTGGCACAGGGTGTGTGTGTGTGTGTGTGTACTGTCTCCTTTCACACTTAGAACCATGGGGGAATTAGGTCCTCAGCTGATTATCATACTCAAATAATATCCGTCCCCTTTGGTGCTTTCCCTCGTTGTATTTTCACCACTCCAGACAAGGAATGTGAATGCGTGCTGCTGAACTGGAGACAGCTTGAAATACTGTCCTTGTGTTTTGCCTGAAGCTGCGTGTGCCACAAGTTCACCACATGTGACCAAAATAGAACGTTTTAAGGGTAAAATGTGAAATAATGCTAATGCACAAATGCTTCCAAGCACTTTTAAGACAACGCTGCACCAGGTGTGTGTGGTCTGCCACATGTTCTGAGAACCTACTGTGTGCCGGCCTTTGATATACAGATAGCTAGTGTACATCCTGTTTGCATTAGAGCCACCGTCTAACTGTGATGCTTCTGCCAGGTGTGGTTTCCATCCTGCATTATCGGATTTCTGCTGCTCTCTGCAATCTGCCTGCAGGAGCTGAAAATGTTAATTTCGCTGCAACAGCAGGTCTTTTATCGTGCAACTCGACCTTATGTAATCTTGGTTAAGGTTGTTTTGTTTGTAATCCACATTTAGAGAGAGGGTTGTCCAGAATTGAATTGCGTTTTTAATTCCTGAAACTATGTGACTGGTCTGAGCTGCTGGGCTCTCTACAAAAGCCTCTGCACAGAAACTCGCATCTTTGGAAGTGGCTGTCAAATGACTTTGATTTTTTGTTGTTGTACATATTCTCAAAGTCAACCGTCAGCACGTCGATGGTTTGTTTGATTGGTGTCCCCACCCTGCTGAAATAAGATGTTTGAGGATCTCAGTATGGTGAAAAATGTATAAATATAAAAACAGGCCAGCTGAGAATGCCCTGAAGGGACAAGCTTCGCATGCCTTATCACAAGTTTAACACAGGTGTAGTCAAAATATACAACACCCACACAATAAGTGACCCACCCACCCTGTCTGGGGGTTATGGTGGCGCGGAGTCTGAAAGCCCTCACATATCGGGGCTTTCTACAAAGCGATATGATCATGTGACCATCTCAGATCTGCTTTGTTTGTTTTTGGTTCATTTAGCAGTGTCTGTGTGTGTGCCCTCAGGATCTATTATCTACTGTACAGGAAACTCCCCACAGTGTTTGTCAAAGGATATCATTTGCCCTGCAATGCGTTTCATTTCTCGGAGAAGGAGACTTTTTAGAGAACAGATTCATGCAGATTCAGAGGTTTTTCTTTGCATATTTCAATTTCACCTACAGTGATGTCACTCTTCTCTTAAGGGAATCTTCAGAGGAACAGCATCAGTATAAACACTCTTTCTTCTCTTCTCAACATTGGTGGAGCCTGATGCTCACAGTTAAGATTTCCTCGCAGGGGAAAGACAGATCAGATTTGTTGTTTGCTTTATCCAGTGCATCGCACTGACTCACCGCTGCAGGTCTGGCTCCTGCAGAGTAGATGAACATATCTGTCCCAGCTTGTTCCCAACCTCAGATTTCTTTCCCCCGCGAGGACAAATTGTAGTCCTGAATGTGCAGCAGGGATCTACCTGCTTGTCAAAGCACAACGCTGTGGAAAAATCATGTCAGTGCTCATGAATGTCAGATAAAAATGTGGAGCTGAATCAGGGAACGTCCTTTCACTGCCAGCAAATATATTACTATTCACCTTAACGTTATTTGTTACATTTGTAGTGTTTATTCTTAAAGTTTCAATAATTACCACACAACAGGAACCTGCTGCTGTTTAAAACCACAATAGAGAGCTGCACATGGAAATGACTGATAGAGATAACACCCAGAGATCTTGTTAATTTACATCACTACACAGGCGTGCACACCAGCCTGACATGACTGTTTACCAGAGCAGCGCAGGATGATATTGTATAAGAGACCATGGGTTATTCTCTCTTCATATTTTGAAGAATTGTTTGACATTTTGGGAGAAAGATGTTACTTTCCTGTTGAGAGTCTGATGAAAAGATCAGTGAAACATCGCCCCTCGCTTTGTCCAAACATGACCACGAGCAACACGCCAGCAGAGAGGAAAAGGTTGTTTTTGTTGTTGTTCCAGACAATAAGTCAAACATACGTTTTTACACGGTGGTTTTAGTACAGATTAAACGAACAAGATGTAACATGTTAATTACTGAACATTACAGGTGCCGTCAGGGGGATTTCGACACCTTTGGACATATTCAGAATGAATGTTTCCTGGTTTTCCATTTGTTAATGTGCTCCTGGCTGTACCTGCATATTTACTGTACAGACATTAGAGTTATGTTGAAATTCTTTTATCTAGAGAATAAGTGAACTCAATGTTTGTGTCAGTCAACAGAGTTCATTTCTTTCTGAAATATTTGATTCTGAGTTACAATTACTGACAATAAAACTGTAATAAAGCCCCCATGACGTGTTCCATTTCTGTGTTCTGCCTCTGCACTGGTGACAGCCGTTGCCAGAGGCATTCAAATTTCAGGTAGTAAATCCGTCTGTCCCAATTACGTGAATGTAATACCTCTGGATTGCTCCAGGGAATATCTTCAATTTTAGCACAAACATGCATTTGACATGTTTCTGGTCACACATGAAAATTGTATACACTAATTATGACACAATTTCACAAAACATGTCTAATAGGATACAAAAATGTCACTGTGACATTTTAATGTAGGCGGCTGCAAAGACGCGGTCATGTGTTTGTATGTCCTTCAACCTGGAGGAGGAATAAAACCACCAGGTGGTAATTGTTGTGAAACCATCATTCATTCTGGAAAATGTAGCTGAAAGCTAATTTCCCTCTTTACACATTAGAACCTGAAAACAGCACTAGACTTAGAGGTTTGGAGCCTTGCTCAAGGGCACCTCAGTAGTCATATTGAGTTAGGGCCTTTCCCCGCACCATGATTTACTTAAGTGTGATTACAACCAGAAATCTACTAGTCAAAAATAAGACAGGTGTATAATTACGCTGTGTTTTCAGTCGTCCTTCTTCATATTGCTAACGGGCTGTAAACGTCAGTCAGAGCTGCATCACATGTGACCCTGCCTCGGAGGTTGTGTATGATCACATGTTCCCACTTGATCAGATTGAACCTGCTGGTGTGTGGCGGCAGTGACAGACGTGACGCCGCCCTCGTGGGAGGTACAGCATTCCTCTGTTAACAGGGAGGCCTCAGTCATCACCTTCTCTGGGAGGGAGCTCCATCCCAGCACCCTGGCGCGCAGCGGGGCCTGGGGTGGCTCTCACGATGAGTCCACCCACCAGCCACTGTTATAAGATGTGTGTTTTAATACGGATAGTTATCACCAGGGCTACCATTGCTTCAACAGGTCTGGAGCGACATGTCGGCGACCCACCGGTGCTCTTGTCAACGCAGGCTTCGACTTTGCTTGATGTCTTCACGTGGGTGTAACTTTTAAATTGGAATGACAGATGCAGAGAGAAATGCTGTGTCTACTGTAAACATTCAGTGCTTCTAACTGGGAGCCTGCTTGATGTGGTTGTGGGTGTCAAACAAAAGAAGCCGACCGACACGGTTCTCCATTCCTGACTCATTAAGTGATGTCTGTGTGTGCTGGCTAATTGAGTCTGACTCCACAGATAGAGGAGGGAGGACTCACACACGTTTTGTCTCAGCGCCCAGATGTTTATTGTTTAGCTTCTGGAATAAAGGTTAAGACTTTTTATAGCCAATAGCAACGGATCTAATCCTCGAATTAGACAACACAAGGTAGGAAGATAACGATAATAAAATGAATTATAATAATAAATTATATTATCTATCTATCTATCTATCTATCAACTATCTATCTATCTATCTATCTATCTATCTATCTATCTATCTATCTATCTATCTATCTATCTATCTATCTATCTATCTATCTATCTATCTATCTATCTATCTATCTATCTATCTATCTATCTATCTATCAGCACTGTTATTGCCCATAATTGATGTCCAAGTATGATATTATTCTACAAGAAATGAAATGAAATTGTGTAGTTAAATTAATACATATATATATATATGATAATATATCAGTTAATTATAAAAGTGATTATTTACTGTATTTGTAGCTCGTTTTAATAGAGAATTAGAAAACTCTCTCTCTCTCTCTCTCTCTCTCTCTCTCTCTCTCTCTCTCTCTCTATCTATCTATCTATCTAAGGTTGGGTTGTACACAGACACCCGGCTGACCTGCTCAACCAGCGCACCACCCATCACGATGAGAGCATCACTACCTGCCCTCTGCCTCGGTGAGCGACCACTCTGTCTCTCTGCAGGAGGACGCTGCTTTTAGATAAAAAAAATACTCCGGCTGCAACTGTATTTCCCTCTGAATCACCTTTCTGTCTGTTGCACACGACGATCATTACGTCTCTTTGTCTGATATTTATGTGAAACTCTGTCTGCCTCCCCAGCAGTGCTCCTCCTGTCCTGCGCTTGCTGGGCTAAGCCGAACGGATCAAAGAACAAGAAACCAAAGCAAGGTGACATCAGCAACTATCCGGCCTCTAATCTCCATCACTCCCGGTGCCTTTGTGCCCTCTGACTCTCTGCACTGCACTCAATTCACTTCCAAAAGGCTTCATTGTGAAAAACCTTACAGCATTTATGTATGGGCTGGAAACAAAAGTCATCTTATATAACAAAATAATGTTAAACAACTTATTAGGGAATTCCTCTTCCTGTGTCTGTTTGCACTTAGAGTTAATTTATGTTAACATTGGTCTGAAGTTGGTTTAAAAGTGGACGTTTTTATGTATTATTATAATTTGTTACAGCAGCATGTCACTGATCCTGTTTTATTGTTAAGGAGTTCATAAATTTGGACTGAAATCACTACCAGGCTGTTTGTTATAATGGCTCTGCTGATTATTTGGTAAATTAATGAATAAAATACTGATAAATAAAAACAACAGTCGGAATTTCCCAGAGCTCCAAAGGGATAAAACTAAATTGTTTGTTTTATCAGTAGCTAATCTAGAGATGGAGCTTTTCATGGTTACGGCATTTGTTTGTTTTTCTTTCTATTAGTTTGCAGTATTACACAAAAACTACTCACGGATTAGCACCAATGGTGGTTATATAATAATAATAACTAATGGATCTTGAAGAAAAGAATCAGGCACATTCAGGGAACTGATATATACCAGGGTGTGAAATGTGGGGGAGCTAGATTGAATTTGAGGGGACAGTTTGGCCATGGTGGGGATGTGGGCTCAGATTGTGAGCAGGATTATACCAAGACACGGAAATGATTTACACCAAAGTTGGTGGACAGATGAGACCAGATCCCTGACAGAACTTACCATATTTTGATGCCAATAAGGGGCTGATCCAGGAATTTCTTTATAGTTTCTTTAAATATAATAAGAATTGAATCTTGACCTGTATAAAATCCTGTCTTTGACCACATTGCTCTCCCTCCTCCTCCTCCCTCCAGTTGTTCCAGAGATAGAGTGTGATGTCAGGGCGGGAAAGATCAGCCTCCCAGAGTTCATAGCCAAATGTCCTGCACAGTGTAAAGAGACAAAGCAGCAAGTCTACGGGACGGGGGTGTTCGCCTCCATCTCCAGCATCTGCAATGCAGCCATCCACAAGTAAACAGTGGGGCAATGAAACGTGAAGCAAAGTTTGTGTGAGGGACAGAACTGACCAGTAATCCTTATAGCTGATAAAAATGTTTGCGTCCACAGCGGCGTCATCACCAACTCAGGAGGGAAGGTGATCGTGAGGAAGATGGCCGGCCAGAACATTTACAAAGGCAGTAACTCCAACGGGGTGCGCTCTCTGTCTCTACCAAAGTGGAGGGAGTCGTTTGTGGTCTCAGGTAATAAACAAACAAACAACATTGAGCATAGCTCTGTAAAATAAACCCTCCCACCAACAGATGGCTCTGTTGTGTGTTTTTTAGTGGGAAAACCGAAGAAGGGAGTCATCTATCCCGTCAACTCTGGACTATGTCCCTTCAAGACCAACCTACGTGAAGACAAGTGAGAGGAGGCTCATTTCTACACTCTGATATTAATCTTTCATGTGATTATGAGTTTAGGTGCAGCGCCTTTATTTTGTCAATGAGAGGGTTGATAGATGCTGAATGTTTCACAAACTGATTAGGAGTGATTTAGGGAGACTGTTTCTTTTTTTAAATTTGGCAAATTCAATAAAAAAATTTGACCTCATTTTAGCATATATTTAAGACTAGTTTCACACTGAAATAGTTCCCAGTCTTAGACATGCAGAGGCCACCAGATCAGTGATTTCTGGGACACAGTTACTCGATAGACGTCCCTGTGCATGTTGAACTCCGCTCAGGTTGAGCGAGGAGTCGGAGCTCTGCAGTCATGGTGGAGAATGTCAAGAATGCTCTTCCTCCCCATGCATCCACCTACTACACGACCGCCTCCATCTGTCGTCTCCTCGCAGGTCAGAAGGAGGCCAAATCCCCTGTGACCGCCCCGCCTCTGACAACCACACCTGAACCTGCCACGACTACAACACCTGAACCCACCACCACCACTACCACACAGGCTCCAACCACCACCACCACCACCACAACACCTCCGCCACCACCCACCACTACCAAAGCTCGAGCTGCTGTGCACAAAGTCAAGGATGCAGGTACAAAAACCCACCTCACCCACATGTCGTTGTTGCATACATACAACAAGCTAACTCTCTCATCTAAATCAATGGATCCTAGTATGACATGTGGAGGATTGTGTATTTACTCGGATCCAGGATGCCGTTTATGATCCAGTAAAACCAATCCACGCAGCAGCCTGTGTGCCGTCTGTACCTGAGATCGAACTAACAACTTTAGCTGCTTTTAACTGGAATCAACGTGAGGAAAACAAATGTTTGGGGCTGGTAATTACAAGTCACGGCTGCAATTCCAACAAATTACAGCTGGTCCTTGAGTTGGCAACCTGGTGTTCAGGTGATCACCAGACCTTTGATAGTTTTTATGAGACAAAAACGTTATCAGGCGGTAATTGCTGCGACTCATTTGCCCCGTTTTGGATAGAAACACAGCGACAGAGGGTAGACAATGCCGCAGTATCTCAAAGGTATGTGTGTAAATGAATTGGGCTGGGGGCCAGACAACCTCCCAACCATTTCTGTCTCCTTCATTTTCTGAAACATTATCTCTCTCGTCTCCACATTGGCGCCCCATCTGTCTTTCTTCTATCTAGGCAGCAGTCACCCGTACCTTGCCTCAGTGGCAGCGGCAAGTTCAAGTAAGTGGAGCAGAGCAAACGGGGTCAACATTGTAGGGTTTTTTTGGTGCCATGAAGTGGTGCTGTGGTGTTGGTTAACATCAAGGTGGGCAGGAATTTGAGTTTACATGAAGCACGTGTTGTTTACTTTACTTTTGGGGATAGCGTGCATCAAGATTTATTAAGTTTTCTATGTTTAAAGTTATTGCTGGTCCTGAATCAAAGCAAGTTTGTCGATATCGAAGGAACAACTTGTGTATTTTTAATTGAAATCAGTTCAATTCAATTTTGTTCTAAGCTAAAAACTTAAAACAGTGGGACCATGACATGGGATGTAAGCAGATGCTTGAACAAGAACTATTTAAGTTAATATTTCTGTAGCTTATTTAAATCACCAGCGATTATCTTGTCTAAATTTGACTCACATTGTGTGATTGGTATAGGGAAGACACAAATCATTCAAGGACAGAGTCCCGGGCAAGGTATGTCAATCCTCTCACTGATTCTGCCGCTCATGGAAAAACTCCTTTACACAAAAATACATTGATTCAAGTTGAACTTAACAATGGCATTTCTTCAAAGTATTCAGAGGAGGTGTCTATCCGAATAGATTTCTACAGCGTACCAGTGCAGGTAAAGCAAGATTTAATCTCCCTATGTCTTCTTTAATTCTACCTTTTCATAGACTGAAATTGACTCCACGTGTACTCTATCTTTTTTCTTTCTGTGCTGATACAAACTCTGCATGGCGTCTCTGTTCTGTCTCTGCGCAGCTGCTTTAAACACTGCTAACAGTAGAAGAAGAAGCACTAATTCTGTGTCGCTACTGTCAGATTCACTTTAATACAGGATTCAACTACTGTATGTTCAAAGCATTTATTACCTCTGGCAAGGAGGCTATGTTTTAATATGTATCTGTTGGTTCGCAGGATTATGCAAAAGTTACTCAACAGATAAGCATGAAACTTGATGGAGGAATTAAATACTCTTTGAGAACTTTTTGAAAATTCTAGCACTGTCAAAGTAAAAAATATTCCTGGACCTCTGTTCATTCAGATGAGTACTTTTTGTGTAATCCCACTAACAAACAAGATGAAATAATAACCTCCTTGGCAGATTTAATGAAAATGGGAATATTTGTTTCCTTATTTTGCCTGTTTAGTCATTATCACAATTAATGTAAAGGAGAAACCTGTTTTTCTTAATTCAGTCACTGGTCACATTTGCTCGACAGATCTGATTTACAGTTTAGCTATAAATATATATGTTCTTCAATCGTCTTGGCTGCCATTACAAAGAGAGGACATCATATTGTTACTGTCAAATGTGTCATAGTCATCATAAAGTCTTTGCCATTATATATTTATAAATAATACATTTATAGATTTATACTATATTAGTCTTTAATGTGCATCTGAAGATGAACTGAATATGATGTTTTTTCATCGTGTCATCGTTCCCCAAACTCTGGTCCCAGGTCTGCGCAGACAAGAGGCAGGGTCAGCTATCAGGAGACCGCTATCTTCTCCAGTCGGCCCAGGTCAGCCTCATCAACAACACACACACACATACACACACACACACACACACACACAAGGAGACAAGGTGGGACTGACAGGTAATGTGGGTCAAGGGCAGAAGGGGGTGGGTAGATGTCTTTGTTGGAACAAGAATCCAGGAGACGTGGGCTGCTGTAAGTCTGACCCTCATGTCCACACCCATAAGCCCCTGCGATCCTAAACCCCGGGGTCACCACTAATCCACTCCATCAAGCATCTCAGCTAACATTCCTTTGACGATGGCCGCTGCTCTCTGTCATCAGGCACATCCTCTCATTCATGTTTTCATTTTCCAAGATGAAACGAGGCAAACGAAGCTGACTTAAGGCCTGTCAATATTTCCTGGCATATATCCCTTTTGTTTTTGATATCATGCTGCGGTGAAATTGCCTTCAGCTTTGCTCAAAGCGAAACAGCTGGGCTTGTGGATGGAGCCCTCCCGAGACCTGAAGCTCTCTTTTGTCCCCCTTCTCCCTCCTTCTCCTCTCTGCTCCTATCTGCCTGTTTCTCATTGCTACAAACAGCTTTTAACAGGGTTCAGCCAGCCCAACCCGAGCGGACTCCAACCATGAGCCAGTCCAACCCCAGTAAGTATCTCCAGATCCTGACACGAGAATCTTTAAAAGGGGCGTAGGCAGGAGCACACACACTGACGTGGAAATGTTGATGGGTCTGATCAAACGGCTCCAAAACCTTGGTGGAAATGTTATATCAAGCTGCACTAATGTTTACCCTCTGTGGGGATGCTGTGTTTCAATGCATGGCCAGTCTTCTATAAAAACGACGGGCCGGAAAACACAAGCTGATACTCGACTTTCACTGTACCCAGCATGCGATTGGGCAGTAAGTACACAGATATGCCTCAAAGATGAGTGATGATGTGGTTGTCCTGCATTCATCTTGCACCATATCTCCGGGATGTGTGAGACGATAATGAACCCTGGACTATCTCCTTCAGATAAGACCACGATGAGAAGCCTGCTCTGTCAGTACTGTAATAGCATCTTATGACAGATCCCATCTGGTCTGGCCTCTTCGCCTCCCTTGTAAGTGCTTGGAGGGAGGGAAAGTGAGATGAAAGCAGCAGCAGCAGCAGCAGCAGCAGCAGCAAGTGGCCCTGAGCTGATCCCAGACAGACGCCGGATCAGGTCCACAGCGCTGCAGGATCTGGGTCCACTCTGCAGCCTGTCAGGAATAGAAAGCTCTCTCGCCAATCAAACCAGCCGAGGTTTGGCCCACTGAGGAATGCGCTCCTGTTTTTGCTCCTCTGGAATGCAAAACCATGGCTCTCTATAATAAGACAGGACAGTATCTATTTAAATGATGGATACTTCTAAAATGCAGTGTGAGCCGTTTCTAGTCAGGGCATCATTTATCTGACCAGCCTGTGACTGTAGAAACACATGTTACAGAAGAGAAGGGAGAACAGCTTTTAGATAATAATATGAGGTTTTATTGATACCCTTAGAGAAATTCTTTATGCTTGAGGTCAGAGGTCAGAGGCCAGGATCAGCTACACAGCAGCGCCCCTGGAGCCGGCAGCTCTTCGTCAAGGACACTGCAGCCGGGCGGGTGGATGCTCGGAGACGTTAAAGGTCTGAACTCTGATTTATGAGTTGAAGGGTCTTCTCCCCAGTCACTCTGCCACCCGGCTGCCAAGAACAGATGTTTTATTTTATTGCTCAACCTTCTGGAAAAGTTACGGTCCAGTTAAGCTTTGCTTTTTGTTGTGAGATGTGACCACTCGACGACCACAAGAGATCTGTGATAAGCCTCTGGGATTCTGATTGATGGGTCCCTTGTTTGTGTATTTTAACCAACACTCCTGCAGACAAATTGTAGCCTGAGTTACAACTCGATGTGAGGATCATATCCCTGTTCCCAGTCTGACCTTGTGGCCGCAGGGAACACTGAAGTGGTTGTGACCTGAGGGTTAAACTGAATCCTTTTTAAAGCACCTGTTTCATCAGAAAGAGCAACATTGCTGTCTGCTCTACAGCGCTGGGTCTTTGACCAGCATCAGATAAGACTAATCTCTGCGTCCAGCTATCTACACTGTCCCTGGTTTGACACCAGCTTTAGAATAATAATCCCACGCTTCACTGGGCGGCTGGCTGGGCTCTCCCGGCCCGACCCAGTCAAAAGCACTGGCTGCCACCCGATGGGAACCTTAGAGCCCTGGCTGGGTGTTTTTGTAAGCTACACCGCAGGGAGGGGTCAGCCCAAGTGTGTTGTCATGGCTCAGTTAGTTTAGGACGGATGAGATGAACTGTTATGGTCCTCTCAGCTGTGCAGGCTTCAACAGTTCAGGTGCAACCTGAAGCCATGCAAGAGTCGAATTGATTGAACTGCTGGCCACGTCGAAGTAAAACTTTGAGTCCATGTGAACAAGTTGTGATGCCAGGAGCAGCACATGGAGAACACAAAACAAATGAGAAACACATTGAAATAGGTTTCCCTCCGTCTCTCTAGCCTGCAGGTAGAAAGAGAAAGGCTCCACTGAAATAACCTTTAGCCGCTTAGTGCCTGTCTTTGAGTGACAGACTGTACGTGTGGTGTCTGAACGCAGCGTGCATACCCCACTAACAATGTGGCGGGTTTA
The DNA here is from genome assembly GCA_038501795.1 of Pseudopleuronectes americanus. NCBI lineage: Eukaryota > Metazoa > Chordata > Actinopteri > Pleuronectiformes > Pleuronectidae > Pseudopleuronectes > Pseudopleuronectes americanus. Next base: position 8,117,126 of record CM076729.1, on the reverse strand, counting down.
GTGGAGGTCACAAGCACCATTCTCCTTTGCACCAGCTTTTCTAATCTTCCCACTCTGCACAGCTTTTCCCAGAAGGGATTGGCCGGCCCCATCCCTTCCTCGTCCCGATTGGTTCCCTGGAGCTCGACGTCCATCAGGTATCAAAGAAATGGTCTTCCTTCTTTAGCAAATCTTAAACGCAGGGTCTTTGACAAATGCTCATCAAACCATCTGTGATAAATGTTGTGATTTATTAATCCAGTGCCAACAGTACCATTTTAGAGTTGTCACCTACAGTCAAAATGATCAGGGCGACATTAAAACCTTGAATGTAACTCTGACGCCTCCACCTTCTCTGCTGCACGTTCAGATGGTAGCTATACAGCTCCAGACTCAGGATACACATGGAGCGAGACTGACACACCTGAGACCGGAGGTAAGTCGACCTCCCTCTGGGACGGCACGTGACAGTTTGGTGTGTGCTGCCCCCACTCACTGTGGCAGGGTACTTCACTCTGTGTCCATTTAAGATGCATGTGCACGTCTGTGTGACTGATGCAGTTTGGGATCTACCAAGCTTGTACAGTGTGTGTTGAATTGGCTCCACATGTAAGTACATGCAGTTTCTCTCAGGCGTTTACATGCCATCTGTCTGCCATGTGAGAAACTCCTGTAGATGGCATGTGAGAGATGAGAGAGACTCAGCGAGGTGATGATTGTGCACAAAGCCGTGGTTTTCACTGGTGTGGGATTGGTTGGGGGGAACTAGTGACCAATCACAACCATGGAAATGTGTGCTTTTGCTCTCTGAAGTTCATTGTAGGAACACTAACTGGTTTCAAAACCTCCTCCTCTAGCTCGGGATCCCAGGCCTGATATCTCAGACTATGAGCGCTGGTATTATAACTTTGGACCGCACCGTAAGTGTTCTTCTATTCTCTTTTCTGGGAACTAACAAGTCCTGGGGTCGATATGTGTGGATTTCTGTTTAAATATCAACATTGTTTGACTATTTTCTTTAAGTCATGACCACTGTTTATGCTATTCCTCTTTCATTTGGGTTTCAATTAATTAGGTTGTGTCATTGTCTTTTTTACTTTTGGTTTGAAATATCCATTAGTGTTTCTTAAATTATTGTGGTAACACCTGTAGCCTATGAAAGAAGTAATCTATGCCTGAGCCATTTCCAGCTGCATCACAGAAATACTCCCACACATCAAGTTAACACAATGTAGAGTCGATGGGAATTGGCTGTAATTCCATGATGTCTTTACATTTGTTTCACATGTGTCGGTCATCACTGACTGATCCTGTCGTAACTTTTAGCTCCACGATCCACTGACTCAGATGTCAACCATAAGACGCCAGTGGATGCGACCCATACTCGAGGTGAGCAGTGGTTACCATGGCTACAAAAATCTGTTTCTATGAAATGATAGGTGTTGGCCTGTACACAATCCTCTCTCCATTAAATATTGTGATTTTCCTGAATGCCACTGAATAAATTTTCCGACATTTTCAATTTATCACAAAAATAAATCCACCTTTTAGCATAGCTGCCACGGTAAGTGGTGTTGTTAGTTGAGGAACTTGCGAAATCTGTTAACGTCGAGCTTGTGTGATATCATCTATGCAGTGGAGCCAGTGGATGCCTGGAAACCAGAAGCAAACATTTATGAATCAGGTAAGATAGTCTGTGCTGCAACACGCTCCTCCGCCTCCTCTTCTTCCTTTTATCTGGCTCCAATACGACTCACTTTGCCAGTAACTCCTCACGTCTGACTGTAAGTACAAACCAAACCGAGGCCGACCAAGCAAAAGAATCTGGGTTTTCTGCTCGGCCTTTAATTGAAGGGATTTGCAGTCAAAGTCAAATGGCATGGTTGCCTGCGGATAAAATAATTTCCTGTTTGGCACCATTTCACCACAACAAAAAAACTGGTTTGGTTTTGGATCTTTGTAAAGTGGGCAGCTGGGAATCAAACGTGTACATTTTAACAGTCAAACTTTCAGGTTGTTTCTGCCAGAGTTGACCTTTTCTCCTGGTTTCCAGTTAGAGAGTTGAACATTGGAAGTCGGCCTTAGATGGTGAAAAAGCTGTTGGTGCAGACAAAAGCTGTTGGTGAGATGATACACAAGCATCATCTCACTAACAGCTTGGCACAAGTCAATGATCATTCATTTTCATTTTTTAATAAGCCATCGCTTTTAAGGGCACGAACAGTCGAGGGAAATTTATGAAACTTTATTCTCCATATTATGAGATTAAGAGTAAATCTCTTTTAAATATGGGTTTCTTAATTTTCAGGATTCAGCACAAGGGAGCAAGAACCTTCACCAAGAGCCCCTGAGCCTGCGTCCCAGGGAGACCCAAGTAGGTCCCACATACATCACATGCAAGCTTCCATATGTGAAATGAATATCTGAATATGTTATCATCAGCCTTTCTTTGTTAGTTAGCAGAATTACAATAAAACTGAATGATGTGGCCAATGAGTGCAGATCTTGTTCTGGGGGCGGACCCACACTTTATTTTATACGTCCTTTAACATTTTCTCAAAAGAATAATTCATAGAACTAGATCTAGTGAATTAACATGTGGTTTCATAAGAGCCCTGTTTCAGAGGTAAGCACTATAATGATTGATATTTTAGCTAAATGAGTCATTGCCTTAGGGTTTGATAATCCCTGTGAGGTCATTAAAGTCTCCCGATGGCAAGATCTGTTACAAAGATATCCTGTAATTATTCTTTCCTGTAAACAAACGTGTTTACGATCAGTGTTTCCCAGCGAACACAATGTATGTATCCTTTTGTTCTAACAAATGGTACTGAATGTATTTGATGCATTGGCAGACATGTGTGTCATATCACCCATGTGCTTGTGTGCGTGTATAAAAAAACAGGGGCCCACTGGGGCAAACCTGGCTCATGCATTACTCCCTGAACCTGCTGTGACCTTCTGGCATGTCCTGTTCCTGCAGACTGTAAGGTGGACCTGGTCTTCCTGATGGACGGCAGCTGGAGCATCGGGAAGCGGCGTTTCAAGATCCAGAAGGACTTCCTGGCTGAGGTGGCTCAGACCATCAACGTGGGCGTAAATGGACCCATGATGGGCCTCATCCAATACGGGTAACCTCCCTTTCCTTGTCGTGTTATTACTTACCATTGATAGATGAGGAAAAGATCATGTCCTTACTTTATGTCTTTGTCTGAAGAGACGACCCCGTGACGGAGATCAGTCTGAAGTCTCACTCCAACTCCAGAGAGCTGAGGTCGGCCGTAGATAAGATTGTGCAGAAAGGAGGCCTCTCAAATGTGGGTGAGTAACCCGCTGTTAGGCTGCCAGCTGCAGTAAATGCCTACAGACACAAGTGTGAAAGTGAGAGGGCTGCAGTTATCACGTTGGTTTACTACCCAGGCACATTTTCGCATGCAAGGATAGAATTAAGTCTAAATTTGCTGCTAGACGCTGCCGGATAAATTACAGTCCTGCTCCCGTAAGTCTTGTTTTTCCTACTGCTCTGACCAAAAAGCTTTTGGCTTCACCAGCCCAGGGGGGTGCAGCCTGCTCTGGTTGGTGCGTCAGCGTGCACCCACTGTCTTTATAACTTGCGTGTTGATACAAATAATAGTTATTTGGGTAGGAAGTGCTCTCTAATCAGAAAACAATACGAGCGGATTTAAAAGCATCTACAGAGCCCTCCCTGGTCCTGGCATTGTTCAAACCACCAACAAGACTAAATGATAGGATATCACAGTTTTAGTGATAGTATAAAGCGATGCACTCACAATAGAGATGTGTGTATTTTTGTGTACTAAATACATAGGCTGCTTTGTTAAGTTTTTCTTGGCAAACAGGATTTTTTTATAGAAGGATGCCTTTCTACATTTTGGTCAGGACAGCCCCCCAAAAACAGATTTCTTACAGAATTACTAGTATTTATTAAGTATTATTATTAAGTAATTATTTTTTTGTTTCATTTGATTTTTAGCAGTATCTATATATTTTATCTATGTGCTGAATAAAGACTTTGTGAATAACAGATTAGCTTGATTCGACAGATTCATGCCTGCGTTTCAACTACTTGCCTTTACGTGCAGTTTAACCGTCTCTCTGCTGCCCTCTGGTGCCCCAACAGGAAAGGCCCTCTCCTTCATCAACAAGCAGTACTTCAGTGATGTCAATGGAAACCGTGGAGGGGCCCCCAACGTGGCCGTGGTGCTGGTCGACGGCTGGCCCACGGACAAGGTGGAGGAGGCCTCTCGTTCCGCCCGGGAGTCGGGCATCAACATATTCTTTGTCACCATCGAGGGCGCCGACGACAATGAGAGGCAAAACCTGGTCGAGGCCAACTTCGTTGACAAGGTGGAGTATGATCTGAGTGCTGGCTGTTGCCCTCGTGAATCTCTTGCTGATCCAGTTGCCATTCTTCTCGGACTCATGACTCGCTGATTCTGAAATACACATATTCCATGCGACGCACACATTTCGAGGATAACGTTCATTAATGACCACTGCACATGAGCATCCATAAATCTGGCTTTAAATCATAGGGAAAAGGTGGCACAATAATAAACCAGAACTGAAAATCAACATGTACAGTATATTATATAGGTTATCACCAGTATCAAAGTAATGAAGTCCTGGTTGTGTGTATTTCTTCGGGTACAGTGCAGACTAGAATGGCAGTCAGGAGTAGAAAGGATCAATGGACCCCTGGAATTCTCCACCAAATCTGTCATTTTCAACTGAAACCACATTTAGATCCACTATATCCAGATTTGGTATGGTATGTGTCCGAGATGTCAAACATACCAGTTTGAAACTCACTTTGTCCTGCGCCCCACAGGCCGTGTGTCGGACAAACGGCTTCTACTCCCTGCCTGTGACCAGCTGGTTCGCCCTGAGGAAGGCCGTGCAGCCCCTGGTGAAGAGAGTGTGTGACACGGACCGCCTGATGTGCAGCAAGACCTGCCTCAACGCCAACGACATCGCCTTTGTCATAGACGGCTCCAGCAGCGTGGGAACAGGCAACTTCCGCACGGTGCTGCAGTTCGTGGCCAACGTGACGCGGGAGTTTGAGATCTCTGACACGGACACGCGGGTCGGGGCCGTGCAGTACACCTACGAGCAGAGGCTGGAGTTCGCCTTCGGCCAGTACAACAACAAGGGCGAGTTGCTGAACGCCATCAAACGCATCAACTACTGGAGCGGTGGGACCAGCACCGGGGCCGCCATCACCTACGCCGCGGAGCAGCTCTTCAGCAAGTCCAAACCCAACAAGCGCAAGATCATGATCGTCATTACAGATGGCCGCTCCTATGATGACGTCAGGGCGCCTGCACTGGCTGTCCATCGCCAAGGTCAGAGGTTAACCACAATAGAATCTGAAGAAAAAAAGAGAGAAATGGTCAATACATATCAACTTCACTCACCCAAGTAAAAATAACCAATGATCATATTCTGAAAAGATTGTTTTTGGCTCCTTAACTCTTTAGAACTTTAGGATTAACACTTTGACCCAAAATCAACAATGCAATTATACAAAAAGGTTGTTAAGTGTGTGTTTGTGTTTGTCGGTTAACAGTGAGGTGTCATGCAGCTGTGACAAACACATGTGAGGCCTTGTGTGTGTGTGTGTGTGTGTGTGCGTGTAATCCTCTGTCCCGCCCTGTGATGCAGGTGTGATCGCCTACTCCATCGGCATCGCCTGGGCCGCCCAGGACGAGCTGGAGTACATCGCCACGGACCCCGACAAGGAGCACTCCTTCTTCGTGGACGAGTTCGACAACCTCTACAAGTTTGTGTCCAAGATCATCAACAACATCTGCCAGGAGTTCAACTCACAACCCAGGAACTGAGGACGGACGGACGGACGCTCGGGCGGGTGTTAAGAGGGACGTCCCGATCATGGGCCTGACAGGACGCTGATTGTAAATGGACTCACTCTGTTGCCCAGATGGTGGAGCTGGATTGGCTGCAGCTCCCCCACGTTTGAACGGGGAGGGGATTAGGCTTCGAATTTAGGTGAGGATTGTGTGTTTTGGTCGAAAACAAATCTTAAAGTGAATCAGCATTTGGTCCCAAGCGGTGCTAAAAGTAAAGACACAGTGACGTCGTAACTTCTCATGTGGTCCCAGTTGTTTCTCTCTCGGTGCCTTAAAGGAACAGGATTCCTGAGCATTTAAAGTGACGGTACCACTCTTTAACGAGACACCTTTTATAGTAGGTCTGTAAGTTGTGCCTTTTTTTCCTCAGTAAATTGATTTCCAATGCTCTGACGGTCAATAATAAATCATTTATATGGTGTCGTTCCCCATTTAGCATGAAACGCTCGACTTTATCATGCAAACCCTCAATGTACTGTTGACCTTTGACCCTCTGGAGAGAAGGTGCAGAACATCTGGAACAAAATTCATCTGTCAACAAACAATATATACTCAATAGTAACGAACAACTTACAGACGCCTCATAACGGGTGCCGTATAAAGAAGTGGTACCAGACTGACTAACAGAAGCGGCCTAACTGGGACATGGTGCTTGCAGAGAAATGTAGACTTTAAAGCATGCCTAGCACTTCCTCTTCTGGCTTAACAAACTTCATAAACTTAATAATACGGTGCTTTTTATACACTTCTCTGTGAAGAGGATATTCTTTCTTAGAAATGGTGCATTTTGATCTTCCTAAGGGGAGAGACTTGTTAGTAGGGACATTGTTAAAGTTCCTCTGTACGACATTGGTGCTGACATACGAGTGGCAGGTGAGAACGAGGCTCTTGTGAGGCGGCAACATGGAGGAAGGAAGTGGACCTGTGTGAGCGGTGAGGAGGGAGGAGCTTGTGTATCTTGAACGCCATCTTTCCCGTCGCTCTTTGTTTTCTAATCGTGTGGCTGCTTCTACCATCGCAGGCGTTTCTCTTTTGTTTGAAGAGTATTTATGATTTGTCTCTGTCGTGTCCTGTTTGTACATATGCATATTAAAAGCCTTTCGCTATTAATGTTCAGATAATTGATCAATGTTTTTTTTTGTTGCAATTTTTAATAAAATAAAGAAAATGAAGAGAAATTAAAGTGGCTGTTTTTCTCCTGAATCTTTTGTTGATGCGATTGCTGAGCTTCTAGCGACACGACACATATTTTTCCGATTCAGTTCAATGTTCACGGGATAAAATTGTATGACCATTCCGAATAGTCGTCCATAAATCTGCCTAGAAAACATAGAGGTGCATCGTAATACACAAGACCTGGCCTGAGAATCAATACATATTTATCTGTGTCAAAGTGATGCAGTCCTCTCACCTTCTGCATTAAATCCCTCACTTTCGTTTGGACATTGTTATAAACCAATTAAAAGATACAACTGTTGATTCCCTACAGAGTCCATATTATCTCAGCAACATATTGGTCATATTTAAAGGTTTCTGGCAGCGTAAAACTCCAATACCCTTTTTTTTCAAAATTAGGATCGATAATGATTATATACATTTATATATCATAGATTTTTATCATCTAGATCCAAGCATTATTCCCTCAGAAATTGGTGGAAATGTCAACAAATGCCCCCTCAATAAAAATCCTGGACGCATCTTTTTGTCCCGATCCTCACCAAAACTTTGTGGGTTCTTTCTTGGACCATGCATCATTCTCCCATCAAATTTTGTGGACATCTGTTGAATAGTTTGTCCTTCTGATAAACAAAGACAACAGGGATGAAAATAGAACAAATACAGGCTATGAGAAACCTCCTGATCTGCACCGGCGATCACGTTTGTTTTCTGCAAGTTTAACAAACAGTTCTGTCAAATGAGCGACATCAGAGTCCGGGTAACATTTTACAGCAGGTTTTATTTTTGGAACATACTTTCATATACAAACCAGTGACTGAGAAAATGGCTCATTAGAAGCTGTACTCTACACGTACAACACCTTGATTGATCTTTTCAAACCCAGGATGGTTTTCTCCTCTCACAGTTTTGCAATAAACTGGAATCTGCAGGACGCTTCTCTTCCCTCAGTGTTGAATGGTTTACGCTTTGTGTCAAATAGTCCTACAGTACTGTTCTAATTTCTTGCTAAACACTGGACTACTGTAAATATCTGAACATGGTACATCACACTGTAGTCAAGCATGTCCACACAGTTGGGGAAAACTACATACAGTACAAGCCATTCAGTTCAAACAAGAGCAAACTGGCCAAAATTAATCAGTTCTTCCTAAAGTGGACATTTAGAACTAAGTCTGAATTGTAATTATATAACCAAGATGGTTTACTTTGGACACATGTTTGTAGTCTTACTTCTGAAGTGTACGGTTACTTGAATCTAACAAACAGGCATTATAGTTAATGGTCTGTATCTACCAGCTTTGCCTTGAAATGCACACAATTTTATCCCCAACCACACTTATCAAAAAGGAGCACTCAAACTCACGCTGCACAGTAAATTTTAAGACTGAATATATATTTTGTTTATTATAAGCATTTGTAATTTTACATCCAATGTTAAAATCGACAACATTGTGACAACCAGCTCCGTTCCTGCGCTGTGCCCCTCCCACCCCCTGTCCCCCCAAAAAACAAGCTTGTTAAAATAAAAATTTCAAGACCTTTTTTAAAGCAAAGGCACATTTTTCAATACGTGTTTTAAAAAGGAAAATAAAGGCAGGCCAGCAAGCAGAGTCAGTCTGGGAAGCGAGAGAAGACGAAGAAGTGAGAGGCAGGACAGCTGCAGGAAGCAGTAACCCACATTTCTGGAACAACACAACACAAAACCTGACTTGGAGGATTTATCCTGGACCTCGGTTTGTGTGAGAGCAAAGGTCGAGGGCCCGGGGGGATTGTAGGGTGAGCGTGAAGTCACAGGGGCAGAAGACCGGCTTGAAACCTCATTTCTCCACTTCACACTCTATGAACACTTGTCCTGAGCCTCCTAGCTGCGGAGGTGGAGTTGAAGTCTGTCTGTGGGGGCGCTATGACTGGTCACACCCAGGCCTGCCTGGATGGTAGACGGGGAACTAGAGAGCAGTTCTCCTCCAGACTGGCCTCCCTGCTGACCCCTCCTGTGGGGAGTCATGGCCCATTTGAGGCTAGCAGCTACATAGTCTGCCAGTCCGACAGGAAACCAGTGGGCTGTGTGAGGTGGGACTGGACCCGTGCCCGAAGTTCCTTCCCTGGCTGTGTCTCTATTGGTCCCTGATCATGGGAGGCTGAGTCAGAGAGCAGGGCTGCAGGGAGAGACGGCGCTCCGCGTCATACAAACACCTTCGCGAGAGCATCTGCGCCGGCGCTGGCAATGTAGCATTTAGTTGGATGGAACGCCACGTCGTGGATCGATTCCTCAAACTTCTTTCTGTGAGCTGTGAACTCCTGGATGCAGGTTTTACTATCCAGGTTCCACAGACGGATAGAGCAGTCATGACCTGTGGAGGAGGAGGAGAGTTGTTGTGTGGTGTGAGGCAAAATTACTGTGAAATCCACAGAAAGCAATGAGTAACTGTGAGCATGAAAAGGTTTGTCCTAAATCTTGAAACAAGACATTTAAGGAATATATGGAGTCTGGGAAAACATTACAGATATTATACCAATAAAGAAGTGGTTGCATGTGGTATTCAGAATTGCCTGAAAGATGATTAAGCTGTGAATATCAATCATGACCAAATGTATAAAGCGAAAACAAGAAGCTGCTGATTAAGACACTTACTGCCTGACATGAGATAAAGGCCGTTAGGATCAACAGCTAAACTGGTGACCGCATCCAGGTGAGCCACCATGGAGTGGATCATCTTCCCACTGTTGTTGTCAAAGAACTTGATGTGTCTGTCCTCCTGCGCCGTGATGGTGATGGGAAGAGTCGGGTGGCTGAGGACCTTATTGATCTGACAGGGAGTGCCTGGTTAAAAACAGACAAACACATTAGTCACCTGGAAGAATTTTGGATGAATACAAAGCAAAATGTATATTCTACCTAAATTCCACAATATATACTGACCACACCAACAAAACAAATACACACATCAATATAATAAAAAGGCGCAGGTTGCTAATATCTGTATCATTCAGAAAGATCAACAACAACAATAATACATTACAAACTATGTCTGCAGCAATTATTCTTAAAACAGAACTTTGACTTATTAACTTAAATCTTAATGCAGACATTATCAAACAAAAAGGGATGATTGTAGATAAGAGGTTACACTTTTCTGTCCTAAACCATACAAACCTGAGAGAAAACTAACCAAACTGAACCCGACAGGCCTTCATTTGATGCAGTTAGCCTTGACACACACGGTTATTGCTTGTTTCCCCCCGATTCCTGACAGGCTCAGGTCAGGTGTCTGATTTACTTCCAATAAGTGTTACTTGCCGTTAACCAAACATCTTAATCTACCAGAGCACTATGATTCAATTTAACAAGTGTTTTATTAGCCTGGAAATAAAAAGGGAATTGATAACCTGCATGGTTATCTCTATGTACAGATTCTGCATTTGAATTGTTTGACTCTAGTAGGGTTAAAACAGTTTACAGCGAACGTAGGACTGAGTCTTGCCCCGGATATCTGCCGCCTCAGGCCCAAAATATTGGCTGTTGCCCCCAGAGGCCAATTCATCATCAGGCTGGCTCTGAGATTGGATTTGTGTGTTAGGGTTTAGCATTCATGTGTTAGAGTTCATAGTCAGTCAAACAGTAAAAGCTATTTTGGCCTCCTGAACCCTCAAACCATTGTGTTCATCCACTGTTTGTGATCCACTGCTCTGAACCTACCTGGCTCCAAGTTGGACTCCAGACTGAGGACCAGCTGACGGGTCTCCATGTTGAAGAGACCAATTTCCCCGTTTGTGAAGGATGTGACCAGGTAAGCTGGTTCACTGCACACCAGGTCTACAGAGGAGGGGACTCCCAGTTCTACACAGGAAAGCAGAGAATTTAAATCTTTAAAAACAAAAAACATTCAGGAAAATGTTTTTAATCATTACATAGAAATCAGGTCTGTACGTTTGTTTTCGTTGAACACAGCAAGAGCAGGGGAGGTGGTGTTGGCATCCCACAGCCTCACAGTCCCATCTGCAGAGCAGGAGAGGAGGCGCTGGTGTGCACTGCTGTATACCAGACCCCAAACGGAGTCAGTGTGTCCACTCAACTCTCCACGAAGCACTGACGGGTCTGTCACAGAAACATAAGACAACTTTGTAGTCTTTGTCGAGATGCGAGGATTGTCAAATGAAACCACAAAGGCAATACGTGACTCTAAAATGTTACCGTAGGAGTCGTAGGGGTCGATGTTGGGATTGGGAGTGTTCCAGCACTGAATAGTTCCGTCGACCCCTCCGCTGAAACACTGCTCCCCTGTAGTGCTCATCACCACACTCAGTACTGCCCCCCTGTGGTATAAATATTGATAAAATTGTAAGCAAGCAGGAAATACTAAGCAATAACAGAAAAAAATGTTTTATTAATGTGCAGTGACTTTACCTGTGGGCCCTGAAAGTGTAGATCGGTTCCACATCTAAAGACGTACTCCTGTGGGCAAACAGCGCTTTCATTAATCTCCCATACAAAAAACAGCAGCAGCACTTAATTCTTATGTGCTTCAGAACAAATTCAAGAAAATAGGTGTATTAATAATTTTTTTATTATATAAAGCTATAAATGGATGGACAATATACTGCTGTGCCAAAAGTTACTGTTGTATTTTTACATTACCCTCGACTCTCATATGACTCCAGCCTCTAAAAATAAACCCATCACTACAGGCTGTGTGTGAGCTGCGGAGCTGTGTTATGACAAAATGAGACTCTGGGAGGAAAGTCTCGTCAGATCTTTGTCAATTGGGAACAGTTACCTGTAGCTGAGCCGTGTCACAGCGCAGCAATGAAATAAGCTATGATACCTATGGGACTGTAATCAAACAACCAAGCTTTTCTTTCTGATGATGCCGTTGCGAGGAGACAAGGAGGCGACTACACTCCACACACACTACACTGCTGTCTGAGTGCTTAGTGTCTCTAAAAGAGCAGATGAGGGAGGAGTGGACAGCTAATCGATACTATAGTACATTATAAATGGTTACTTCTCCTTCTAAGCAACAAAAATCAATGAGAAATCCCTCTTTTGTACAGGAATAGTGTCTTTTAAAAACATAACTGGGAATGAGGGGAGTCTTACTTTTTGGCAGGGGCTGTCTTTTGCAGGTTCCACATTTTGAGCGTGTGGTCCTCTGAGGCGGTGATCAGGACGGGCTCCACAGGGTGGAAGACCAGAGCCCGAATCCCATCGAAATGGCTCCGCAGGGTGAATTTAGGGTTCCACGTTTTCCTCATGGCATCCTTATTGTTGCCGATCTGGAGAGAGAGAACCTCATCAGAGCTCAACATCCAATTAAGCAGCTTCATTCCATGTAATCGGTACTCTGAGCTTCAGTTAAATCCTGATTAATACACCATTAAACACATGAGTCAGTTTTTTTTTGAGAAAGAAGAAATAAATAAAGATTTTCCCTGAAAATGGTTCGGTGGTCCATTCTGCCTTTTCCTACTTACATCGTATGCCAGGCTGTCGGCCTCGTTGGCCACGGTGAGTCCGGCCAGTTCCCCCAGACCCAGCTCGCTCTCCATGGCCTCTTCTGTGCCCATAATGAACGACTTCCCTGAGGTGGGTGGGAAGGTCAAAGCCTCAACTGGGGAAAGAACACATAAAAAAATAAATACACAATCACTGCTGACAGAGTTAACAAGGGGGTGAAGCGATTTTAACCGAAATCTGCTGGTCTTTTCACTCGAGCACCTTCATCCGTTCGATTCCCCTCGTGCTCGTTGAAGCGGGCCACGCTGGGCCGGGATTGGGGGGCAGATGGCGGCTGCATGTGAGACAAGTCCTCTGCGTCTCTCAGGTTGGCGAGCATGTCCTGCAGTTTGGACCGGTTTGGCCCTATATAACAAGTCAGGTAAAAAGTGTTAACAAACAGAAAGGAGAGCAATGGAGGGTGAAAAGGAATACAAAGAAAATAAATAATGCAAAGTATTTTATTTGTGTGAACAAGCTGAAAAAGAGAAGGCAGAGTGAACATGGAAGGAAAGCAGCACTGAAACGGAAGAAAGTAAATTAATAAATTATAGTGTGTAAAAGAAATAGAAAGGAAAGGCAGTCAGCAGCAGAGTTCCTGTTAGATTAGTTGGAGTTGGGGTATATTTATCTCTTAGTGCCGGCAGTGTGGAGGAAGGGATTTTAGATCAGGCGCTGGATTTTGTGAGATTCCAGACAGAATAATTAACTTGACCAACTATTGATGTTTACAAATGTATATCATTTCAGGTAAAATAGGCCTTCAACTCTGGTGCAAAGAAATAAAGTAAACAAAAATATCACCAACTGATCTCCTGATTATCTTCTCCACACAACCACAAAAGTGATGAAGCACTGATCAGGCATGAAGAACAAAAATATATATTTTTTTAAACTGATAAGTAAACAAGGTTTTGAGAAGAATAAAGTGAGTCGTTAATATCACAACTCAACCAGAGTAGCTTCTGCCTAATTAATATAAATTCTAAGAGCTCCCAGCCGCTGAATGAGTCTGAAGGGGGCTGTTACTCTGAGAGTCACTTCACTGTCACTGACAAAGATTTTCACTGATCATAATTTACAACAGCAGCAATATACTTATTACTGTAGTATCAACATGGCTGTCAGATAAGGATGAAGATGGTGAAATATGTTGTTATGACTGGAGAAGATTTCATTGCGAGAAACACATGACTGTGGAGTCCAGATTGGACACAGGTGGACGTGTCATCACGATCACATTAATCTGTTGATATCTGACTGTGTGGACAAGATGAAGTGAATATAAATCAAAATGTTAAAACGGGACAGAAAAAACATGCATCAAGCATCACGGGACAAAGATGGCAACAGATTTTGTCTGGGCAGGAAACAGGAAACATTGAAGATGAAATGACAGACAGGAAGACAGAAGGCTTAAACAAGGAGCAGCAAGAGAAGGAGATGAGAAAAAAACAGCGAAGATGTTTTTGTTTCTGATTGAGGCCGTTTGGCTGAAAGTCAGGCTCTACAGAGAGAGGAGTAGGAGGAAGGGAGGGAGGCGGCGGCAACGCCTGGCAGGACTTACTCTTCACCCCCTTTTTCCCCTTGCGCTCCTTTCTGTACTGCTCCTTGAGTTTGGTTATCATGCCCGGGTCCACGTCCCAGGCCTCAGAAATGGGACCTTGCTCGTCCTTCTCTACACAGGGTGGGAACAAAACCAGACCGAGAGGCTGTTGAGCTACTGCCCTGGAAGAAGCCCGATGGGCCTGGCACAGTGTAGACCTCTCTTAGACTCCTGCTCTCATGGAGGCATGATAAACCTCCAGGAGAGCTGTAGGCTTTAGGACCGGAGATGAGTATTTCACGATTATTAGCACCTCTGTAAGTGGAAGCAGCTTCACAGCCTTCTTGTTTTTAATATTTTTTTTCAGAATTTCTGTTCTATAGGAAGAGGTGAGGGTGGTGGAAAGGAAGTTAATACCATGTGGGGAGTTCTTTCATTTGAACATTTGGATTCTGAGTCATGAAAAACATATAAATCCTCTCCATGAAATTTTTCTGATTGTTTTATAAACATGACTCAAATACTCAAACCCACGTTCAAATACAAAGACACATCTCAGCATGATATTAAACCCATTTTTTGGCTTTAGTCTGAGAGACTCAAAGGGAAAAGGGTTGATTTGACGACACACAGGCGTAGTGGACGAGACATTGTGGTCACAGGCTGGCTATGGGAACACAGTGGAAGAGATCACAAAACTATGAGTTAAACAGAGAAACTCCAAACACCATGAATTATGACCACAGCATGATATATGAATGACGGGTACTCCATGAACAGTCACCAAACTTTGAGAATGTAGAGAAACAGGAAATCTATTGAATTACACCATTACATAATTAGTGACTGCCTCTGAAACGTGTGTATTTTACTTGTAGATAAACTAGCTCAGCATAGTCTAAAAGCAAAGAACACTTTCAGAGGTTATAACTGTATCCGTCTTAATCATCCAACTCCAACCCTGCACTTCATCGTGTTCTTGACTGATCCTGGACTCACCCCAGTCCGTACCGTCTCCAGTGCCTCTGGACTCTGGCGAGGTGTCCATCTCGTCAGGGCTGGACAGGAAGTCAAAGCCCTTCAGTGCCTCCTCTGTGTCAGGGTCCTCAGTGGTGTCCATATTGGCTGGCAACGTTGACGACGGCTGCGGCTTCTTTCTCAAGATCTGGGGGAAAGAAATTGAGGTCAGTTATTAATAGTACAGGGGAAACTTCTGCTTAACTTTGTGTGTGGGCAGACGATGAGGAAAGACTGTTTCACTTACTGTCCTGGACTCAACATGAGTCCTGTCCTTCCCCTCGCTATCCTCATCATCATCTTCATCACTGAAGTCAGCAGCTGCATTCTCGATGAACTTGAAGGCCTCCAGCACAGCGCTGGTGTCAGAGAGCTCAGCTTTCCTATTGAGGAGCAACGAAAACAAAATGCTTACAGTATCTGTACTGATTCCCCCCATCACTCTAGAATGCAACATCTGTAGCAAAAGTGTATGTGTTTCCCTTTCAAGGGCAACCACACACTGCAAATTTGGGTGGTGAAATATTTGATTATCAATCATGGATTACGTTTTAAATAGTAAAAACATATTTTCCTCAAAGTTTGAATTCTGGACATACAATGAGATCAGTGGGGCCTTTTCATTGGAGGTTCCAGCCCATTTGTCAAAGCATGTTTATTTTTTCATTAAAAAAACATGACGGCAGCAAACATGTTCGACAAGAGCTGATGACATGTCTGACGATTCACCAGGCACTCACTACATAATCTGTTATCTCTCAGAACCGATATGTTACAGATAACCACAGATTGAAACCATAATATTTTGCACTGTATGTTGAAGAAGAGTTTACTCACCCTCTGGTGCCCATGCCCTTTGTGTCCGTCCCGTTTACCAACGGCTCAGCGCTGGTTCGTTCACCTGCCCTCCCGCCTCCATCCCCGGCTAGTCCTAGCAGCGCTCGAACCCTTTGGGACTTTACGTCTAGGATGGTGTCTGTGTAGCCCACTTCCTGCAGGTACCTGGAACAATATAAACTAACTCAGACAGGTTGTATTTTGTGTGTGTGGTGAAAAAGTGAGGAAAGATGCCAAGGCATTAAACAGGAATGTAATAATGCTGTCAGGGATTCAATTATTGTTTCACATTTATTGTTGAAATTTCAGCAGAAACAGAGATGAAGAAGAGTCAGTTTCTTGCTTCTGTGAATAGTGTCATTTCCCCAGGCAGTGGTCTACTTAACAGAGTCAGCTCAGCTCAGGCAAGATGTGCAACTCATCAAATATTACACCAAGCCTGTAGGCATGCAGAAGATGCTCTAGCAATTTATGAGGGCGACTGAATGAGAGGGAGGGGTGTCCTAGCACATTATTGATCTGTCCCTTGCCATGGTGTCAAGAATAAATTGGCTGCCTCCTCGGCCGGCATGTTCGGGCAGATGACGTGTTAAGCTGCCTTATGGTGTCTGGGATAAAGGCTCGAGCCCGATTTATTTACACAGACTGACTAGAGAGCCAGCTGATGATTACCACACTTTCCTGAGCTCACTGAGTAAAGCGGAGGAAAAAACATACACAAAGCAGGTAATTACTGCTGCTGCCCATGTGAGGGAGCCATCTCCCACAGTTTTTAGGTCATATCACTGCTGATTGAGTTCACCAAATGTGTTAGTTTGTCACTATAACACCTTTATAAACCTCACTACAATGACATTAAGAAGACATTATATATAATGTCCTGCCTTGCACTGAACAACCGATATGTTGCTGCCACAGTGTTTTTTAGATAGCATGGCGGACTTCAGGAATCAGGGGGCGTGACGTGAAACACAACATCGTCTTTGTCTGTCCCGATGCTCGGCGCTCCCTTAAACACAGACAGCGACTTGGCTTTGTGACAACCTCCACTTCCGGTAAAGAGACGGAAAACAAAATGTCTCAGATTCCATTTTTGTAACTTTTATATAGAAAAGTAAGGAGTAATAAAAGACGGCTGCAGATAAATTGAAAAAAAGGGGCCTGTAAACATCTTTGTACTTCAATATAGCTAATTGTAGTGCAGTGGTGTTGTTTTCTGGGTTGAAAAGCGTAACAGATGGATGAAAACATTTCCGCTTACTGTCTGAGGAGCTGACGGCCTTGTTTCCAGGACAGCTGATTGTTGAGTGACCCAGAAGTCTCGTTCTCGTTGGCCTCATCTGGAGGAGAAGAGAAGGACACAAATCAGGGCTCCACAAACAGCAGCACAGGCTCTGACATTATTTCCACTCTGTAAACACAACCAGAACATTCCAGCATCACAGCAACCTGGCAACTCCACACATCCAGCACACGGTTGCTAGCGGTAAGTCAAAAGGGGATTAAATAGAGGAGGATACTGGTTCGCTTTTAATTGTGCCAGAGTAAAACACATTTTTTGAACAGCTGTGTGCACAAGTAGGATCAGTAGATTCACGCCAACCTCGTCAGCTAATACTGTGGCTCATGTTTGGATTTGGATCCAAGTTATTCCTTTAATAACTAGCCTCAAAGCAAATGTCTAGATCCCAATAATTAATTATTGTCCTATTAAAACTGTCTACACAACATAACCAGCAGTAGTACAGACATAGGATGTGAAACCTTTTAGAAGTGGCTTGTTTTTGATGCAAAACAATACTTCCGATTTTTAATGATGCATTCGACACTTTCAAAATGGCTGGGTTTTGCTCCGCCCGTGTCCCATGACAGAGTAGAAAAAGCGCTGAAGTGTATCCGTGCCTGTAGCATCCAGAACAACACAGACTCTTTATGACGGCTTTGTCAGAGCCATAGACAAATAATGATGGGATTCAGAGCTCACTTTGATAGTCAACAACCTCAGCAGCCTGCTCGCGAGTCAGCTGGGATATGTGCATGGGGCAGGGAGATGTGTTAATAAGATTTAGATGGGGTGAAATAATGTGTAAGTGTGTGTGAGTGTGTAGGGGTTGATTTGGCAGGGCACAGAGAGACGAGGCTGAACCAAAAAGTGGGTCATGTCTAATTCAGAGGGCTGAGGCGCGGACAGGTGCGCCACCATACGAGCAACACCTCCTACTTCCAGTCTTCCCCTCTTCCCTCCCTTCCACCTAACACCTCCTCCCTCACCTCCTCTCATTCATCAACACTTCAAGGACTCTGGTGCTTTGAACAGCCCTCATGAATAGAGATGAGGAGAGGAGAGAGGAAATATCGCAATCTGACTTAATGATGGTGGAGGACGTGAACTTGAGAGGCCAATTAAACTACAATATAACAAAAAGCAGGCAGTGCGCTCATAAAGGGATGAAACTGGGGTAGAATAAGGTGCTATATTGGAAGAAAGCTTTGTTAAAAAGTGAGAACAACAGTTTGGGTTTGAGGGATAAATTTGTTGTGTCTTGCCTGAAGTGGTTTATCCTTCATCCATAGAGAGTTTAGGTTGCATTCTTTTAGCTTTAATGAAACAATCTCACCACAATGATCATTTATACCCCTTTGCACCTAAATTAACGACTAATTAACAGTTTTTGAAAACACGATTTAAAACCACTAAAACAATTTGATTGACCAGTAGAGGAGATTTCCTTTCGTTTTTTCCCCCCAGTGCGCATGTTCATCGTCATGTACGCACAGACAAGGGGGAGGCTCCCTCACCTCGCTGTCTCGTAAAATTAGGGCATTCACCCGGGTGTTATGTTTCCATCACTGCTGATTGGACCAGGAGCAGATAAAGAGTCTTCTGCAGAGTCATTTGACCAGGGAGTGAATGCCAATTGCATCCATTCCCATTGGAGACAAAAGCCAGATGTTAGTGGGCTTATTGACCAGTAGAAAAGGGGCTATAATTGGTGTAATTGCTGGAGCTTTTTCAATCACATGACACAATCTTCATCAGCAGGTGAATTTGTAGTTAAACTGCAGTTGTTCAATTTCACATATTTCTAAGCTCTGAAGGAGCTCTTGTTCGTGTGGGCTTAAGTGGACTTTGTCGTGATAGTAATTTCTGTCACCAGTAGGTTATGTGGGATTGGGATTGTTCGAGTGGGATTTCAGACTCGACTCGCAGCATCAAGCCCTGATCTAGGTGAAGCTATGGACTGAAATTGGATCAATCAATAAATGAATAGATAGATTTAATTTGATTCGATTTGGGTAGAGGTCAAAATATCCAAGGCAAATATAACTGAAGATGTACAAATAATACCAGAACTGTGTGCATGGCTTCATGCAGATATACCAGAGTGAAATAATTTTTTTGTAATTTGGGTGAACCACCCCTTTAATGTGGTTGTCTTTGTCTGAAAGCTGAGAGAAAGTGTGACTGTGCCAAACCTTTCTTTCTCACATTTGATATCATGAATATTTACAATTCAAACAGTGGAAAAAAATGTTCATAAACTCTTCAAGTAGCTCAAGTTTGTAAAGTACAGCTGTAACAACAATCTTTCTCTTTCAGCATTCATGAAAAGACAGGGAGAAGCAATCTACCGAAGAAGCAAACAAGATTCAACAAGAGCACACCCTTTGCATGTGTAACAGTGTAACTGTCACTTGAGGTATGTGAACTCAACAGTGATTTAGTATGAAGAGGTGGAGTTTGCCATTTGAGCCTCCGTAGACTTACCAGAGTCGTAGCTTGGAGGCTTCATGTCGCCTTGATTTAACTCTGTCCCGTACTTTAACTTGTGGTATTTTGCTCTGGAAGTAAAGAAAAGCAAAAGATGAAGGCAAAAAATCTTCAAAAGACTCATGTGCAAGATCTGCATAAGCTCTGACAGTCATTCCAACTATCACGTTTGAAGCATTCACTTGTATGTAGCGCTCTAGAGTCGCATTGCTGAAATCAATGTCATAACATTTAAAAAAAAATGATCAGCAGTGTGTATCATTATTTTACAAAACAGCTGCATCCAGCAATTGTTTTCATAATTTATAAACTTTATAAACTAATTTATAAACTGAATCCCTGTGGACACATTCATTGCTCATTCAGTCTCTTATTCATATAAGCTATTAAATTAACTTTTATAGAAGACAAACAAAACTGACAATTATTCACAAATGAGTGGAAAGAACCTGAACTTTTGGGCTTTTTCTACTAAAGAATTACTAAAATGGTTAATTCTCAGTTAATTGACTGACCAATTTTATGGAAAATCACACCTATGATCTTAAAATGTATGTTAAAGCAACAAACCTTTATCATCTGACCATTTTAACTGTACACAAAGATGGAAGACATGACTGCTCCTTAAAAGTGAGGCCAAAGCTTCCGGATCACAACCTGGTGGCTGCCTGCAGTAAAGGTTATATACCCCTTCTCCTCCATGCTAGCTAATGATACATGGGCCAAATAAAATAGTAAAAGTAAACTGATTAATTAAAAGTACAAATTTTTAACATACACATATATCTATAATATGATTCTATTGACAGGGGATTTCCCCCCAAAAAGAAAACTCCGCTGTATTTATAAAACTTGTGTAATCTCAATGCAACATACAGGAAATAAATGTGTCGCTTTAGTCTGTTTCAACCTTTGCAATACTGAGATGCTGTTTCTTGTGATGGCTACACACAGATCCATAGATCCATCAGAGTCAATACAGCACAAGGATACACTCTATGATCAAGAGGAAGCCACCCTCATTAAAAACAAATTCATTTGAAATTGGGTAAATCCCACATTCAGACAGCCATTTCTGATATTGCTTTTAGACACCCTTGGAGATGTGACCTGTTGCTTAGCAACTGGGGAAAGTGGTAGTAATCCTAGGTTAGTGTTGCTCCCGAGGCAGCGTCTGTGGGGATGTCAGCTGAGAAAGTGGATAAATATACACTACAAACACACAGAAGATGATTTCATATTTAACAAATCTAATGATGATGTTCCTTTCAGAGAACAGGGAGGAACATATGACTAAGTTCTGAGTGGAGGAAGGACAAAGCACTCAACTTGTCAATTTGAATTTGTCAAGACTTGTTGGACAATCTCCCAGCCCAATTTAAAATGTCTTCATTCAATTTCTTACAAATCCCTGTTCTTATTTTTTTATTCTTAACCTTTTTCAGGGACAGCTTTGCTGATTGCCTGCCTGAATTTTAGCCACGCTTCACTTTACATTCATTGAATTCCACACATTACCATGCTTGTAGTTGTCTTACACAACTAGAGTTTTCCACTGTTGGCCTCGGGCAGTAAACTACACCCTCTGTGGTTGTTATTGAGACAGGAGACAGTGACTGGACTGCTTTGCTACACAGACATGGCATCAAAATTCCACCTGCGCTCAAAATGT
This sequence comes from Pseudopleuronectes americanus, assembly GCA_038501795.1. NCBI lineage: Eukaryota > Metazoa > Chordata > Actinopteri > Pleuronectiformes > Pleuronectidae > Pseudopleuronectes > Pseudopleuronectes americanus. Next base: position 8,095,739 of record CM076729.1, on the reverse strand, counting down.
GAGGTACATCCCATAATCTGGCTAACGTTAGACTTTAGAATTCTGGTTTATGACTGGGACAAAAACAAACTGCAAGATGATAAAAACTATTCAATTGAGAAGAACAATTTAACAGGGAATGCACCTCAAGTGTTAGAAATAATCCCTCATTACACAGGATAAATGTGTACACGCAACATTTTACAACCCAAGATGTCATAACCTGAAATTATGATTAAAATAATTAATCCATTGCTCTGCCGATAGAAACACGTCAAAAAGATATTTCTGTTCCAGGATGCAGCCCGGCTTCACGGAGGAGGGCAAATGCTAAGTATATCACTGCCACTTCCACAGGGACCTTTTGTATGACGGTGATGGGCCGTGGAACGTAAGAATGAGAACAATGTAATTCTTCAGGTTTGCTGCCGGAGATGGCGAGCTGTGACTGTGTCCTCCTCTTGGGTGGAGAGAGGATTCGTCTCTCCTCCTTTCACATCCTGTCCTTCCGCTGAGGACAGCGTACAGTCATCACCATCCGACAGCAGACAAAGCCTTCCTGCTAACACATGCTCTCGTCCAGAGATATCACACCAGCTGGACTCGAGGGAATCTCTCTGGCACTCTCACTCCATTACTGCCTCTGTGACACCAGCTGAGGCATTTGGCCACTACGCATAGAATACGAAAAAAAGAGGCTGATGGATAATTTAAAACACTAGCAAGTCTTTAACATGTTATCAAAACTATATATCTTGAAATATTGATATGCGGAGAGCGTGCTAGCTCTGTGCAGGTGCAGAAAATGTTGATTTGCTGACCAGTCAGAATCTCACCCCGCGCGTTCTCCCTTTTCTGTATTTTTAGAGGCGGGAATTTATTTTTAGGGAGATGCAAAACACGGAGCCGCTGCAGTTGTTGCCGACCAACGGACGTATTTCTGTGTGCTGTGGGTGGACTGGAGCAGCAGTGGGCAGTAAAGGCACTCACCTCTCTTGCTTCAGCGCGTACTCCAGCATTTTGATCCTCCTCACCAGGTCTTTCTTTAAGTTCTCCTGGCCTTTCCTCTCCCCCTGCAGGAAAGCAATCTGGGCCTGGAAGTACAAAAATAGGATTGTCAGGTCAGATTGGAAACTTATGGAAAGTAAAGAGAGACTTACAGTAGTCTTTTTGTTTTAAATAGTCCATGTTTCAGATGTTTTGGCATCTTCGATTTGAACTAGCAAAAAACAAAGACATGACTTAAAAGACAACTTCCACGAGGCAACATCTAAGAACAATGACTTCTGTTTCGACTGAAATACTCAAATCAACCTGCGTGGCATGATGGGAAATAAAAAAGGACTATTCTATTTTAATTTAACCTGCTCACTCTCCCACACATCCCCCCCACTTTCCCTCTTCTAAAATCCTTTTCCTCTGCACACCACTGTCTCTTTTCAGTAACAGGCAGCAGCTGTTGACGCACTCAGTCTGAGTCAGCATTACATTACACACACTCACTTATAATGAAGGCGGTAGAGGTTAGGTCAAAGTGTAATGTACAGTTTGAAAAGATCACACAGTCAAAAATGATCATATGTTAAAAGAAACATTATTTAATGTGGTCTTAGTCTTTTTGCCGTTGTTTAGTTACAGCCTTGTATGTGTGGTATAACAAACTACATTACTAAGATACTGGAGCATCCACATTGATTTTCTAGCACAGGAAGCAGGTAGGAAGAAGAATATACATTAGCAGCTGTAATGGCATTAGAGCTAACATTAGCTTTAAGCGCAGTGGTGTAATTATTACTCATGTCTTACAGTTCCTGTAAATTATTCATTGTATTTTTTCTCACGAATAAAAATTCTGGTCTTCTGGTCATTTGTTCTGAGGGCTCTCATTAGATATTGGGCAAGTTCCCAGCTCAAATTAAAGATGTTTGTAGTTTCATTTCTTACTAATCTCAGTTTTAAACCTCTTAACCTTTACTCATACAGGGACAACTTTGCTGATTGAATGCATGATTTCAGCAAGGCTTCTTTTTACATTCATTGAATTCCATACATTCCAAGCTTGTAGTGTAATACAACTATTCTTCCACTGTTGGCCACAGAGCAGTAAATCACATCCTCTGTGGTTTTTAGTGATGGAGGAGACAGTGACTAAATTAACTCACACATACCTTTTCTGATATAAACCCTGTTAAGACATTAGTCTGAAAAAGACAGTGCCACGTAAAAACAACATTTTGTGATTACCTCAACTCAAATGAGGTGATAATCTAAATAAGCCCTATTGAATTGAGGCATGTGGAGTATTCTGACCTTAGTCGCAATATGTAGACATCTACGAGTCCTAATCGCATTATAACGTCCTACTGGATTTTTTACAGCATTTTGCGACATCGACAGAGTGGGAACATTTGGAGAATTGATTAGTAAGTATACACTTGCACATTCGTAGCACAACAATATGAAAAAACCTTCCTGTCTGTTAAAGTTCATTTCCGTTATTGTAAAAGAAAATGTATATTAAAGTAGCATCTGTGTGCCACTTTGTAGTTAAGAGAAGATAACAGACTATCAGGAAATGTTTGGATTAACGCAAATTGTAAAGGAAATCTGAAGAGCAGAAGAGCAGTAACAAGATGGTGGCTCAGTTTCAAACAAGGACAAAGAAACCAAAGCCAGCACCTGACTGCTCCTGTCTAACTTCAAAAAGAAATTTTCTCTTGGGAATGACTCAAAATCTAAAACGTTGAGTGAACATCTTAAAAAGGAATGAATATTGACTACATTCCGTGCCTTTCACTCTACATGCAGAGGATGGTGCGAGTTTGAGTGGGTTGGATCACAGGTTCACACGGATAGCAAGCAGCGCTGCTGCTGACTGCAACAATGAGTCACGGCAGTACTTCAATCTGCCTTGTATTAATAACAGCATCTCTTACATCCACGGTTCTCCATGGAAGAACTCCTAACAACCTGCCTGCTATAGCTCAGGGGCCCTTCAGATTTAGGATACTGGTCCAGCACCATGTTTAGTTGGCACAAGCCACATGCCAGCAGCCTGAGTAGACACCAACAACTGATGCTCTAGAAAGATGGGTCAGCACAGCACATATATAACTCTACCTCTGCACAAGCACGTTATTCATCCTGCTCCATGTGGATCTAACCTCAGCTGGATCAATACGAATACATTCAGGGTTGACAATAATGTTAACGTTTATTTTGCTACTGACTTTCCACAACCTAGAGCCGGTATCAGTGAGTGTTAACACAGGAAGCCCTTAACAGTTTAAATTTCACGAAGGGGCCTCTGGTGCATTTATAAGCTCAGTAACATTAACATAGAATGAATAGAGAAATCCCCAGCAAAGCCCCAGCAGTCAAGAGAGATTGAGCCTTTTGTGGGGCACAGATAGGGGGACAAATAAGAAAATTTTGCATATTGACCATTATGAGAGTTTGGATGGAGCCAGACAAGGTTGCTCCCAAAAAAAACTCACTCTTGCAAAAACGGCATCACACACGACTGGGCCGCGGACCTCATTAGCCTAATTGCAGAGCTATTTTCAAATTCATGTTCAGCTTGAAATGACTCCTCTTTCTAGCTCACATGTTAAAACAACTGCTGAGTATAAACAACAATAAATGTCTTCAACATTTTCACAGTGAGAGCTGAAGCATGGCAACACAAGTCCTAACTCATGTCCAAAACAATGACAGAGTGTTAAGAACAGCTTGAGAGGTTGTTATTTTACACACATACTCAGAAACAGAGACTGCTAATCATCAAATTTTTCACAGTAGACGAAAACTGTAAAAAAAAACTGTGCTGACAGAGATAGCGAGCGACCATTCAATTCCTTTCCACATGAAGCACTGGCCCCTGGTGTCCTGCGGTGCCAGAGAGAAGAGTGCCGCTCTGTGAATCTCTGGCACCCCATCTCTCCTCCATCAAACATTAACCTTGGGAGGAATGCAATGAGTCAACTTGGGCCATAAAGAGACACAGGAAGCATTTAATCCCCAGCCTCACACTGACTGCATTATTGGGCGGCTGGATAAGGGTTCCTCAGTCCATCTGAGTAGGACATGCAGAATGGGGCATCCTTCTCAGAGCCTGGGACCTTTCAGCGACAGGAAAAGGAGGCAGCAGAGACAGGGCAGGGAGGAAAATAAACTCCAGACGCAGTGTAATTCTAGTATTTTAGTAAGATAAGGTAAGAACGTCTCTCCCCGTACCTTCTGCTTTGACACACTCAAATACTAGTTTGAAATTCGATTTTCCTATCTTAATTACGAAAGGACTGGAAGCAGCTTGCAGTCATAATTAAACCATAATTTTAAACAGATTTAAAGACATATAACTGCAAACACAAACATATAGCTCTTTTCAATGGTTACAAATATATACCAATTTAACCTCCCATTTCTGCACCCAGTAGAATTGTATTATTACAATACATATTTAAATGTAATCAGAAACAGTTTTATTTCTTTATCCTTAGAGATGACATTAGCAACATTAACATGCAGACTATTGAACTCTCAGTGGATTACTTCACAGCAGGAACATGAGGACATGATCATTCTAGAGTCATCTAAAATTTTTACTCAGTGACTCTCACCAAACAATATCTTTGCTATTTATAGGAAGAGCTTAAAAGTCTGACATTTGTGAATTCCACACATTTTCGTCTGCGACATCTACAACACAATGAGGCCATTTAATCAAGACAGAGTGAACACTGTGAAACATCCGCGGCAACAACTGAGCTCACTCCATTTGAAAAGAAATTCAGCGGTTACTCGATGACTTCAGGGGCTGACACACAAACAAAATGGTCACACACAGGCTTGGCTTTATTTTGACCCTGGTCAGAGCTGAAGGAGGGAAACCAACTGGTGTAAATCCCACATTTACAACGCAAACAACCTTTCATCCAGCGAACACCAGATTTACACTCACAGTTACCGCAAACCAATGAGCACCGCAATGGCCAATCTGATAACTAGCCAAGTACATTCCATGCATGCCATTACACTAGAAGCAACAGAAAAAAAGGTAGCAAAACAACAGAGCCAATACTTCAGTACTGGGGACTGTAATGTGACTACAGCAGAGTATTTTCCATTTTTGCATAGAAAACATTGCCACAGATCTACATAAGATGTTTACGGCTGAAAGCCAATATTTGACAGCCATTACCACAGATAAATGTATGTACACTATATATCCTAAAGTAAAACAGCAGTTTTGAAAAGGTTTGTCTGCTTTAGGCACATTGAAAGATGGCATCACACATACATCAACTAAATATGGATATTTAATTATTAATACCTCTGCAACATGTCAAAATGCTGCAAAAAGAGGAGAAAAGAAAATCAGTTAAGAAACTCTAAATAGATTATGCACAGATATCAGAGTTTCTTCAGGGTTAACCAAGTTCAATTTAAGACTATTTACGAATACCACACTGAATGAAATATGATACGAATTCAGTCATATCAGCCAAAAGTACGATGGAAAACCAATAGGGATGATGTGACCTAAAATTATTTGTTCACATTTTTTTCTCTACTTTCCAGCAATACATCACAATCATTTCTAATATGAATAATTAAAGGTCCAGTGTGTATGGTTATAGTGAAAGGGATATATTGGCAGAAATTGAATATAAAATATGTGTAGTCATCTAAATTGTACGAATTGTATCTTTAAATTAATGCAACATGGACCAAGATCATAGGAATAATTGATTTATTCTTTTATTTAACTTAAGTCTGTTCAAACTTGTCGTAACCAACTGATGGTGCTGACTGAAGCTTCACAAAAAATCCTGCAACACAATCCACTATCACAACATTCTCACTTTAATATACATTTATGTATATACATTTGTATTTATGTGATGTAAATTAGACTTTTGTTAATTTAAAAAAACCTTCAAAAAAGGACTTTATTGAAGATCCTAAATTCATATGTTACGTGACAAATCCCCAAAATTTGTTATCATTGTACTGACTGTTAGGTTCAATTCTGCTTAAAATAACACTAACTTAAGTTTAACACCCCGCTGTCTCTTCACCACTATGACAGGTCCACAACCACATGTTATCTTGGAATGTATCTGTAAAAAAGTCTCTACAGTGATTGTATATACACAATCATATACCCGACTGTTGGGTGTGTGAGTAAACAAACCAGATAGTTTTTATGATTTGTTCTATTTTGCTACGCCTAAGACACACAAGAAGCACGTTGCATGGTTGCAGCTCACTCTTTCAAATGTAGTCTGTGCACATTGATCCACAAAGAACATGTACACAGGCACACATTAACTATCGCTCGGAGGGTCAGGTTGAGACAGTGAGCTCCTTAAAATCTGATTTAGTAAAGAGTTCTGCTCACTTATCTGGAATGAGCAGAGCTCTGCCCCCTCCCCTCTTTTACAACACCAAGAAAACTAAATAAAAATCTTACAATGCCAGAGATTCCTCACAGTCAAACATACATCTTCTCTCTTTCCCTAAACTTTGACAAAGACACGGGTTTGTTATTTTCATCTCATCACGAGTTTCCACATGAGCTTCATTTCACACTCTGCCGTGACACAGCAAGCTGACACCACAGTGCTACCTTACAGGGAGTGCAAACAATTCAATTGTGTTATATTTGCCCGGCGCCAAATCACAACATATGTTATCTCAAGACACTTTACATAGTCAGGTTGAAACCTTACAGTATTATAGAGGAACCCAACAGTTGCCATGATGAGATAAAAAAAAACGTATATTTTAACAGAAAGAATCCTCCAACAGAACCAGACTCTACCTCGAATGGTTGGGTTGAATCAAGAGAGATAGTGGAGTAGGTTTAGGTGGTGGGGGAGGAAGAGACACAAAATGGGGTGTGGCAGAGATAGATGTGTAGCTCTACTGTTTAAGCACTGCCAGAGTGGTTGTTATGACAGTAATAATAGTGTAAGTTATAGATGTAGTGAGGTTATTAACAATAAGAGCTGCAATGATTGCAGATGCGGAAAAATGCACCACGTCAGGCTTCTTGAGGACACGGGTGGTGCATCCTATGTTGCTGCATGAATATTACATAAGGCTCATGGCGCACATGCATACACTCACGCATGCAGGCAAGGAGCTACACTTTCTGGCATCAGCAGTTTCTCTGACAAATGGCTTGTTTGACTGTAAGGTGTGGTCCTGGAAAAATGTTCAATCAACAGCTTTACAATCTGGAGAGTTAAGTTGCTTGGTAGAGAGGAGAAAAAAGATTTATAGGGATAAATCTGACGTTGTAAAATGTGTCAAGTGTAATCTTGTTATCAGTAACCAGCCACCGGCAGCAGCAATGTGCATTTGCATTGATTAGGAGATGGAATTTGTATTGATGTGAAAAAGAATATCTTACAGAGCTGTTCTCTTTAGCAAATAATAATTCAGAGAAATGGATAAAGGTGCAGTCCGAGATTAATTTTTTCATATTACAAACTTGGCTCAACAGAAATGCTGCTCAGTCACTTTGAATGGGGATGATGTCATGCATTGCTGAACTGCATTACGGTTCCGTTGTATCAGATTGCGTTGTGTTGCTCACGGTGCGTATAGCAGAAGTTGATGAGAACTCAACTTTTCATGTGGCAAAGAAGGCATCAGCCAATCAAATCATGTTTAAACAAACACTCAAGCCCATGCGCTAGCCAATCAGATCATGTCAATGCAAAAGGGGAGGCAGAAGCAGCTGTCTAACCCATTGTGTGTTCATTTGGTTTGTGGCTTCCATTTCCTGTGTACTTCTCTTCAGCATTGTATTGATAGCTAGCATGGCAGGTTGGCACAAAAGCTGGCTATCTTGTGTGTCCCAAGCATGGAACTGTGAATGTTGTTGATATGATGATCACATTGGCACAATGCATAGTAGCAGGTTCTGTGGAACTTTCTCTAAAATTGTTCACTGATTCACTGAATTAATTTATGAGGATGTGTTCAAGAACAGCACCGCGGCTTGACACCTTCTGCTGTAAAATCTGAACTGGAAATGGAAGGTAATGTAGATGTTTCTAGAAGTATGGCAAAAAATACCATTGCTCATTAATAACTTAATTAAGAGCAAAAAACACAATACTGTTCTATCGAAGAGAGTAAACTAGAATGGAACTCAGTAGAGTGTATACCTCCACCAAGGCCCAACAGTCTCCATGAAACAACATTTAAATCAATCAGATCCAGATTTTTATTCGGATCTGCACCAAATTGCAAGCACTCATTGATATTAGTCCCCTAAACATGTCAGATTTTTTTCCATCAAGATTAATGAATTATTTTGAGGAATATACGAATAAATTGCTAAATGCCCTGTCTCAAGGTGTTGAAGAAATTGGAAAAAAGATTCCTGGTATCCACCGTCTGATCTAGATCTTCACCAAAATTAAATGCATTCTGCCCTTACCCATTCCAGATCCTTCAACCAAGTTCCATTGTAATCTTTCCAGATTTTACCTAATCCTGCTAACTAAGAGACAAAAAAAACTAAGAGAAAAAAAACAAAACATAACCTCCTTGGTTGAGGTCAATAAGAACAAGCTAGATTACTCCCGTCATGTTGAGACAACAGCAGTTTGATCTAGTGAGTACAGCATTTATAACTCTGACTTACTAATGACCTAAGATTTACTGTAAAACTGGGGAGGGCAGGCGACTGTGTTACAGCCAGGCAGCTGTCCTGCACACCCACGTACACAGGCAAAGGCTGTTAAGTGTGAATGGAGGAAGCAGAGTGGAATTAACAGGCCGACAGGGCACAGGGAGAGGCTCTGGTGTCGGTCCAACAGGGACAGTGGAGCAAAGCTCAGAGGACTGGGCTTGAGTTCATAAATATGGCTCCCTCCACGCTCCCTCACAGGTAAAACATAAACTCATTGCAAAAACTTAATGTTAGCCAAACACGGTGACTCTTTGTTATGAGCCGCAAAAACTGTCTCTGTTGTGCTTACGTAGAACATCACAAGAGTCTTGTGGTGAACTGTACCCCCTTGGTTCATAAGATAGGAGGTGAAGTGTTGTGTAGCATTAGTATCAATGTAAACTGGTATATTTTCAACATTGGTAGAGCCTTAATTGTCGGCTGTTATCTGAGAGCCATGATACTGGGTAACCAGTACTTAAGTTTTTGGTGAGGAAGCGTTTGCTATGCTTTTTTGTACTTTCCCACTCAGAGGCTTACACTAGGAGGGCAAAAATAACTGCAGCATTTGAGTTGATGTGGTATCGACTGAGGAATGACGGTGACTCCCATTTCTGAATTTCTGAATGCCATGGTATGTGTATGTTTGTGCATGGTTGAGCCCCACTTATTGCTGGACCATTGAGCTAAATATGCCTCAGGCTTTGCCATTGAGTGAAAGCAAACATGAGATCACAGGAGTAAATCATCTAACCGAGGCAGGCTGATTCTATACTTAGACATAGAGAGAAATAATTAAATAACATGAGCCACGTAATCTTGTTCCCGATAAAAGATTTTCTTTCAGAAATACAGGAGACGCCTCTGTCCAGTGAAGATAAGGAGTTGGATGTTTCAGTCTGCACCCAGATGAAGCCATCTTACACCCTGAGTCACCTTCAACCTTCTCCCAGTGTCAAATTATGGCTGCTGACAGATACTTCTGGCAAGGAGATACCCTATGGAGCAGGGATTTCCCCATAACTGGAGGGCTGTTGAAGCAGACTGGAGGAGAGCCTGGTCTGTACAGGGCGTAACTTACTCAGGCCCAGAAAAGATACATGCTAAATCAGAATAGCAGGGGGATATCAATAGATGAATATTGAAATATCAATATGCAAATCAACTTCAGCCCTCAGTCATAGTCTCCCAATAATGTCAGTACAACAAATGGTAATAAATAAATAAAATAATAACAATAACAGATCAGTTCAATACAATCTATCATCTTCCACTGGTAATTATTATATCATAAATGTCTACAGACAGCAAATGGTTGTTGAAGTCTTGTGACGAGCTAAAATGGCAGAAGCGATTTGTTCTAGATTCAGTTCTTCTGTTACCCCAAATCTTTGGGTTTTGTTGATCCGACTAAACTCAGGGCGACAATCCAGTGTGTATGCGTTTCAGGCTATTTTCACTATATACGCTTGACAGCATTCAAGAACAAAGAGTGAAGTGATTAAGCGATAATTAAATAATCATTCGTTTCAGCCCTAGTTATTCTCATTACCAGGATGACATCCGACAGACTGACTGGAGGAGTAAGCTATAGCTCACTGAGCAAATAAGCTTGACTGAGTCAATCAATTGACTGTCAATGACCGCTCAGCTGGACTCTAATCCTGAATGACAGCAGCCTATGCATTTATACATACGCAGCACATGAGAGGGACCAGTTGGTGTACTGTACAGCTCCAGCAGAGAGGAGTGGCTCCGAGCATGACCTAACAGCCTGACTCGACGGCATTCCTACAAGCCCTAGTGTTCGCCTTCCTCCCAAACAGGGACATAAGACACAGCTTTGACTGTTTCCCATCCAACGTCCGTACAAACAACAAGGGAAAAAACACCCTGAGAGGAAACGGAGTGTTCACAGGGTTGTGAGAGATCACTCTGTGTAATTCTTAAAGGCATTTTATTTGAAACAATATATTTTGCCTTTGTTAAAGTGGAAGATTAACCTGTCACTTTTGATTTTGTTATTAAAACGTGTGTGAACATAACATAACACTGCTAACGCTCTAGGGCCATGACAGCTCATCATTATTCATACATCCTTTTAGGTGTATTTCCGGGACATTCTTTCTTCTTTGCAGCGTTCCCTAGACTAAATATTAATCCGCAAATACCCTCTGTAGGTAAGCAGAACACTATATATGTTTTCAGCAAGCAATATTTATAAAATATAATGTTAATATCCTAAAAGTAAACTAAATCCTGTGTGCACTTTCAAAACGTTTCAATGTTCAATAATGCTATGCTACGGTCCAGCACTGGCACAGGAGAAATATGCTCTGTCAGGAGTGTCCTGCTGCATTGATTTACAAAACAGTCAGGAGTTTAAACCAGTCTCCTGGAGGTCAAATTACTTTCAAAACATCAAGAGTTAATAAAAAAAACTAAGATTCAAACTGAGCACACCATTTTGCCGCCACAAACAAACCACCCAATAAGCCATGTAGCAACCTCACTCTGCTCTGCCGCAGTAGCTGATGCTATGCTGAAGAGCTTGCTTCATGACAGCAGACAGGAAGCTTAATTCACAGGCCAGACCGAGAGTGCCGCATGAGGCTGGTGAGTCAAACCCCTACCACAGTGAACGAGTTACACGCCAGCGTTCTGAAAACAATGCAGTGTCTCCCACCCCGTCCCTTTGTTAGCTCAGATGAGAATGTCGGTGGAGCTGCCTGCTGTCAAGCCCCAAAAGTCAGTGTTTGTCTTCTCTGCCATCCAGCATACACGCATATAGTACACATACAGTGGCACAGCAACAGGGTCGAAATGATGGAAATCAACAAAAACATGCTGCAAAAATTCTGGTTAAATGAACAGTCTGGAACATGGTGTCCGAGGGCACTTCTTTACCATAGATACTTTTTGTAGACACTAGTTTGAAGAGATCATGTTGACTGTTGATGACAGTTTCCTTCTGTAACTACTGATCAGTTAAAGCATCAAATTAACCAGTCCTAGGGCTTCAAATATTATAAACTGAGCCATAAAACGCAATCAGGGTTAAAATATTTACTTAGGGAAGAATTACATATTCACAAATAAATCAAAGATGACCAGTACACGACTGTATAGACTCATAAAGAGATATCAGACCTGTAAAATATCTACACAGCCAATCACAATTTAACTTGGTGCAGACAAATTTTCACCTAGAAACCATATCAAAACAAGAAACTCTAAGAGTGACCTTGGCAAGTTGTAAGACTTACAGTTTAAGCAAACTTAACATTAAGCATCAGGTTTCCCTTTAACAATTTGTAGTGTACAGCAGGAAAACCTGCCGCATACTTATATTTACTAAATATCTGAGTACTTGAGTGTTTAGTGACCAGGTCAGGGTGTGATGTTTTTTATCTGGAGAGGACCAATTAATATGATTAATTATCTCTTTGACCTTTACCAGAGATGCAACAGCATTTCAGATTTTCTCTTCAGCAGTTGTGGCGACATGGCAGCGAGCTTAAGATCGGACTCATAAACAAGAAATGATGAGTCCACAGGCTGTTCGGTGGAGTGTGTTGTCTTTCAGCTCCCACAACATTAAAACACCGAGCTACCTTTCTTCCACGTCTGTATCTAAGGTTTAGAGATGAGATGCTGTACATTTAGCTGTAAGTAACGTTAGACGTAAGGTTTCTACACAGGCGCATTAGCACTACGCTTACACCACTTTGCTAGTGGTTGTAGCTCAAGGTTGGTGGTTCGATTCCACATGTTTGTTGGGGTATGTACTCGAAAAGTTCAACTCCTCAGAGAAGAGAGCAAGTTCAGTGATGACAGTCTCCTAGGAGAGGTCTCAAACAGTCGTCGTGCAGTCGGGTCAAGGGGCGCTGCAGCTCCTTTAGCTCCTGAGCTAATGCTAACAAGCTAGCCTGGTGAGCAGAACAATCAAAAACAGAATCTCAACGCGTGCTACCGAAGCGGCCCCGGTGGTTCCACTAACGCGTGGCCCTGTGTACGTTAAATGTGATGGTTTTTTACCTGTAATTCGGCCCGCTCCACCTCCCATTGTGCCCTCTCCACTTCGAAACGGGCCCATTCGTGCTGCAGGAAGTGCAAGATCCCCGGGATACTGTACTGCGCCCTAGCCGCCTCCCCAGCGTCGCCATCGGGCAGCGGTCCTTTCCCACCGCCGGATAGAACAGAGTTGTTGTTGTTGAAGAAAACACCGGGCCCTGCCTGCTCGTCCATGGCCGGGCTCGGTCGTAATGTCCGTCTGCTGTCTCGCTGAGTCCGGGGGCTAGATACCGAGGGAAGCGCAGAAACCCGTCGACGGCGGCTCCGTCTCCTCGGCTCAGGGGAATGAACTCACTTTCTGACAGCTAGCTGTCATTGAATGACGTCAGCAACTACGGCCACGCCCACACCGTGTTTGCAAGGAGCGCTCGATTCGCTCACCCAGACTGCCCGGAGGAACTGCCTCTGCTTGTGTATTTCAACCAGACAAGCCCCTCATCCTGTTACTGATGATAATTATTTATAAAACTGGGCCAGGCTCATTAGGCGCAAAGATTATGGTCAGCAGCAGAGTGAGGTCAAAGCAACTTTATTCACATTTCAAAGAAATAACAGCGCAATATTACAAAGGGCAATTTCAACAAGCCCACCAATGTGTTCACATGGCTGTCACACATACATAAGACTGCTTTTGAATTTAAGTGTGGACTTCCTTGAAATCTAAAAGCCCCCCCCAAAAAAGGATAAATATGATATGTAGTGCTACCATTAAACGCAACATTCCTCCAATAAACAGCAGATCCATTATTATTATCTCTGGGAGAGTAGCAATTTCTTACTAAAAACAATTCAAAGTCAAAAACATTTGATATTTTACATGGTAGGAATGTTAACATCGTTTTAGTAAAACACCAATTCAGACCAAAAGAAAGAAGGATAAAAAGAAGATTGGTATCAGCAGATCCTGAGATCATAAACTTAACCAGTGCCATTAAAGAAACACATGATTAGAATTAAATATCTGCCATGCTCATGGTGATGAAAGTCGCAATAGTGAGAAATAGCACAGTAAACATCATATGGACAGTCAGGGATGATGTCCAGATAAAAATTAATCAGAGGGGGGAAAAAACTAACAAAAAAGTGTGTCCCTTTAATAATGGGCATCAAGTCCAGATATGTTACATTCATTCACACAATCAATATTTCCTACAGATTTTAAAGTGATTTTTTAAAATGAACATTCAAAGGCTTTTTAATGATATTTATACAATTGCCTTCTTTACTTCAAAAAGAGTTCCCACTCATCAAAAACAAAGATGAGATAAATAAATACATTTAAGAAAATGTAGTTACGGACATGTGGTACTCTGTTGACAGAAAACACAGTAAATAAATCAGACGACAAAATAAAATTAGGCTGTGGGAGTGCGCAGTGCGTTCTCCGGGTGTTCAGAAGAAGCTCGTCTTTAGTTTGATGGTTGGTGCAGCCTGCACAGCTGGCTGAGCTAGTCTGGCTGCAGCTTTGGCTTTGTTGCTGGCCTGGTTGGCGCGTATAGCAGATTCCAGACGACTTTTAAGCTCAGGTGCTGCACCAATAACCATCTTGAATGCAGCTGGATATAGGGGTCCGATCCGCATTAGGTTCTGAAGGGCAAACTCATGCAGGCCTCTGGAGATTTGGGGCGCAGTGGAGATTGCGTTATCATCCAGAAGGTAGGAGATGAGAGTTGGCACAAGAAGAGCCAGCAACTGCACCCCTAAAAACATAAAAACAATGGACATTAAAAAAAGTAAATTAGATGATTGAGTGTGCACCGGAACAGGAACTTTTTCTGTAATCAAATAATCTTAAAACCAATTTCTCTAGCAAAAATAACAAACATTATAAGGTGTTATTTCTGATGAGATGGAAATATGTAATTATTCACTGATAGTTTGTGTAAGAAAAAAAAGACAATAACAAGAATTTGTCATTTAAATAAGAATAAGTTGTAGTCCTACGTAAAATAAAACTCTTTAAACCCTTTAAAGAAACGGATCAAATACAGAATAAACTACATTCCACCACAGCTTAATTAATGAAATCAATAAAATAAAGAGAAAAATCATGAACAAAATAAATTAAAAATAAACTTAATTATAATATATAATTATATTTAAAAAAATGATGATTGAAGAGATAATACTGGATATATAATTTAGTATTCTGTTGAAATCAATATTGACAGTGAGTGAAGCATTAAAGACTTCAAAATTTAGCATGTAATGATACATTTTTCCGATCTTTAGGAGCTCACATCCAAAGGCACTGAGCTACATACTTTGAGAGACCTACTTTAATGGAGCTAAACACTTTAATGGAACATGTACGGTACTTCAGTGGTCCATTAGACATAGGAACACTTACGGTTCTGCTCTTCACCCATGCTAACCAGATTCTCCAGGACCCTGATGCCCTCCTGCACGGCATGCAGCTCGGCAACAGTCCCCGGCCGACTACGCTCCACTGCCTTCAGCTTCTCCACCATGAGTGGAGCCAGAGCATGAATGTATGGTGTAGACAGGGCGCGGCTGGAGTGCTGGAACACTGACAACAGTAGCTGGTAACACCGGGCTTGAACCTGTTGCAAAAATAATTAGATCACTTATTGACATTTGCTGCACACATCTGGAAGGTCCAAAGCACCATTTTTTTGTTCGATGGAAATTAGTCTAAATTGAGATTCTCAGTCCAGTTCACTCTCATTTCTATACACCGTGCTCACCCCTGGATCACTTGAGTTCAGGCCATTTCGGAAGCACTCCATGCAGCCCTTCTGCAGGACTGTCACTCCTACGAGTTCACTGCTGGCAGACAGCAGGAAGAGGGTAATTGCTGTCAACATACTTATCTCATCCATGTCAGGTCTGGACTCATCTACAGAAGTAAACAAACAAGTATTTCCATAGGTGAATAATGATGCAATTATTATTTATGCTTCTTGCCTCCTCCACAAAAAGGCTAGTGGTAAAAGTCAAACATCCACATCTTATACTTCTTTCTAGAAGTGTAATGGCACATGTATCCAACCTTAAATTTCCGTTTTTTATAACAGCGGTAATGCAACTGTTTTCTGTTGCTGAGAACTCAGGGTTCAGACACATTGAAAGTAATCAAGCACTGTTACAAAGATCCCTATAGTCCGCATTTCAACCAGCAAGTCACATGATACCAGCTCTTTATAAACCTCTGTCCCTGGCGTTCCCACATAGGAGACCTTTTCAGTGCCAACGGGGCAATAATAATAATAATACAAAAATGAAAATAATAATAATGCTAATAATACAAAACAGTTACAGTGCAATTTCTATGAAAACGTACGGTACCGTGATCCAAAACCGAGTTACGCAGCGAACCGTGACTTTTGTGTAACATTACACCTTTACGAAATTAGCAGATTGAAACCCATGCTACTGCAAATTCATTTCACCCGCTAGTGAATGCTGATTGTATCCATTCCCATTGCAAGCAAAGGCCAGTTGTTAATGGGAGTTTTATAAATTTTTGACCAGTGGAATAGAAGCTTAAGTTTTTTACCTGGCTGTGAGGACTCAAGTACAGATGCCAGGCTGCTCCTCACAAGGCAGGGCCACTGTGTCTGAATACTCTCTGCCTGGGCCAGAGGCGAAGTGATAATGGTCTTGATGCCCTGCAGGGCAGCTGACACAGTCACAGGCACCGAACTGTCAGAAGTCTTAACAGCAGTTTCCCTCAGCACCCCAGTGATTAGAAAGAGCACTGTAGGTAAGATAGTCATGCTTCCTGTAAAGGCCAACAAATATGAGAAAATCATTTCACAGCGAGCAGCACATTGCTATGTTAATAATATACAGAAACTTAGTCTTGTACACACACAAAATCATATAAAGGTTTATAAAGTTTATAGTAACATCTGATAGTAAAGCAAAAATCATTGACAGCAGAATTAGACCTTTTAGTGAGTTTAATTTATCATTAGCGAAAACATATCTGCATCATCAAGCAGAATATGGAGGCAAATTGCCTCCGAAAAGGTGATCAAAGCTGAGGCAGAATTGGTCATTACTGTGCAGAAAAGATCTTTGTTGCATATTTTGCATGGATTGAGTGTGTGGCTGAACTCCGCCTCGGGCCTCACCAGCAGGAGAGCAGAGTGAGGGCAGCTCTGCCAAGATGGCAACTGTGTTGGCCACAAGACGTGCACTTTCTTCAGGTAGCCGCTGAGGTCTGAGTGGCGCATGGCTGGGCGAATCCCTCACACGTGTATTAAGCTGTGGCAAGTGGCGGACCAGGATGAATACGAGCAGCTCCATTGCCGCAAACACTAAAGACTTGCCGGGGACGAGCTCCCCTGTGTCTCCTCCTTCTCCAAGGCCTGGCTGAGAGTCTTTCTCGCCTTCTTCCTCTTTGCCTGAGTAAAATAACACAATGACCTCACTTAATCAAAAAGCTACAATACTTTATTATGAATTTAAAAAAACGCATCTTGAATTGATATTGATATTAACACCCTTTTGTTTATTTAACATTTAGATGAATCAAAGCAACACAATGAGTTAGTGAATATAGCAGTATTTAAGAGTAATGCTTTGTAATATCATGTAGACTATGTAAGTTGCTGACCTTTGCTGTTCTTCTGTCTCTGCAGGTGGTCCTGTGCAGCCCTGATGGTCTCCTGTACAACGGCAGTGACCTGCAGCTGGATGGCTAGAGGGTCCCGGGTCAACAGCAACCTGTGGAGCACGTTGAGGAGCTCCACTGCCAGTAGCTGCAACATATATCACACTTACATTAAATATGCTGTTTAACACTGGGGATGAGAACACTAAAACTCAGAGAGGGAATGTGTTGAGCTTCTGCAGTGAAACGTCTGACACAACATCTGTTATGGATCATTTCACAAGCCGTGGTAAGCCAGTGGCCAGGTTTTATACAGAGACATGAAAGACACCTCCCTAAACACAGACACAAGCTGTTTCCCACTTGAGGAGCTTGATCCTCACTTTCACACTCCAAGCCCATGCTTATTTGCCAAATACGTCATAGAGCCGGGTCGGCAACTCCGGCCCCATTTCAAAGGCTCCAACAAGTGAAGCAGAGAAATACAACCTTGCTTTTCTTCCGAATTTACAGGTCACAACCATGTGTGTCTTTTGAAGCCGTCAGTGTCCTATTATCCCTTGTGTGGCGGTCAGTTTTTTTTTAAACTGAGCAATGAAGGGATCCATGTCAACTTTTAAGGTCAGTAAACATCACATGACCATATCATATTTATCAGATATTTGTATTGGGGAGGTGACCTGTTACTAGTAAATATAACACTTGATCTAAACCAATGAGATAACTACTGCAAGGTGAAAATAACAAATCCCATCATCCATCTACTGTTTCTTGTGTGATGCTTTGAGAGCATGTACCAATAGTGCCAGCTCACTCGGAAATAGTCATCCTGACTTTAATTCTGAACTATTTTAAGAGACAGCTTTCAAAATCCAAATAAGCAAATATTTGTTTTGCTAAAAATAGCAACAGGAATTGTAGCTTTAATATTTTCGTATACATTTGATTGAAAACCATACTCAATGTTTAATGTTGTATTAACTTTTAACAAAATTAAAATTCTAAAATAGCAGTAAAAGCAGGGCACATCTTTCTCCATCCCATTCTTCCTTACATCTGTCACGTCTGCCATTCTGGCTTGTGTATTTACCTGATCCTCAGCGATGTGGGTCTTAGCACAAGGAGATTCTAGCAGAGTGCAGAGTGCCCAGAGGCAAGACGTCACGTGCTCAATGGGCTCCTCAGGCCGGGGGAAGCAAAGAAACTCTATACTGACACCTGAGAGACAGAACACAAAAAGCACTTAGGATGTTTTCATGCCATTTTCTTTTTCTTCCAC
This sequence comes from Pseudopleuronectes americanus, assembly GCA_038501795.1. Lineage (NCBI taxonomy): Eukaryota > Metazoa > Chordata > Actinopteri > Pleuronectiformes > Pleuronectidae > Pseudopleuronectes > Pseudopleuronectes americanus. Next base: position 8,077,130 of record CM076729.1, on the reverse strand, counting down.
TCATCCTCTTCAATGATGCAAGGTGGGTACACGGCTGAAATCAGTTCCCGTTTGCTTGTTTTAAATCTGACTATATCGGGAGCAAATTACTCTAAAAGCTCTACACTATAAACGATGCCTGTATGTCTCTTACCCAACATTAGATGCATCTTGTCATTGACTGACTCCTCAAAGGTCTTTGTAGCGGAGAGGGCTTCTTGAGGGAAGTTAGGATTCTTGTAGGGAGCTGAAGGGGCTTCTTCTTTCTCTTCACCAGCTCCAAACCCAGTGCTGCTCAGCCAAAGGGCCACAGCATGCAGGACAGGGGCCCAAGAGCTGCGGTAGTGGATCCTTGCTGTGTCTATAGTCTCTGGAGTATAAAATGCTCCACCTGAAAACAGACACACAGTGGAGGTAAAAGATATTTTAAATTAAATTACTTGACAATGCGTGTTCACTGGAAAATATTTTATATCCTAAAACTTTTATAGGAACAACATAAGAATTCAAAGATACCATCTCCATGTTCTATAAGAAACACAACAAGTCTAAATTATCTCAAACATATGACAACAACAAGTTTCAATATTTTGTTCAGAATCTGGCTGTCAAAAACATGTCCTGTACCGTCAGGGGGCAGCTGACTGGAAAACTCGGCAGGCAGGGTGAGCAGAGCGTAGTCTCGCAGCATGGCCAGCCACAGGCGGCTCAGCGACGGCAGCTCTGGTTGCACCAAGATGATGAGACTGTCGGGCGGAAGAACGTTTGCACCCACATCCTCATCATCCTCCTCATCATCTACACTTCGCACCGGCTTGGCAGGCTTAGACTCTGCCTCTTTTTTGATCTTCATTGCCACCACATACACCTGAGAGACAGCCAGTATGTATAGTCATATGTATTCCGCAAATCATGTAAAATTAAACAATTGATCAGGGTCTTCAATCTCACCTCAGCCCACGCCTTCAGCACAGCCAGTTTCTCCATGGTGGTGGCACTTTCACTGTACAGCTGACTGGATGAGCCCTTCCCAGCCTGTACCTTGTCCAGCGATGACACGAGCAGGTTGTGGACTCGCCGGAGGTCATTGAGGTCACTTACCACACCACTTCCAATCCATGCGCTACACACCTGTAGACACATAGTGGGTTCAAGGTAATATATATATATATATATATATATATATATATATATATCGCATGATCAATTGACTTTAAGAACTTTGAGCTATTATTTCTCTTCCAACATCATCAGAAAAATTAAAAACCTGTGTTACATAACAGAGCACTGAAGGTTGATCAGCCATCATACTATCCTATGAGGTAGTTCGGGGTGACAAGGAACAGACTCCCAGACAGACACAAAGGGTAATGTCACAAAGGGTATTTTAATTATAATGCTGACAGGCATGTTTGTTATTTTCCCCGTCACTAATTTTTCACATCAGTCAAATAAGTCAAAGCGTATTGAGGCAGAAAATCTGTCACTGATGGGTTCTGCCTGGACAATGACTCACTGTGCAGAGAAAATATACAGCTGCTTTGCTACTGAAACTTCTAAATATGTGTATATGTAAGAGCAGCTGCTCTGTAGGAAAGCTGCTGGATGTGATTGGCATGTCTGCATTTCTAAGTAAACACGTCAGACAAGGTTTTTTCTTTTGAAAGAAAATTAGTGAGAAATGTAGAAAATATTTGTTCTTTTTTTTTCATATTGTTTGTGTCTTACCTGGCATGCCTTAGCTGTTATATCAGAAGGGGTGTCAGGTGAAAATGCAGGTCTGAGGGCAGCTCCGACCTAAATGCACAACACGATTGGTAAGAATTAATTTGTTTGTCATATTCTGTGTCACCTTCAATTCATCACTTTTGTGCCGTAATGTAATTTGATTTGTTTGGGACTCACATTGGCCTGGTACTGTTCCAGGATAACGTGCCCTGGGAACTCAGGCTCTGGTACTGATGCAAATTTTTTAATGATGTCCTCCAAGGCCTGCAGGCCAGCCATTCTAAGCTGGTTACTGTGGTCTGTTGCTGCCATGAAGGCCATGCGGATGAGGTCAGACAAGTGGAGAACCAACAGATCTCCTGGATGGGAGAAAAAACCATAAGGACTGTGTGAGAAATAGAAATTCTTATCTAATCATCAGATAACAGAATTTATTACTATTTATTCTGTGCATTTCAATATTTCCTGGTCACTGGTATTAGATTCACATTTTTCCTCCTCTGAGGTCTGTTCTATGCTTTAATCACCTTTTACTTTGTGTAGAATTCTCTGAAGATTAAATACAGATTGGCACAACAAATCAGTTTTCAGTGAGTCTTTGCAGTGATTGAAAAGAAACCGGATATCGACCTTGAGTCTGTAGTTAAATTGAGTTTTAGCTGAAGTGCACCTTTCAAGGGATTAGCTGGACACACCAACCTTCAGACCAACCATCAACTGAATCCCAGTTACAAAATTTGGCTTAGCTGCTTCCAGAGCTGCAAATTAACTTCACTATATACTTACTGTCTATCCAGTAAAATTATTTCTATCTTTAACGGCGCTTATATAAATCCTGTCTCCTTTATCTGTCATTGAAAAAATAACTCATTTTTTGTATAGATTTACTATATAAACTCAGTCCCAAAAATTTATTTATTTGGACTCAGGAAAGATCACAGAATAAATCAATCAGAAATCTTTAAGGGAACTCTGAGCTTCTCTGCTCCGGCAGCATGTTGAATTGTACCTTTGGGGTTCTTGGCTTTTGCAGAGCGGGCAGCTGCCAGGTCGAAATGTGCTTTGTCTGCATTTTCACACAGCAGGATGATGCGACACAAGCAGTCTGCAGCAAAGACCCGCGTCACCCAGCGTGGAGCCACAGAGGGCTTGGACTTGTCATCTTCGCCCAGGCCTGTGAACATGGTGTCATCGTCCATCTCGTCCTTTTTCTCTGAGTCCTCCTCATCCTTTTCCACCTCGAATGTAACCACTACGGCTACTTCTGAAAGGGGACAGGAACAACAGTTGGATGCATTACAATAATAGACTTGACTTATTGTCTGCCTCTGCTTTGTGATATTTACTTTTTTTCATGTTAAATTCCCTGAGAGAAGGAAAATGATAACGTGTCATATTTTGTGTTCTTCTGGTTTTACCTGTAGTTGCTGCCAGGACATCCTTACAGAGTTTCAGCCAATGAGGAAGCTTTTCCACAGCAAGAGACGACAGCATGTGGCCTAATGTATCATGGATATCAGAACACAGCTTCCTGTCGGTCTCACGATCCAGCATGCCAAACAGAACACCCTCCAGACCGGTCTCTGTGATGTTCAGCTCTGAACCAGGGGAAAATTCAACAATGAAAGAGTCACATGGTCTCGCTGAAGTACAATTACGGAACAGAATGCTCTCGTCAGGTTCACAATTTGTACTCACTGATCCTAGTGTCTTTGCTTTCGCCTGCTCTCCTTGCAAGGCTCATTGCATACTCGCAGACTTCTGCTGCCTCTCGCTGGGCAAGCTGTCTCAGGCAGGCCACAGCAGCACGACGCAGCAGCAGGTGAGAGCTGCATAGGTGCACCTGCAGGGATCCCATAGCGAAAAATGAAATTATGATTATGATTATGATTATGACAATCTATAAATCTAACTTGTAATCTGAAACGTATCTCTTACACAAAGACAGGGCACCAGGCTGGACAGGTTGACATGGCGAGGAGCGAACATGTGCAGCTGCTGCAGACACGAGATAGCAGCCGCCTGCACAAGGGAGTCAGAGTGGTCCTGCATTATGGCACAACCAACCAGGCAGGATGAGCGGATGGTGGAAATAGTGGCTCCATTTCCTAGCAATGCGACACAGATTAGCAACAGATTAGGAGAAAAAGACACAGTGTATCTGTTCTTCTGCTTCTGTAGCCAGTAGTGGATTAAAAGTGATGACACTGCTATCTGCTGGCCAGAAGAGGGCATATCACATTTAAGTGACCTTTGAAGAAATTATTGAATCAAATGTCAAAGTCAGAGTGTTATAAAGGACATTTCTTGCATTGTTTTTGCCATAACTACCCTGTAATTCGGGTCCAACAGTGGTGATGAGGGCTCCCAGACAGCGGCCCAAACACTGATGCACCTCTGTGTGAGATGGCGGCACGGTGAGGAGCAGGGTGAGCACCAGGGACAGAGTGGGTTCCACATAGCCTCTGTACATGGGACCACTGGAGTCGACGATCAGAGCCAGAGAGTGTAGAGCCCATGTCTGACAAGAAAAGAAAAGCAAAATTTCACAGAATTTGAATAAATAATGTCTAAAGCAAGGATGATTAAACAAAGCGTGATGGTTTTTTAAATCAAATTATGATTAGACATGAAATGCAATATGAAAAACAACATCCAAATAAACCAAACTATAGTCCAGTTTAATGAGAAGAAGCTAGGGGACAAAAAATGTATTAAACCGGCTCAACTCTCCAATATTTTCGTCAACAATGAGTGACTTATAATACACATTAAATTCCTCATGAGTAATTCACTGTACCTGGACCTCATGAGACGACCCATCCTGGGCCAGAGCCAATAGGATACTGACACTGGTCTTTAAGTGCTGGCCTGAGCCAATTCCTCCTACATATCGATGCAGACAGCCAAGAGCCAGTGAATGGCCTGTCCTTGAGACTACATCCCGGGCCGACTTCAATCTGGAAAGGGAGGAGGAAGAGGGATATGGATCTTATGATTAAAGCCAAGGACAGAGCGGTAGTTCAAGAGAGAGTAAGAATTGATGACTGAAACTTTTACTGAGAAGACCTTTGACCTCCTAAAACAGTAATTGTCTGTTACTGATTATAATGAGTATGAGTTCTACAAATCTCCCTTAATCTGAACAGGAGAAATAACACAGATTATACAAATGTGAAATGCCTACTTGTCGAAGCTGGTCTGTGCCATTCTGGCGATGAAGGTAGCCTCTCCCACCACCTGAGCCATCCTGCCCAGGGCCTCTCCGGCAGCACAGCGCAGAATGGGGTTAGGATTGTCCATAGCTCCCATTACCAGTGCCAGCGCTGATTTGCGCACCTCCTCGGGACCCAGAGTACTCTTGTTCTCGGCCAAACCCTTCAGTCGAGCAGAGAGAACACATTATCTCTCATTGTCTATATTAACTTAATAATGAAATGTGATACTCCTGTCTTATGAGAGTAGACAGCAAGTTCTCCCACCTTGAGGGCACTAAGGACTGCAGTAAAGATGTTCAGTTGGACTGCCTGCTGTCGAATACCTTTAGCCTGCTTTATACACTCTGCAAAGTGGTCTAGCATCTGCAGCCTGAATCATACACAAAGTCGAAGGAGATTCATTCAAACAAACATGCCACAGAGACTCTTTGCAGTTCAGTATTGTTTATGAATAAAGAATAAACAAGATGAGAAAAAAAATCACAAAACGATAATGCTTAATGTTGCAAATATAAATATAAAAATACTTCACCTGTGTTTGAACGAGACGTGGGGGAAAACCACACCAAACAGAGCCACAGAGGCATCGATGACAGACACACCCAGAGGAAGAGGTCCAGGGATGGCCTCGCCTACAGGGATACGCAGGTAGATGGAGGAGGGATCATGTTCCAGAGCCCCGCTGCCAGACGCACTGTTGGGCTGCAGCTGTTTGTAAACAATCATACAGTAAAATTAACAAACCAAACATTATACAGGTAATAAGATTATAACAGTGGCGATCATTTCTCTTTGCCAATTACGACAAGCCAATCAGGATATTTGTTGATTGTGGAAACACACAGAATCAACATGTATTTAGAGATTTTGACTGACCTGATCCTCGATGGACTTGTGGTCAGTCTCTTGTAGCCAGGAGCCCATGAGCACACTGTCGTCATAGTGACAGAGAGAGCGCAGCAAAGAGGTGGTGGTGTTGGCCGAGTTGTCAGTCAAAGTGAACTCAGCTACCAGTTCCCTCAGGAGGGCATTGAAACTGCCTACACGAGAAGGACAAAGGGTTTAAAACACCTTTATAAATGTTTTTAACTTCTGTGGGGAAAAAATGCAGAAATAAGTTACTCTTTTACCTTCGTAGGTCTTAGGAGGCAATAGAGCCAGGATGTCATACAACCTGAGCCTCACCATTGCTGCACTTGCTTTCAGATGAGCACCATGGACCTTAATGATGGCAGGGACACTGAAAAAGGCAAAAAATAAAAAATATTTAGACACATTATCAGGAAACAATCACCTATCAATAAACTACCGGTAATGAACACTTTTTACAAAAACCCTGAAATCCTGTGACAAAGGTAAAACAAAAATTAAAAGCATCACACTCACTGAGACATCATGGTCATTGCACATTCAATAGGCGTCATCAGTCTCCGGATCACATCTTCTGTAAGCAGCTCGGGACAGTGGGCCACAAAGCTACGCATGGCTACAGACGAAAGGAACAGGAGAGTCTGTTAGAGCAAGGTCTGGTCACAATAATGAGCGTGTGAAGGTGGACATGAAGATGTTTCTTTACCACAAAGAGCTCCAGCTCGGCCCTCCAGGGTGACCTGCCAGCTGAAGGAGTCTCCCCTGGCCTTTTCTGCTTCCAGCTCCTTCTGGGAGCGAGGAAACACATTCCTCCACAGCAGCAGCATCTTAGGGAGGTGATAGCGAACAAGGGAGGGACCTGAGCACAAACACAATGTAGTGACCATGTTGGTTGGGAGAAGGTGACAATATATTTCACAAATCAAAGCCAGGAGATAAGCAATGTGTGCGAGACTCACCGAGAGTCATGAGGGCCCCCAACAGAAGCCACCCAGCCTGGGTACGCTGCAGGGACAGTCGACTGTTCTGAGCAGCTGTTCGCAGAAGATCTTCAGCTATGCTCACAACCAACTACAAGAAAGAAATGCAGACAAGTTAATCTTTAAGTCTATACAGGGTAATCAGTAAGGCGGGCACAGGAAGTCAATCAGGGTAAAGACCTGACAAAGTAGGATCCCATAAGAGTGAATCAAAAATTGATCTAAGAGCAATTACAAGCTACACACCTTGCCCTTGGAGTGGGGGATACCCAGTGGACACTGGTGTATGCCTCCCAGCAGGGCAGCCATCGCAAAGCTGTAGCCGCTCACAGCTTCAGGGGAATTCTTCAAGTTGTTGATTCTCTCCGCGCAGCGGTCCAGCAGTGGGGTCAACTGATATGGTAGAGCCACGGCAACACAGCGTAGGCACCATGCAGCCGCCAAACGAGCTGCCATGCTTGGGTGCAGCAGCACTGATGTCACAGTCTCAAGAAGTCCTAAGGAAAAGAATGTGAAATATGACTTCTGACTCGAGATTTTTACTCATGTGAGTCAGCTACAGAGACTGTAATGGTTTGAGGTGGCATTATTGTTTGGTCACTGTCATGAAGATGCTGCAAGTAGCAAGACACCGGTAAGTACTGCAGCGGGCTGCTGAGAAGTTGTCAACACCACTTTGGAGGTAATGTAGAGACACAGAGTATGAACCTTACAAGAGTCTGTATGTTGAGCTGTTTTTGTAAATTTGGCTATTCCACCATCTGTCATTTACATAACTGGGAAGGGATACGGGGAGAAGCCGACTCTCTTTAAGTCTCTCACCTATAGAAGGCTCCTGGATGAGCGGTGAAGCTGTGGCACTCAAGCTCTGGACTAGACTGCCAAGTTCTTTCAGGGCACACACCATAACATGCTGGCTGGCAGAGACGTCGGCTGCCCCAGACTTGTTCTCTCCACTGATGTCATTCACAACGGCTTCTGGAAGAAATTGGATGAATGAGAGAAAATATAACGTTTAAAGAAAACTGGCAACAATGTTCTTGTACGTTATTTATGTGTTTAATTTTACTTAAATTATTGATTCATAATTCAGACTGTGTGCATCATTGATGGTTAAGGTGGTCATCAATCAAAAGCAACTAGGAAAGACATTTTCTCCGAAATACAGGACTTTGTTTCAGAATATAATTATCAACCTCTAAGTATACTTTAGCTTTTTTTAATATGGACTGATTGACCACATTAGGCCATGCATTGTTGTCACACATAATCACTCTGCAAAGTTCAGCAAATACAAAACTACTCATTTAAAATACACAAGAGGACACTGTTACTTGTGACAAAAACTGAAACTCTGAGGATTTTCTTTAAATACAAAATGTTAAATAAATCGCTAATAAGGCCGTTTGATGACAATTTATCAATAACTGAAATCCTCAGAGCTGGCAGAAGTCAAGATACATCACATGTGAGGAAAAGGTAGATTAAATGACTTAAGGTAGAGATTTAAAGTGGCTTCTTGAACTGCAGAAACTGAACTGAACTGGGGGTTTTTACCCACACAACTTGGGATACTGGGAAGTGAGTGCAGGATGCGGAAGGGTACATAGACTAAGACGTCCCACTTCCAGATTAGGCTTGTTAAATTTTCTGAAGCCACTTTAGGCAAGAAACATTTTTCATTCCTCTGGTCTAACAGGCCCCGTTCATAACTGGTATTAACATCTGTCCTGAGCGATCTGAAGTGGAGAGCGATTATCTTGACTGTTCACACCCGATCATACTCATGATTAAATTTAATTTACAAACAAACCGAGGTATGGACACTGACAAGCATACAAATATGTTGAAACTGTAGTTGGTCAGAGACATCAGCTGTCCTTTATATATCTCACAGCAAAAAAAATGTGGCCACATGTGTCCCACTACTTTCAATTACTTTGAAATGTGGTTTGAGTGATAAAATCTCAGAAAACATTCTGAACGGATTTGGGTGCGTTCACACATGTACCACTTGTGATTGGGTCACTCAGGATGGACGTTAACATCAGACCTGAACGGGGTCTCAGAACGGCTAGTTGGAAAAGCTACAAGCGGCAAGTCTAGAATGAACAAGGAAGTACCCTGGACCTTGCTTGAGAAACACCAACATTCAACATCTGTTTCAAATTCTGTCTCAACATCACTGAATAAATAATCAATGAATAAGTAAAATATTATGAATCAGCATACTTTACAAAAGTTTAAAGGTTGCAAAGCAAATCAGAGTAAGAGTCATCCCTTTTAAGTGACATCAAGGTGATTATAAAACTGATGTGTTGTTGTAGAGTAAAAACTGTCATGAAAATAAGCAAAACTATATGATGGACAAACAAATGAAGTAAATATGAATTCTTGTTGCTGGGGTGGGGGGAATGGCTCATTCCTATTATGTGTCTGTGAATGTAAGGGCACATGCATTTTTTTCTGCTGGTATCAGCTGGTAACGCATCAACAGTCAGAGCGAGTTTTGTTATCATCTCCTTAGCGATTGAAATGCAGTAACAGAATACAAATTCACAGGTAAACAGCCCTGAAAGCTATGCAACAATGCAAGCATGCGTAACTCTAAAGCTGAGCTGTCTGTGGATTATATTATTGAACTTATAATGCTGTCTGTGGTTAAAAATAGATAAAAAGAAGAGAGTGATCCAAAGGAAGCGAGAGCAGAGAGTAAGAAACAAAGCAGAAATTGGGGAAGCCAATAGGGAAAGCCATCTCCGCACACAGCACACGACAGAAAAGAAAACCCATCTCTGTATGCAGCACAAGCAAAAACCATGCAACAATATATGAAACTGAGTGAAGGGTGGATTAAAAATGATAATAATGGATGAGTACTTACTCTGCAATGCTCTGAACCGAGATATTTCCCCCCCATCCTCCTTACCCACAGCCCTCATTTGCTTGCTGATGGCTTGGCAGATTTCTTTGCCAGCTGCAATTTGTGCCTTCTCTCCGAGTAAACCTCCCAGGGTGGCATGAAGCATGAAGGAGACACAGCGGCGGGAGTACACCGCCTCGACGTGTGTCTGCGTGGCCCGCGGGTGGGACACTAGGTCCAAAACATGGGACAGGAATGTGCCAAAGTTACGCTCCAGCCACTGGCCACCAAGTGTGGTCACAAACACAACGTAGGCCTGAGGGGAATAAAGAAAGATTACATGTGGTGTTTGAATCAGACAATGCAGCCTCTAATTATTCTTGAGGATTCAGCTCACCTGTGTGATGCCCACCCGCACCTCCCTGCTGACAGAGCCTCCCCCCTTCAACATCTCCCCTCCGCTCTTCAGGAAGCCAGAGCCACCACGCAGAAATCCAGTGGCCATGAGTTCCAGCACCTCCTCAAGAGTGGCTCGCTTCACATTCTGTCGCATCACTGAGGAAAAGAGGATAAGAGCGTGAAGAATAAAAGTGGTGAGCAAGACTTCTTAACTTGAACCTATCAGAAACTCTTTTAACCTACAAGCTGCGTGTTTGGGCAACAATGCAGTAGCCATGACTGTCCCCAGCAGTTTAGCCACTGCTACCCGGACGCCATAGTTTGATCCTTCCAGGGCCTTGAAACACAACGTGGCCACGTTCTCCAGTTCTGTGGTCCACATGAAGACAGCCTCATTCTGCAGCTCCAAAAGGCACTGATCAGACGGGCAGAATAAAGATGGGAGACATTTTAGTGACATTTTTTGCAAATTTTTTGCAAATAAGAAAAGAGGAAATTGTCTTTGCGCAACACATCTGGGTTTGGTCAACATAAATGACAAAGCAAAATCATTAGTGAATAGTACTTTTGTGCTCCGAATAGCATATGCTTTACAAATCTACTACAGGGATAACCCTAAAGGTTGCCCAAACATTCAACACAGAAAATCCACTGGTCTCTACGTGTTTGTGCTGCAACACCAAGTACAGTCTTTTAAAACACGTTGTTTCTAGGTGGAGATAAGCTCCACCATTGCAAGGGAACTTTACAATCATTCAGCAGGATGGGACACAATAAAAACCACAGCTAAATCTAAAGTGCATTTCTTAAAGCATTTAGAAATCCATTGAAACCAACCTTTGCTATCATACAGCGTACTGCCATGGACCTGTCTGTGAGTAGAGAGCGGGCATTCTTGTAGATGTCTCTGTGACATGAAGTTGCAGCCCCACCCAGCCCATTGAGCACCTTCTGCAGGCTCAAAAGGATCTCTGCTCTGCCTTGGGACTAGAACAAAGAAATAATAAAGGTAAAGTAAAAGGACAATATGTAAAGAGATGTAACATCACTTTTCCTATGGTCCAATATCCCATTTGACCAAATACATTTATGCAATAAAAGATAACTTCAATTTTCCCCTTTTGCACTGCTTAAAGTATCTCACCTCTGCACTCTTTAATGCCTTCAAAAGATTATTAATTGTGTCTGGAAAGGAGCTTCCCAGCATCCTCCCCATCTTCTCATAAAAAGCTCCAACACATGCCACTGCAGCGCTGTAAGAAAAGATTCAGTATGTATTCAAATCATCACAGATCACTTCTAACTATTTGGTAAACAATGGAATGAAATAAATAAAAATCAGATGAGATTATTATATTATAGAATCATATGCACCTATACTAAAACACTGCAGAGATACCACAGTAGCTCAGGGGTTAGTAAGGAGGCCATGACCCTACATCTACAGCTGTATAGAAACCAGCAGGTACAGATGAATGATGAATAAGACCCTGTTGGACACCGCTGATGCCTCATTACCACTGAAACACAGCATACTATCTGCTCATGTACATTGAACCCCCTCTTTAAACATGCCCTTCTGCAGATTAACATTTGGCTTAACCCTAATACCCTTGGAAATAATCTGATAGTATTCTATGCCTGAAACTCTAAAAGCAGCTCTGAACAGCTTATATCTAAATGCAAACATCTCAAATAAACACACGGCTGTACAAAGAAAAAAATTGCCAAAGAAAAAGACACACGGCTAAATTAAATGGGTACTTACAGTTTTGTTGGCAAGTATGCTGGTGTGTCATCTTTGCTTTTAATGATTTCATTGCATTTATCCAGAGTCTGGAAAACAGTGAACGTGTCACCGATGCTGTAGAGGGTGGCAAGGTTTTTGGACAGTAGTTTTCTTGTCGGCGGTCCTGGAGCGCTGCTGATCAGCCCCGTCAGCTGTTCCACCAGCTTCTTCTGCTTCTCCTTCACATCCACCTACCAGCGAAACACCCAGCATGAAGTCACACAGTGCTTCTGATTAAACTTAAGCAAAAAAATATATATATCTGAGTGGTCACCTTATTTGCAGCCACAAGCACTTTATCCAAGAAGCGAAGCCATTCGAAGATGAAGACAGGCCTCTTGGCTTCAGTGATCTGGGCCAGGGCATCTTCATTGAGCAGCAGACTGTGAGCTAGCTCCATGGTGAGGACCTGACGACACAGCGCTGTACACTCCCGCCTGTGCAATGTTATATTAGAGGATGTGCCTTGTCAGGATGTCCTCAATATTCTCCATTACTATAGACAGAACATGTCCCTGATATCCTCAATTAAATGCATGCATAACCTGTGTTATAATACTATTGATACAAAGTATGTTCCAATAATAGTCGATATTGTTTTATTGCCCAGCCCTCCATATCACTCTCCTCAATCACATTAGCCGAAACCTATAAATGATCACAGAAGCACTTGCTTTACTAAAGATCTGTGGACGTTTGACGTCCTTGCAATGACTTCATTAGGTTTGAAGCAGACACACTAGTAACTATAAAGTGACAGCAGTTGTCCGTGGAGTAGATGATATTAAACGTGAGGTTATTCCTAATACAAAATCCAGCTTTGATAGTAATAAAGCCTAGAAGCTGTGTTGACATCTGCCTCCCCCCAGCTGTTGACAGGCGAGCTAGTTAGCATGCTAAGCTAGCTTCCTGCTACGATGAAGAGGAAGCTAAACTCCGGAGACACATTCTCACACAAACACAGGGCCCGCTGGCTAACGTCAAATCTCAACACATCCACATGTTCAGAAGCAACACACAAACGACATCTTGCTAAAAGACGGGACACACAAAACCAAACTGTTCATCCTACCTGTGCTTCGGCAACCCAGGATGAATGGCGACGAATGTCGGTGGTGTCGCATTTAGGTGAGTCCGGTCAGAAACGAGTTAACTCACACGCACAGAATGCAGATTTGAAACAACATAAATTATGTTAAATTACGTCCATTCATTTTGCAGTTGTCTGTTTGTAATTTAAATGTATTTAATCTTGCGAAAAATATCCCGGAACTCGAAACTCGTGGTTTACCTTGTAGCTAGTCGGAACGTATCTGTGACCGAACCAAACATCAGTGGAGGAAACAAGTGCGCTATTGGAGATTTCAATTTGTTGCTGTAGTTTTCTGCATTTGTTCTCCTTCGTTGTGGAGAAAATGTCAGACGAGGAAGAAGATTATATGTCTGATGCCTTTCTCACTAAAATGTAAGTCTGTTTTATGTTCTGATTAAAACCAAAACCATAGCGACAGAGAAAAGGCTAACGAAATGTTGAAAAACCGAGAGAATGGATGGACTGAAAGAGGTGTAGCACCCAAAACAGTAGTCGTATTGAATTTGTTCTATATGACTGTATAGACATTAATAAAGATTCAAGTATATAAACCTGGTGTTGTGTAAATTGTTGCATAGAAAAAAATTATGTAGATATTTGTAATGGGAAACTCAAACTACAGAAGTTTGCAATAGAGCCCCTGCTAAGATGTCGTTATCAAACCATTATGAAACTGAAATGTAATTAAGAGTTGATACTTTACAGATTAAGCATAAACTGTATTATAAATGACGATAAATCAAAATAAAGCATATACAACCAAATAAGTTGAACCCGATTAATAATAAAACAAAAATATTTTTTATGTGAAATGTAAATACCAAGCACATTCTATTCAGCAAAATAAAACTAGTCATACTGGCCCATATTGGCATAGATGCTGGTATCAATTGGTTTGTAAAACAACTCTGACTGTTTTCTCATTCCAACAACTCTCTCTATGTTCCTGTGTCTGTCAGACAAGATGTGAAACCAGGAGTCAGCATGGTGAAACGGGTAAAAGAAGCCATGAAGAGGGAGACGCAGCAAAAGGAGAACAACATCAAGAACCGTCAGAAGACTTACAAGGAGCAGGAAACGGAATGTCGGGAAGCAGCGTTGGAGAGCTCCATCAGCAACAACAACAGGGGATTTGCACTTCTGCAGAAAATGGGTTACAAAGCTGGTCAAGGTCTCGGGAAGCAAGGCAAGTTTCTGCCTTTCTGATCTGCCTTATTGATCATATTTGCATTTATTTTGGGTATTAATGTTTACAATCTGTGTTAACTCCTCAGGAGCAGGGAGGGTTGACCCTATTTCTATTAACATGAAAACTGGTAGGCAATATCTATTTATTTAATTTTTAGTGCATTTGGCAACAACATCCAATCCAAATAACTCCCTCACCATGTCCTTTCCTGTTTATCGGAATCAGACAGAGGTGGTATCGGAATGGAGGAGGTGAAGAAAAGAAAAGCTGAGGAGGAACTTGAACATTATCGACAGAAAGTACGAGTCAAACAACAGAATGAGACAAAATCTCTGGAAGATTTTAGGTGAAGTCCGCTGCTATGTGTGAGATACACTGTGCCAAATGTATCATAGTCTCTGTGTGTAATCATACGATTTTTTCATTCCAGGTCGAGAGTAAGGACGGAGAGAGAAGAGCGTAAGATTGAGGGGGATCTCAGAAAGAGTCAGAGAGCCTGTGAGCAGCTCGACAGTCAGAAGGTTGGAATAATCATGTCAACAGCAGAATCTCATCCCAGTGTTCTGCAATCAGAATTAACAAAAACGTTTTAGAAAAATGACTCTGGATTTGAACAGTATTGATATCACACGAGCTAGAACTTAGTGTTTCTGCAAATGTCCTTTTCCTTACAGGCCATCACTGTCCCCAGAGAAGAGTGGTACTGGCCAATAGCAGTTGCTGAGGACAAGGAAGATGCTGATGACGAGGAGGAGGAAGAGGAGGAGGAGGAGGAGGAGGAGGAGAAGAAGGAAGAAGAGGACATTGTGGAATTAACTGTTAGTATTCAATTTAGTTTGTTTTTAAGTTCATACTTTATTTCTTTCCTACCATAATATATTCATATTCTTTTTAAAACAGTAACAAGTATGACATATACACATTTATTTTACATTGTGTTATATGTGTTATATATCTAGTAGAAGTCATCGATAATTGACTGTGTGATATTAAAATATATTTAATGTGTGTGTCTCTGTTACAGTCTTTTGACAAACTGCAAATTTTGACTTCCTATTTGAGAGGAGTCCATTTTTACTGCATATGGTGTGGGACCACCTATAATGGTAAGAATTCTGACAACATGGCTGTAGTTGTATTGCTTTTTCAGATATACCTCTTAATATACTCATTTTGTTCCTTTTTTGCAGATGAAGATGACCTATGCTCTAATTGTCCTGGGGATACGGCAGCAGACCATGATTAATCCTGATACAAATATGTTTCCAGTAATTCTTGGTGAAAAATGCAGATACAAACCTGTGTATAAGGGATTGCAGGCAGCAGGAGATTAATACAGGCTCATTAGGTTATAATTAGATGCAGAGGCAGTGAAGTGACAGAATTATTTGAAGATTTATTCATCATCGCATTTTAATTTGTTGTCCATCTATGGAATAACATCACTGTTTATGCTGTTTGTGATTGGACATTCTCTTTTTTTTTAGTTTTTTTTGTCTAACATGATAGAAGTTCATGATAGCTTTTCCCAATATTTATTTTTGATAATATGTACTGTGTTTTCAATAAATGTTTTCAGACTTCTACCCTGTCATTTTACTTACTATTTAAATTGATCAACATGTACCTCAAATAACTACTTTGGTTTTAAATCATAGTACCTCCCTTCTTATTAAATTTAGTAACTTGTAACTCAACTACTTATTTTGGGTTTAAATCAGTGTTCCTCATAACTCTTGAGATAGTTGTGATGTGTCTTATAATGAGTCTTCAAAATTATTTTTACATCGTCTGCAGTCCCCCTTGGATTTCAAGATCTCTTTTCATCTCATCAAAAAATGTGGTGTTATTTAAAAAAAACTAAAATGAACGTGAATAGTGTTTATACTAGATGTGAAACCAGGAGTCAGTAGAGTGAATTGGGTAAAATAAGCCACAAAGAGGGAGAAGCAGCAAAAGGAAAACAACAACAGGAAGCGTCAGAAGTCTTCATATGAGCAGGAAAAGGAAAGTTGGGAGCAGCATTACAGAGCTCCATCAGCAACGAGAACAAGGGATTTGCACACCTTGTAATTGTATATACTGTATAAGTAATCAATAAATAAAAAAATAAATTAAAAAAATGACGGTCAGCTCCATGTTTGTTTAATGAGTTGTTATTTTTCCCGTATTCCTTGAAGGCACCATGTTATGCGACGTTGAAACTGGAAAACGAAAGTGAACGAGTGACGCTGGTTTCAGGGCTGACGAAGACAAGATGGTACCCGGCCTAAAAAGCGCTATCCCGAGTTTTTACTGTTTGCTTTAGTATATTTTTTATAATTATTGTGAATGTAACATGAGCGGATATCGGTAGGTTAAAATGGCAGCTGAAAACTACGTGGCTAAACTAAACGAATATGCTCAGAGACATCGCTCTGTGCTGCGCTATGAGGAAGTTGGATCTGTTGGTCCTGATCACATTAAAACGTGAGTTTTTAAACAACCTGCACATCCTTGTACACACGTGTCATTTCCATAGGTCAGGGAATAAAAGCAGACACAGACATATTACCTCCATCTTCTTTATTTTTCAATGACAGTGCATATTAATAGCAGTACTGCACGAGTTGCCTAAGAGTATCAGAGTAAATAATCCCCAGGCGTAAAGGTAGCAGCCTAAAATCAGATAACAAGTTCCATGCACATGTGATCTGTCAATTAGGCTTGTTGTTTGTAGTTTGCATTAGAAATAAAGTGTATTGTTTTTGTTGCTTTCAGGTCAGGTGTATTTATCCTGCAGTAATAACTAAGTGTGTATTTTCCTGGAATCAAAAACCTTTTTCAACTGTTACTGCATTTAAACCACATGTGCAACTTGTGTAACAGTAAATATATTCCTTCAGAAGTCTATTAAAGATGATATCTACTGTTTGTGTACATTGAGAACTATGCCTGTGTGTTAAGTCTGACGTTTGCTACTAAGTGAAGGTTGCTGATGACAGAGAATTAAACAATCACTTGATAAACAGCATATTCATTTATGTGCTGTACCTCCTCCCTACATTGATACACATTGGAATTACATTATTTTGCTATCGATGGAATTTATATTGTGATAGTTATTGATACTGGTTTATCACCGAGCCCTATTGAAAACCCCTGTTGAAAACATACTAATAAATTATTTAACTTAACAGATTTACGTTTCATGAACATCAGTATTGACTAAACAGTGACTGTAGCATCAAGGTTATATAAAATGATGACCAGCCCTAGTGCTGTAGGGAAAATGTTTTTAAGAGTAATAAACATATTGTTCAGATTCAATAAATTAATGACTTTACAGTTTATACCAGCATTTCAACCTCTATTGTTTAATGATTAAGGCCTAAGTGGGTCCAACACTGGGTCAAGCTTATATCTCCGCCTTTCATACAGGCGTATATTGGCGTATATTGATCAAGTTAGCAGATTCATGTCTTCGTAATGCAGCCTCCATTACACCAACATCATTGTATTATAATTTCTCCTCAGGTTTACTTTAAGAGCGATCGTGAACAACAAGGTGTTTCCCGATGGCGTGGGGCACAATAAGAAGGAGGCCAAAAAGAACGCAGCTCAAAATGCCCTGAGATGCCTGTTGGAGGAATCAGCTGATTGTGTAAGAAACGAAAACTTCTTTATTTATCTATGTGTGAGGATTTGTATTTCAGTGTATATAAGACAAACCCATGGACCTTATGTAAAGATGGATGGCATGACATGCTTCTCAAAAGGGAAGCCAAAGCATCTCGATCCCCACAGGGTGGCTGACTGCAGTACAGGTCATGTACATGGACAAAAATAAACAGACTTTAATGGAAAAAAATTATGATAATAATCATAATGCATTTGATTCATGGCCACCTTTCAAGACACTCAAGGATACCTGACAGAAACAACAACAATCAAGAAACAGCGAACATATCAGGACATCAATAAAACAATGATATTAAAGGCAGAATCAACAAGTCTGAAAATGTGGGTTTCAAGGCAGGATATGAAGGTGAGGAGAAGGCCAATGTCACAGATGGATTGTGGGAGAAAGTTTCACACAGCTCCAGAGGTGTAGTCTCAAGACCCCATAGAGGATAAGCAGACAGGAGGAGTACTGAGGAGGTTGGCTTTATTAGTTATTCCATGCTATAAAAATGCGATGAAACGTCATGATTGACAGCTGACACTGACTTGTGACCAGTCAAGAGGGTGTTTCGACGGGACCTCAATTCTGCGTATCCAACCTGATCCCTACTACACAGACTCTGCCTTCAAATAATGTCATTGATACAAGATGGCAGCGTTCATGTTCATTTTGGCTTCATTTCTAGATAGTGTTAGTAAGTGGAGACACATTTTTCCTGTTTATATACAGTCTATGCACTGTACATGTCCTTCATGTATATTCTTTGCTGTTTTCTCAACAGACAGAAAATGTAGCGGAAGCTTCCACTTCACTGGTTCATCAGACGAGCATCATTAACAACAGTTTTGTCTGTTGGCTCAATGAATACGGTAACAGGAACAAGGTGTCGATACGGCCTGTGGAGTCAACCAAACTGGGACCAAACAATGCTTCTTAGTAAGGTTCCACGATACCCCCCTATTCATTGTTTGATCACCATTTAAGAATGCGTTAAATAAAATGTTTGTGATATGCTAGTTGCTGCAGCTTCTGGGTTGGTGAGAAGGAGTTTCCAGTTGGCCATGGTAAATCAAAGAGGGAAGCCAAGGAGGAAGCAGCGAAGCTTGCACATCACGAGATATGTGACAGTAAAGCTACAGAGGTAAGAACTGACTCACTTTAGAAGGCCCAGTTACAGTGTTTGGAAAGAGCCAAGGGAAGGAAGGGATGAAATGCCTGTAATAGATACAACCTTCTTTTTTGTCAGTGATGTTTACACACAGATTCCTCCTT
This sequence comes from Pseudopleuronectes americanus, assembly GCA_038501795.1. Taxonomy (NCBI): domain Eukaryota; kingdom Metazoa; phylum Chordata; class Actinopteri; order Pleuronectiformes; family Pleuronectidae; genus Pseudopleuronectes; species Pseudopleuronectes americanus. Next base: position 8,058,086 of record CM076729.1, on the reverse strand, counting down.
CATTAAAGTCTGGCAACTGTCTGAGAAATTATTTCACTGAGATTTCCCTGTCTCCAGTTTGTACTCTGTTGCTATGTTAAAGGCTGATAATATAAAGGCCTAGTCTGTGTGCCTGTGTCTTTGTGTGTAAGTGTGTGTACTTGCTGTTGGCTCGGTTCATTCGGATCATGGGAATTAGTTTTTTTACCTTTTTAATATACGGTCCATGTTTCTCTAGTTGTGCATCAAACTGGACCACTGACATCCAAAAATAGATTTGGAAGTGTGGTTATAATTTGGCAGCATCTTGATCAGAAGATGAAATCCTCTTTGTTCCTGAAGGCTTCTCAGGATTGAAAGGACCCAATGTTTTTCGTTTTCTATTTTCAAGAAGTGAGGGGATCAGACTTTGTGTGCAAAGATCTTAATACTGTTATAAATGTGTTCAAGGTTTTTTAAATGTTGGCCAGACTCCATTCATTGACTCATAATGAAAAAATCACACTTTTTATTTCCAAGACTGGAGATGAGAATTATGGTGGCACATCAAGTCAGCAAAATGAGGAAGCCAAACAAGATGAAATCTGGTGAGAGCAAATTGTTTTGTTTCATTCTGCTTCTGTTCTGTTATGAAACGTTTCTAACTAGTGTCCAATTGTCTTGGTATCACAGTGGTAAGACCAACAGACTCAGTATAAAGGCAGAAGGTGGAAACTTCATTGGCATGGTCAACCAGTACTGTCAGAGAACACAGCGCTCCCACTCTTACGTCTTAGAGAAAAGATGTGGTGAAGCGCACATCCCCCAGTGAGTACGCCTGAACCTCAGTAACAGGAATACACACTACACACACTTTGAAATCTTAACACAACAATCTAAGCATTTCCATCCTGCCTGCACAGATTCTTCTACAAGTTAGTGATCGACAACAAGGAGTACCCTGTGGGTGAGGGGAAGAATGTGAAAGAAGCCAAACAAAATGCAGCTCAGCTGGCCTGGGCTGCTCTTCAAGAGCAGACCGACTTCGAAAGCAAGGTTTTCATTCATTCATTAGTTTATGAAGAATATGATTGATTATGGTTTTTATTTTCAACTTACTGCATGTCCTTATTTTATCTTGACCTTGTTAACTTACATATTAATTTGATCTTGTGAAGTTAAAACAATGAGGGATTATTAGGGCCATATGAAGAAAAAGATATAGGGATTTTGAGAATTAAATAATAAGAATAAAAACGTAATTCAGAATAAGGTTGATAATATTAAAGTTGTGTCCTGGGGAGGCCGGTTAAGGAATAGATTTTGGTAAAACAAACAGAATACACTCAATACCTTTTAATTCAATTCATACAGAGTCTTCACTACGCACAGCATGAGTCTCGACTGACATGGACATTAACTGCAAATTGATTGGACTGGTTGGCAGATGCATTCATCTGTGAGGCAATAGTTCTTTCACCACAGACATCTTTTTTCCAATATTAAGATTTCAGAACAGTTTTTAATTTAGGTTTTTTAAATATCAGACAAAAATACAGTTACAAAAGATAATGAATCTGAAGTCACCGACTAAACAATCAACCTCAACAGACGCAGAACCTAATAATCATCATGAATTGGGCTGTGGTTTTACAAAGTTTTGGAACTACATTTTAATATAATAGATTTTCATGTTTCAGACGCATTCAACAATAAGACCATTCAGCAGAGGAGTGATGTCTGAGTACAGCCTGCAGGTGGAAGGACATGATGTATAAATCACAGTTGATTCAGCGTTGGCTCCAATTGCCAAAACCTTTCAAAGTTGACATGTCCATGTTACCTCTTTTTTCTCCTGAGATATTTGTATTCGATCAGTTTTGCAAAAAATATGTCTGGAACATCTGACTAAGAAGTTTGCGTTCTCCCAAACATCCACTCTGGAAAATTTCAGGAAAATGTGCAGACTTCAATGCATGTCTGAAAGCAGCAAAGCATTCAATTTCTCACTAATGTGTACTGTGTAACAGCCAAACACTTCCTCCTTTGTCCTCTCAGGTAACTGAGTCTGACGAGGGTGTGCCAGCCAGTCTGCCCACACTGTCAAACTCACCGTAAGGCTCTGAACTAGAGTACAACAGATGCCAACGTTTAATGTTAAGATTATTGTAATGATTTGTCTTTGTGTTCTCCCCAAGCAGTGATGCACAGTCAAAACGAATCCAGACAGCTAAAAGTGACTCAGGGCTTTTCAGCAATTCACCGAAACCTCCCAAAGATCAGGTCTGTTATTTCCTGTGTAATCCTCTATTCCTGAAGTTTGTGACACACAGGCTTTTGAAGAAATTAAAGTTTCCTGAGGTGGTTTAATTCACTGTTCAAGTCGAATCAGTTTTACTTATCTGGCCTTGACTATTACAGTGTCAGAATGTGATTTAAACAGGTATTTTCATAACTGATAATATTGTATCACTTCCTATTTCAAAGGATCAAAGTCCCAAAGTGAAGCCCAAAATAAGGTAAGCCGTCCCCTGCAAAGCTGCAATTCAACCTTTAATTGAAACTTATTCAGGGTGGATCCCTGGAAGGGCAAGGGAGCTACATGCCCCTGAAGTGGCCTTGTCTAACAATAAATATGACAATTATAGCACATTTATTTTCTAAGCTTTTCTAAAGTAAATGATGAACAAGCAACCATTTAAAAAAAACATTAAATGATGTGTAGCTTTGCTCAAAGCTATAGAGCTAATAGTAAACAATATGCATCTTACTGAATCAGGATTTGTGCATGGATGTTGGACATATAATTTGCCCCTCTGTGTAAATTGTGGCCCCTTTATGGCCCCTGAGTTAGAAAAACCCTAGATCAGCCACTGACTTCACTGCCCTGTCATTATATTTTGATGTCGTAGACTTGCAGCAAATTTCCAAAATGCGCACAGCCAAAGTAAAGAGGTAAGTAAAAAGATGTTGATAAGGTCAGTTTATTTCAATGTTATTTGTTCAACATCTTAATCTCTATATTGTGACTATCTTATGTGTCAAGGCTGTAACTAGTTTCAATGGAAAGACTCCAGGTAACAGTCCACGTAAAGAAACACCAGCCCAGTCAGAAATGTCAAGGTATGGAAAAAATGAAAATCATAGATTGCAATAGTAATGTGTATTCAGTATTTTTTTTGTGTGTTGCCCATTTGTTACATTTTTACCTTTTTTTTCTTCAACATTATTTTTGTTTATCTTAGATTTACAAAGGAATATGACTGCATAGTTAGCATCGGCAAAGGAGCCTTTGGTCAGGTTTTCAAGGCAAGAGAAAAACTGCTGGACAAGTACTGTGCTGTAAAGATTGTCCGCTGCAAAGGGTGATTAAACTTTGTATTGGATTTTTATATTAGGTAAAAACAATTGACAGATGCAAAGTATAAAATAAGTTTTCAGTTTCATGAACTGAGCCGTGTTCTTGTTCTTCATTGGATCAGAAAATCTCTGCGAGAGGTGGGAGCTTTATCCGACCTCCATCACTGCAATATTGTGCGATACTACACATGTTGGACGGACGATTCCAGTTACCAAATGGACAGTACGTCTGACAGTAGCAGTGCTTCTCAGTAAGTCTTTATCACTTGATAAAATCCTTATATATTTTCCAAAAATTTGAGATTTCGAGAATATTGTTGAAATATTAGAAAATAAAGTCATAATTGAGAACTTCGTCATAATATGAACAAACTACAAAACTTTTTGATTATCACACAGATGAAACCCACGACAGTCCTGCAGTTGACTACTTAAAGTTTCTTTGTCCAAAAGAGGCAATTTCCTCCAAGTCTGTGCGCTTCTTTACTGATACTTGCTTTCAATGACATGTAGCCTAAAACCTAAAAAAATGCCAAAATATATTTTATTCTCCTAATGTTGTGACTTTTTTGTAATAGTATTGTTGCTTTTTTATATTACAACTATATCTTGTTTGTTTTTTCTATCAATATTACGACTTTATTCTCGAAATCTCAGTTCCTCCCACCCCCCACCCTTTCAGTGGTCACATAAGAGTAATTCTTAACTTTCCAGGTCAGGTGGTAATTCATCAGTCAAGTACCTCTACATTCAGATGGAGTTGTGTGACACCAAAACACTCAGACTGTGGATCGATGAGAAAGACACTCAAAATGTGAAGAAATCTTTGCGAGACTCTAAGAGAAGGGAAGAGAGTAAAACCATCGCTAAGCAAATAGTCAGTGGAGTTGATTACATTCACTCCAAGATGCTCATCCACAGAGACCTGAAGGTGAGACGACGAGGGTAATCATCACTTGATCCATCAAGTCCCTCCAGAAGCTACATCTGTGTGCGTTTATGTCTTTCCTCTGCGTAGCCTGCCAACATCCTGTTTGGGCAGGACAGTCAAGTTAAGATCGGAGACTTTGGTCTGGTCACTGCTGAGAATGACGATGATGCTGACAACTTGATCGAGAGAACGGAATACAAAGGAACCCCATCCTACATGGCTCCTGAGCAGGTGAGATGGTCCCCATGGATATTAAGTTAGGTTTCCCCAGTATTGTCCCCAGTATTGTTGAACTATGGTGCTCATTTAACAACCAGTGCTGCTCTCCCTTTTTTTCTTATACTGTGTTTTCATGACAGAAGAGTAGGAGCACTTATGACAGAAAAGTGGACATATTTGCTTCGGGGTTAATTTATTTTGAACTTCTTTGGAACCTGTCAGGAGAGAGGAAACTGGTGAGCTGTTCTCAGACACATTATGCTATACACTGTACAGTTTGTCAGTTTCACACTTTAAAAGTTCTAAGATCACTGGACAGTTCATCAATCACATTATTATTTATTTGGGTCTTAATTTGTTATCATAGAAAATACATGTTCTCCTTTGCTTTTATTATTTTGCTGAATTTCAGATTTGGGACGATGCCCGAAACCAGAAGCTTCCTCAAGGATTTTCTCAAAATTTTCTCCGAGAGGTACAGAAACTTTCTTTCATTTTACTTCGCGCATGCAACAGTTTTTTCCACAGGTGGCAGCAGCTCATGATGAAAAGCCACTGGTCAGTAGTTGAGTCTGAGGTAAAGGTGATGGATGGATGACGAGCCAAAAAACAGTGTACTTTGATTGGTTGCCTTATGTAATTCAACATGGGGGACAAGTACTGATATTATGGAGAAGATAAAAGCTTTATTTATTTCTTTATTTTTGTCGTTGCAGAGCCAAATTATAAAGTCAATGCTGAGTTTGAAGCCAGAGGACCGACCTGAGGCTGGTAAACTGAAGAAGGACATAGAAGAGAGCACCCATACATTCACCACACCCAAAAACATGACTAATGAAAGTAATACTGTCTAAATAAAGGAAACAAATACTCAAACAGAAGAAAAAAACATGAGTCATCATAATCAGTAGTGTCTTTCCAAACGAACTGATGTGACGTGTTTTACAGTGATTACGTAGTGTGATTGGTACATCACTGACTGGAAGGGGCCCATGATGTATTTTATTAACTGTCAAAAGAACTTTTGATTAAAATGCATCATTATTCATGTTTAACAAAAAATCATGGCATGGCTGTAAAGTCATTTTGACAACTGCTTTTGAAATAAGTTACTCTTTGTTAGTTAAATGTGTTAAAGGGAGGTCACATGGCTGCATTTACAGTTCCTGACGGAATTAGATAATCTGGGTGTGTACTCTGGGTGTGGGCATGTTGCCTGTGTTGTTGACACAGCACTGGGCTTATGACAATAAATTTAGAAATATTGCAACTATGCTCCAACTCTGATGTTCTTGAAAGACACTCAGTGTAACTCACATCTCCGCTAAGGTCGTACAATCAAACAAGTTTGTCTAGTTTGTATAGTACAAATAGAAAAGAAAAAAATAAAGTGGTCTGATAACATTAATTATTTATAGTCCTAAACAGTGGACATGACAACCAGTGTAACATACAGTATATTTTACTCTTAACTACAAGTATCTGCTCAAGATAAATAAACTCAACACAGTTTTATAATGCAACACACAATATGTAGACTAGGAAGGCTTCAGGTTAACATCAATAAACAACAGTCCATTGATATTATGGAGAGGGATGAGCAAACATCTTTACCCCCCCCTCCCCCCTTTCTATTTTATGACTTTACTGCCTGTTTTTATTTCCATACCTATCACTTACTCTCATTTCTAACTTTTCTTGACTATCTCTTGCTTAAACAAGTGAGTCAATGGCATCAATAAAGTTTTATTTGATCTTTTATGTGTTTTCTTGCCTTATTTTTTATTTTCAATCAACATCTGAGGGTGTTGATTGGTTCAGATAAGAGAAAATCATTATCAACCATATACAGATGTGACATTACAACCAAAAACACTGGACCTGCAGCTACTGGCACTGACTGCTGTGTGGTACATTAATAGAAAGATTACGTATTGTCCAAGCACAGTGAGGAGGAATCACACCTAAAATGGATTGATCTACACACAAAATCGAGTTTATAACCATAACTATCAATCAGGAGCAAAAATGTGTCTTCAAACTCACCTCAGATAATGTGAAAGTCATGAACATTATCATCAAGATATCCTGTTGAGCAATATCCACCTATTATATATATATATATGGAAGTCCAGGCCTGTTGAGACTGTGAATTTACAGATGAACCCTAATCTATAATATAATCTCTGTCTTAAAGGGGGCCACATTTTTTGTCTGGGCTCCTCTGATAGTAAGAACAAATTGGTCCCATACATCTTTTGAAATATTACAAGTCATTTTAAGTTACATTCTTAAGTTGCATTAGTCTATGTAATACATACACGATCAAAGAATTGTCTTATGTTTTATTTGAACAATGTATTATTATACTTCTCATCTTTCATTTATACTTTCTTGACATCAAATATATTTTGGTGTGATGCCTAAAGTTTAAATTTGTTTCATTATGTATTGGTTTTATTATTCATGATTTATTATACCGACAGTATCATATTTCCTTTGTCCCAGTGTTTGTTAACTATTCGATGTTGAATAAAGTACAAAAACAAAAAAAATGATGAACGTGAGTAGCGTTCATCCGGGGGGAAATCGAAACTCTGGACTGTGGGCTGAAACGAAAGAGGAAGTGTACGTGTACACAGAGCAGTGAGAGTTGACAACCGTTGAGAAGAACACCGAGAGAAACGTTGACATTTGTGGTTTATTTGCTGTGTTTTTTTTGACGGAATTTAAGATAGAATTTCGACCGCTGCGCCGATAATGGCCACTGTAGCTAAGCTCATGGAGTACGCTCAGAGAACAGGCTCCAAGGTGATTTTTGAAGAGCTGAGCTCCGTGGGACCCGACCATGAGAAGATGTAAGTTTATTCACAACTGTTAGATTAAATCAGGACACTATTCGTATATCACGACTTTAAATATACAGCTGCAGGGTTGCCCAGGTTTTTACTTACAGTTCAAATCATGTAGAGGGAATTCAGGTCATCTGGGACACCTCAGCTTCAGTCTGTTTATCTCCCGTTCCAACTGGATCTAGTCAGCAGGACTTTTACTCTAAGGTAGCATGGACATCACATGGCTGAAATCATTTGACTCCATGGGGGTCATGTCACAGAAAGGGTCAATCCGAACAAAGACCTCATGGTAAATTATTATTGGGAAATACATTCTGTCCCTGTCTGTTTAAACTTATATCCAGCACATGATTGGTCAGTAGCCCTCCAGGAAAGATGATCCAAAAAGTATAGAAGAGTCTGTCCTGTGGTCGGCATTTCATGAAAATGTGAAGACAATATGCTGATCGTTGATGATGATGGTCTCTCACCTGCAAGGCCTGTTTTTTTCCTGAGTCGCCCAGATAGAATGTTCTAGATTCATTGTATCGTTTATTAATTTAAACTAGTTATATTATGAAATAAATATAACTTTTAGATGTTAATGTGAATTAATGACATTATCATGAATAATATAAATTTTGTCATTCATTTTCTCAATAATTTTTTCATAATGCCTAGAAATTGGTAGTATTTAGCTTGTCAGGCATAAATCAAGGTGGTTTAGGCTTTTTTAACAGCATGATACAAGTGTCCCAGATTCTCAAATTCAGGCAGAATTTTCTTTATTTGCTTAAAGAACACTAAAAGCTGTGTTGTGTCTCCTCTGAGTATATCGCCATTCTTTCTTTGGGTGTGGTTAGAAAACTTCTCAAGGATTACAGAAAGGCATAATATGTTGATCTAATGTGTAAAACAGATTTCAGACTAAGTCATATGAGTCAATATTGCAAATTCACCCCAATATTGTTTTACACACATTAATGTGTCCTTTAAATTGCAGCAGAAATAGTCTGCTCACTGCCTCTGAATCAATAACATATTTATTTGTAAATTCAACAGTGAAGAGTGATCAGGTACATGTGATAGAGGAGTTGCACAAACAGTAGAGTTCATGTACCTCAAACTTTATCTGTTTGAATTACAGAGGCAGGACGATGTTTTTCGTCTGCCTCAGCGCAATGTTACACTTTCAGCTTTTAGACGTAAGCATAACTGAACTCTATTTCCTTTAGTATTTGAAGAACTCACAGTTGTCACAACAAAGACAATGAGGTAAAATAGTAATTCCTAGAGGCAGGAGGTGGTAGCATGTGTACATTTACGTACTTTAAACCACTTTCCCAACTTACTAATGCCTTCTCAGGTCAACTTTACTGTCTGAAAAAGATTTGACAATTTCTCCATAGATTCACCCAGAGGGTAGTCTGCAACGGTGAGGTGTATCCTGAAGGTGTGGGGAGGAGCAAGAAGGAAGCCAAGCATAATGCTGCTGAACATGCCTTGAGAGGCTTGTTGGAGAATGAACATGCCAGGTGAGTATATCACAGTGACAATTCATGGTTTAATTTTGATGTATCATTAATGTGAAGTGCTACTTGTTATTGCAGCAATGTGGTAAATAGCCAGACTCTGAATGACAACAGCTTTGAAGAGACAAATTTCAAAGGAATTCTCAACCAACACTGTCAGAAAAAAAGCCTCACCTATAATTACATCCAAGTGAAAAGAAGCGGTCTACCACAGAGTCTTCAGTGAGTACAACTAAACCTACCTCTCTAAACTGAATATACACAACTGAACTGGATAAAAAGATGGACAACTTCTCCACTTCCTCCTTGAAAAATGAAGCCAAAATATCCCAGATCAGGGCACTGCTGCCATCTGGTGATTTTAAAGAGGCAGGCTGTGTGGGAAGCTGCTGTTTTAACATTCCACTGATACAAAACAAGGTCAATCACAAATCAGTCTCAGTCATCAGAAAGTTTCACCCAGTTTTTTTTAGCAAACAATAATTTAAACCAAACTTAAACAAACAATCAGTTTGTCAAACCATCTTTGACAAAAACTATCTGAGTTTTTAGTTTGGTCCTTGTCCCTTCCATTAACATGGAGGAGGCAGGATTTATAACCTATACTGAAGCCTGTCACCAGGGGGCGACAAAAAATGCTTTGGCTTCACTTTGGGGGACAGTCATGTTTTCCATCTTTATAAACAGTCTAGGCTGCATGCAGATACTGTTTGAAAACTCATTTTAGATTCAAGAAAGAAATATTTTGACACAATGTGATTAATTTAAATCTAAATATTTCCTCCCTGTCAACGCAGATTCACCTACAAATTAGTAATCGAAGACAAGGAGTACCCTGAGGGGGAGGGCAATACTATCAAGCAAGCCCAACAAAATGCTGCTCAGCAGGCCTGGTCTGCTCTTCAGGAGCAGTCCGACTGGGACAGCAAGGTATTCAATAGTTTCTTCTCTCTGTATTATCAGATATAATAACAAGGAGCCAAGCCAACGACCCATCTGGCCATGTTATAGAAAGTGTGGGAAAAAATCCTGGATCTGCCCGTCTGGATCAGCTCCAAAATGTAACATGTTACTTCCTTGTTCGTGCCACATCCCTACACAAAATTTCAGACAGACATCATAGTTTTTTATAGCAAAATGTAGCTGTGAGAAAGGCTCATATTAACAGTGGCAACAGCCTTTTGAATGAAATGGCAAAATCCCATCGAATATATATTTTGTTATGTCAAACACTTTAGGTGTCCGAAGATGAAGATCCCCCTATGATGTCATCTACGTCAACCTCGACTTCGACATCAACCTCGACATCAACTTCACTGTAAGCACTTATGGACATTACTAGGAGTGCAGATTATGGTTAACTACTGGAGCTATTTAGTATTTATATATACTGACTGAGCACTAAAGTATTACTGAAATATCACCATATACTGAGAATTTAAATATACTGAGTGCTAGAGTTTTATTGAAATATCAATATATTCTGAGAAATCTGTGCTTATGTCTGTCATTGTTTTCTGCTAGGGACCCCAAGAAGTCTTCATCACAAAGAGAACCAATAAGCACAAGTGACTCCATAGTATTCATCGACTCATCAAAACCTCACAATGATCAGGTCTGTTCTCTCATGTAGAAAAAAAACTTGCTTAAAGCAATAGTTTACCCTCATCAGGAGTACTATATAAAGAGGGAAAATAGTATCGTCAGAGGAAGAAGGTTAAATTTCGTCTACGTATCAGAGACTTGCTTTGTGCCACAGTGTATGGGTGTCTGCTTTTATATTAAAAGCCTCTTTCATATGTCATTTTTCGATTTTACTAATTGTAAGTCAGTATTAGTAACTATAGCCTGCTGCCACCACTCTAAAAACTAGTGGCAGCAGATTCAAAGACAAGCTAAGTTTTCGTATATGTAATTTACCCTGTTGATAAATTAAAGTGCTGCCACTCAGATGAAATATAAAATTAACTAATGAAGTGCATCTGTTCTTTTGAACATTTAAATTGTAAAACCTTATAAATTTGTTGATGCATTGCAGGTGTCCTTAAAGTCAACTGTGTCTGAAAGTGATGCACCAACACCATCATCACTGTACGTTTCTTCAATGACTCTGCTATTAAATAGATTGTTGAGCTTCCAGTCAAAGTAAAGCTAAAGGCTGTTAATGTTATTTTCTGATGAACCACAGTCACAAAGCATGGCAACAGCTTCAAATGACTCGGTAACGAACCCAATCAAGGATCAGGTCTTTCTGTTATCGCTCTAAAACTATATATATATAATATACTGTACAGCCTGTTAGTTAGTCTTTGACAATATAAGGAAAAACTTCCTGTAAATGCAGTGCCAACGACCAATTATGATCTCACCTAATCAATAGACCATAGTCACACTGTGTCTCACAGCAGAGTCACGGAAGAAACGTACAGTGATGTTGGTTTTGGTGCATTACTTTCAGACACAGTTGACCTTAAGGACGCCTGCAATGCATAAACAAATCTATAAGGTGTTACTATTTAAATCTTTCAAAGAACACATGCAATTCATTAGTTCATTTTATATAATGATTCATAGTTAAATATCAATGCGCATCTTTACACATTTATGTAGGATGTAGATAAAGCCCTTAGCTTGTTGTCACTATATAATGGCGGCCGTGTGAATATGGTCTCGGGCGGGAGCAGCATTGTATCATATCTGAGGCTTTAAGCTATTGCATTATGAGGAAAATTAAAACAAATATATACAGCCAACGTTTAGATGAAATAGTATTTGACAAAGCTACAAATCTAACCACAGCCAAGGAGGAAGCAGCGAAGCTTGCACATCACGAGATATGTGACAGTAAAGCTACAGAGGTAAGAACTGACTCACTTTAGAAGGCCCAGTTACAGTGTTTGGAAAGAGCCAAGGGAAGGAAGGGGTTGAAATGCCTTTTCATGAATGTAACTACACCAAGTCTGTATTTTCATCCAAAATTGCACTCATTTAAAAAAACATACGACCTCCTGTTGTGTCAGTGATGTTAACACACAGATTCCTCGTTCATAAAAGAGGGTTGTCTAAGAAATTATTTCACTGAGATGTCCCTGTCTCCAGTTTTTCTACTGTGTTACTATGATAAAGGCTGATAATACCGTCCATGTTTCTATAGTTTTGCATCAAACTGGACCACTGACATTCAGAAATTGACTTGGAAGTGTGGGGATAACTTGCAGCTTCTTGATCAGAATACAACTGAGCGAGTGAAACATTTTATTGGATCACAGATTTGTTTTATAAACGCATAGGAAATACAAAGACTTGGTGTGCAAAGATCTGAATACTGTTATAAATGTTCAAGGTTTTTTAAATGTTGGCCAGACTCAATTCATTGACTCATATTTCAAATTTCACTTTTTATTTCCAAGACTGGAGATGAGAATTATGGTGGCACATCAAGCCAGCAAAATGAGGAAGCCAAACAAAAGGAAATCTGGTGAGAGCAAATAGTTTTCTTTCATTCTGCTTCTGTTCTGTTATGAAACGTTTCTAACTAGTGTCCGATTGTCTTGGTATTACAGTGGTAAGACCAACAGACTCAGTATAAAGGCAGAAGGTGGAAATTTCATTGGCATGGTCAACCAGTACTGTCAGAGAACACAGTGCTCCCACAGTTACGTCTTAGAGAAAAGATTAGGTGAAGCACACATCCCCAAGTGAGTACGCCTGAACCTCAGTAACAGGAATACACACTACACACACTTTGAAATCTTAACACAACAATCTAAGCATTTCCATCCTGCCTGCATAGATTCTTCTACAAGTTAAAGATCGACAACAAGGAGTATCCTGTGGGTGAGGGGAAGACTGCGAAAGAAGCCAAACAAAATGCAGCTCAGCTGGCCTTGGCTGCTCTTCAAGAGCAGACCAACTTCGAAAGCAAGGTTTTCATTAATTCATTAGTTTATGTAGAATATGATAGATTATGTTTTTTATTTTCAACTTAGTGCATGTGGTTATTTTATGCTTGACCTTGTTAACTTACTTGACAGTGTGATCTGGTGAAATTAAAACAATGAGGGAGTATTAGGGCCATATGAAGAAAAAACATATATAGAGATTTTGTGAATAAAGTAATATAAGAATAAAGACGTAATTGAGAATAAGGTTGATAATAGTAAAGTTATGTCCTGGGGAGGCTGGTTAAGGATTAGATTTTGGTCAAACAAACAGAATACAATCAATACCTTTAATTCAATTCATACAGCGTCTTCACTACGCACAGCATGAGTCCCGACTGCATGAATACTCTAATATACAGCCAATGTTTAGATGGACTAGTATTTGACAAATCTACAAATCTAACCATATGTAAAAACATGCTAATGTTAATAAACTTGGGTTAAAATTCGTGAGGACCTCCGGATCGCTGACTGTGTCGTCTACATCCTCCTGATTGGCTGGAGAAGAGACGCATGTTCCTGTTCATGGTCACAACAAGCCTATGTTAAAAAACAAATATAGGATTCATATCTTTTATACTGATAGTGATGACTCTTAATACAGACAGTACATCATACAGAGGGCAAAATTATTGTTCAAACACGATAATTATCATCCGTCTGGCAAAGCTGGAGATCCTCTGACAGACTGTCGCTGTAGCTACTCGACATTGTGGAGGACATAGACACGCCCAAAACCATTGATTTTAAATACAATCTTATCTAATTCTTATATTTACTTTATCCTCTCAGGTTGCTGTGGAAAACAAGGGTAGGGCAGATAGAGTGAGTAACACATCAACCAAGTCCAGGTAAGACTAAAAGGCAAAGGATTGGGATGTACACATTATATCTAATAATTGGTGTTGAGTCATGTACAAGACATTACCGTTTTTTTTTACTATAATGGTCAAAATTTTTTAAACCTCTACAGATTTACATCAGACTTTGATTCAATAAAGTCTCTTGGGAAAGGAGGCTTTGGTCATGTGTACGAAGTAAGAGAAATACTGCTGAACAAGAAGTATGCCGTCAAGATTGTCCGTGGTAAAAAGTAAGTTGAGTATGCAACTCTTCTGTGCAGTTTACATAATTCTTCAAGTAAATTTTCAGTAACTGATGCAACAGGATTATTTCATTAAAAAAAAATATAGAAAAGCTCTGCGAGAGGTGAAGGCATTATCAGAGCTTCTTCACACCAACATTGTGCGATACTACACTTGTTGGATGGAGGATACAGGTTACATACAGGACAGTTCAGCAGACAGCAGTTCTTCTCAGTAAGTTTCATCAACTAATACTTACTCTTTTTATTTACTAAAAATGAATGTGTCTCATTGCACCAAATGTTTTTGTTTCCTATTAGGGAATCAACGCCAATCCGCGAGTTCCTTTACATTCAAATGGAGTTATGTGGCTCCAAAACACTTAGACACTGGATAAAAGAGAGGAATACGAGAACTCTGCCAGACTCCGACAGACGACATGAGGGTCTAACCATCGCTCAAAAAATACTCAGTGGAGTCGAGTACATTCACTCCAAAGTACTCATCCACAGGGATCTGAAGGTCAGACAAAGTCCTTCTAATGTCTTTAAATGACTAGTACAGGCATTGGAGATATGTGTTTCATGTACCATTGATGTGTTTTTGTGTACCTCCACTCGCATCCCACACATTCCAGATATATATTGAAGCAAGTCGCTTTATTTACCATTTGAAGCTGTATCAGAATTAAAATTCAAAGGTTGTTTGTCTCTTTTATTTTATTGCTGTGCCTTGATTTTTTTTATTCGTTATACAAGGCTGAGTTTCACAGACCATATTTTATGACAGTTCAACATTTACACACCAGATTTTTCTTCTTGCTAGATGCAGAAAATAAAGTATCAGACAGAGAATCCATTGAGCTGTTAAGACACTTCACTCTTTCAGTCTCATACATGCCATGATCTGAGGGTCATTCTTTTGTATTGATCATCTCCATATCTTTACATTTCATGGTGCTTCCATTAGATATTGTGGTAATTACATTTTTAAGCAAAAGGATTGCATTTCATCATGGGTATGTAATCGTCATTATAACTAGAACGGCACTGTGTACCTCCTTGGTTGAGGTAATTACACATCATTGAAGGAGCTTGATGTTGATTGCTGTATTAATTGCTGCTTTTTCATTCCAATGGTTAGCCTGCCAACATCATGTTTGGACAGGATGGAGCAGTGAAGATTGGAGACTTTGGTCTGGTCACTGTTGATGATGTCGACGATGAAAACCCAATGGAGAGAACTAACAAATCAGGAACCCTTTCTTACATGGCTCCAGAACAAGTGAGATGCCTTTGATTTCCTGTATTATTGGTTTAAAATGCATCCAATGCTCCCATCCTGTACATATTCTGTGACACAACACATCCCTCATATAAAAGACAAACTTACATCAAATTCAGTAATTGTATTTCCACATACAGACTGAGTCAGTGATTTTGAGATCAGGTCGCTGGGATGGCTTATGGTTTTGCATGATAGATAAGAATCTAATCTAAACATCTAATGTGTCCAAAGCACACAAACACATTATGGTATTTATATATCTTCTGTCTCATCCCGTCTTCAGATGCCAAATGAAAACTGTTCTATCTAGACAGTTAATCTGCTTCACCACGTCTCACTGTCATCTTTCTTCAATGGAGGAAGTGAGAATTGTGACGTAATGAAAAAGTATACTTCTAAATTTCAAGCTCCTGTCGAATTTACTCTAATTTACACACCATCATACAGACAACAGGGGTAAAAAAACCAGTATGATAAAAATATAACAGGTCCAGATAGAGATTAAAAATTATATATATATATATATATATATATATATATTATATAATTTTGTATATAAAATTATATTTTGCATTTAATTTATATATATATATATATAGATTAGAATAATCAACAATCAAGAAAATATAATGCAATAGTATTTATACAATTTTATAATATACATTTCAGTTTTCACTTTGCAATGGAGGGATTAATAATTACAATAATAAAAAATGTATGCTCTTCTCTCATGTCACGTAAAAAATATGAGACAAAATAGAATGTTTGTAATTTGCATCCTAAAATGAATTTATCAAATTTAGAAATAAATTTAATAAAAAGTGTAGAGTTTTGTTTCACTTTTTCTTTTTGATAAAAAATGAATTTGCTCTTCGAAATTCATAGATTTGTTTTGCCAAGTGGCGTCACATGAGAGGATTTACCACGAATGCAATAGGTCTATCACAATGTCACATTTCTCAGTGATTCATCAGCTATAGGTCCGGATCCAGATAGGACAGCATCAGGGTCTGTGTCACGGCCCACATTCCAGTTGGTGTATACAGTAAACATCCTGTCTGTCTAGATCAGGGTACACAAACATTTCAACCTTTGACCCCCAAAGAAAAGTTGCCAGAGTCGCGGGACCCCCATTATTCCTGAAGTTGTTTTAAGGATGTTTTTTCTTATAAGTTTATATGCTGTTTTTTTATTTTTGTTACAATTATATAGCTAAAATTTACATTTTCAAATTGTTTCTGGAAATCATCTTGTCATGAGCATATATATTCTAGAGGCCTGTAGAGGTAGTTACACCATATCAGCCAAAACATGTAAAATAAAAATAGTTACAAATGAGAAAAGAGAAAAATAAAATAAAATATTTTAAAAATGCAATCAGAATAGTCAGTAGTGATTCAGTAACTCATGAAATAACTTGTAAAATAAATGCAACATCTTAATAGTGTTTTTATTTGACTACAGAAGCTTGAGAACATCTATGACCGGAAGGTGGACATATTCGCCTTCGGGCTGATATACCTTGAGCTCCTCTGGAAAATCTCTACTGGCCATGAAAGATTGAAGGTGAGTCGTTAATGTCCCGAATATTATTATTAAAGTGTCACCAGAGAAGATCATGACACACGCCAATGTCGGTTGCTTAGAGCAGGGGTTTTCAACCAGTGGTCCTCGGCCCCCTGGTGGTCCGCGACGGCATTGCAGTGGGGCTGCGAAATTCGCTTTGATATTTCAACACATTTCCAGATTACTCTTGAATATCGTGAAAAATATTTAAAATAAGAAAAATATGTCTAAAATAATATAAAGGTGATGAGGGGATCCTTGAAACCGGCCTTGGGCCTAGAAACTGCCAGTAGTTTTCCCCTGTGCATGCGTGTTAAAGGTAGATGTAGTAGAGCGGTTGAGCTAGGAAGAAAAACTCTCACGAGTTCTTGGAGATGTAGTTTGTATTATGTGAATTTTTATTTTCCCAAAAAGAAGACCCAAAAGGGCAGAATTAATATGAAAATATTAAATACAACAAAAGAGCGAAAACCAAATACTTTGAAATAAGAAAAATAAATTGGCATAATAGCCAAAACAATTAATTGCAATAACAGTCAACTTTACCACGTTCGCTGGTGGAGAATCATGAACGTTATATATTGAATGATATTGAATTGATATTTTTAATTCTTAAGCATTGAAAATCAACCGTTTTCGTTGTTTTTTAAACATTTTTGTAGATTTGTTTGAGGTTTTGAAATAAAACCAATACGGAAAACCAAATGTTAAAACTTCCTTCTATCCACATGCAAGCACGCACATACACACACACACACACACACACACACACACACACACACACACACACACACACACAAACGTAGGCACGCGCGCTTAGGCACAACAGTGGGCCGCGGATTACTTTCTAGTCAGAATGGTGGTCCCTTGGACAAAACGTGTTGAAAACCCCTGGCTTAGAGCTTTAATGTTGATCTTATTTAATCTTTCCTGCTTTTATTTGCAATGTTCAATAGAGAATTAGTATTTGAATTATCATGATAATCCCAAGTTTGTTAACTTGCCCATTCATTATTTTTATTACTGCATTAACCAGGTTTTCGAAAATGCCAAAACTCTGAAGTTCCCCAGAGAGTTTTCACTAACTATTCCTCAAGAGGTAAATATCCATATACATTTTATCCTAATTTCTTCTTTCATCACAAGAAGCAGAGTTTCCCAAAGTGTGTGAGTTAGCCATGACACATAATATGATGACAGTAATGTAAAATATCAAGCAGCACTCATAACAGTGTTATGAGAAGGTTTTAGAAATGCTGCAGCATGACATAATTTCTTGGTTGAACAACTGTCATTGAAGATTTTACTTCTGCTGTTTGTTTGCTTTTCCCCAGGAACAAATAATGAGGTCAATGCTGTGTAAGGATCCAAAACAACGACCTGAAGCAAGTGCTTTGAAGGCAGAGCTGGAAAAGTTGGCCCACACTCTCAACCCTGAAAAAACTGAACATCAGCAAAATGTAACAGTCTGACAGTCACACACGCAGGAGGTTATAAACATCTGTCTCCTCTGATTATACATTTTGATGTTTTATGATTTTGTTGGCAAACGCTTGATAGATTTGATTGTGCTTTAACCTGAGATCTGTAGCCTACAAACGACTCATACTCAACTACACACACACACACGTACAAACACAAACACACACAAACAGACCGGTTGAATGCAGTTATTGTAAGTCACTTTGGTTACAAAGCATCAGCTAAATGAAATGTAATGTAATGTAATCTCACATAGCTATGACAATGGGTGGCAGTTTTGAATGATATATAAAATCAATTTTATCATGCCCCCCGGAAAATGATCATGTGATGCCAATTGGGGGCGGGATCTACAGGTTGATGAAGTGTTCTAAATAATCATCGAAGGGAATGACTATTGGGGGAACACTGTGTTAGCCCCCCCCCAGACTGCTCGGAACCTGGGTGTGACACTCGACAGTGAACTCTCCCTTACCGCCAACATTACTGCAACAACACGTTCCTGTAGATTCATGCTGCACAACATCAGGAGAATACGTCCCATTATCATTCAGAAGGCGGCGCAGGTTCTGGTCCAGGCTCTTGTCATCTCATGCCTAGACTACTGCAACTCTCTCCTGGCAGGTCTACCTGCTAGTGCCCTACGACCTCTGCAGCTCATCCAGAATGCAGCATGCAACTAGAGAGGCGGTGGTCTAGTGGCAGAAACTTGGACTATGGGCAGAGAAGGTCTCTGGTTCGTCTCTGGTTCGATTCCACGGAAAGACAACAAAAAGACGAACCTGGATTGATCTGCCCAAAAATCCAAGAGTCTCTCTAGACCCTGTCTAGTGCCCCTGAGCAAGGCACCTTACTCCCCCAACATCTGCTCCCCGAGCGCTGTACATAGTCGCTCACTGCTCTGTGTGTCCTGCACACAGATGGGTCAAAAGCAGAGATTACATTTCCCTACCTGCATGAGTGTGCGTTTGCATGTCTGTGCATGTGTGTGGGATAAATAAAATGCATCTGCATCTGCATCAGCAACATGACTGGTCTTTAACCTAAATTCACTCACGATACGCCACTCCTCCACTCCCTTCACTGGTTACCATTGGCTGCCCGTATCCGTTTCAAAACATTAGTATAAGCGTACCGTGCTGCGAACGGATCGGGTCCAGTCTACATCCAGGACATGGTCAAACGTTGCACCCCAGCAATACTTATTCCACCGCAAAACACACCTTAAATGGTACTTACTTATAGCACTTTGTAGTTTGGCTTTCTTGAAGAAAAATTTCTTTCTTGATTCTTGTTGTTACGGGTTTGTACCCTCATGGTTGAATGCACTTATTGTAAATCGCTTTGGTGGAAGCGTCAGCTAAATGTAATGTAATGTAATCAAGAGATATTTTATGATGAGATATATTAATGATGGAAATGTCTTTTATGTTATGTAAAAGTGTTTTAAATCATTACAGCCATTGCTTTGTATTGATTATCATAAGGGGAAAATAAAATTGTGGTTATCTATTTGTTATCTGTCTATATGCTATCATGATTGTAGGAGCCCTGATTTTTTGTTGCATTCAGAATATTGGTACGGACCTCAGCCTCTCAGCGACACATTTTTTTTCTTGAAGTCGCTTAAATGGTTATATAAACTTTTCACTTTGTTTGTAGACAAGTTGACAGCCGTCTCCACAGGCGGCATACGGCTGCACAATGTAAAAACATATTTATTTGAAACATGGGGCCAAAAAAAACAAGTGATTAGGAAGGATACAGAGGTGGGACAATACCAGACACCAGAAATTTACCTTCATGAGGTTTTTTTTTCATTTTACCTTACATTAGGACTTGATTTCCTTACAAGGACAAAGAGCATGATGGCAAAAGTCATGACATTTTAAGTAAGGTAAGGTTCAGGGTAAGGGTGAGGCAGGTATTACTCATGTTGTGGGGACCTAAATCTTTTTACACAGTCAGCTTATATGGACTTTTCTTCCTAATGGAGACAAAAAGCACATCCCCATAACGAAAATGGTTAATTTTAAAATGAAGACATGTTCCAATGTTAGGTTAAAGTTTGGGTTAAACAAGTAGTAACTATGGTTATGGTTAAGGTAAGTGTCCAGGAAGTGCCTAACTTCCTCAGAAGGTATGGAGACAATACTTTGTGTGTGTGTGTCTGTGCGGCGTGTTATCATCCTAAAATGTGATTTTGAACATCTAAGCCTTAGGATACCATTTGGGCAAAATTATTTTCATTATTGATTAATTTCTCAACCTTTTTCCAGATTAATCATTCCATAAAATTCTGAAAAAATGTTGTTGATTTTTTTCCAATGCCCAGGGTGCACAATGTCTTTACTTTCATAGTGGAGTACAGAAATCCTAAAACATTCACAATTGAGATCTGAGTATTCTTTTTTCTTAAAAAAAGATTAAAAATTATTAATTAATAATAAAAAATATTTGGCTATTATTATAATTGTGCAAAACTAATCTATTAACTGATTCATCATCGAAGTGCTAGGTGCCAAGTCCACTTAAAGGAAGGTGACGAATTTTAAAACATGAAACTTTGTTATGCTTTCATTCAATTTGTCTCCTTTAGGTAGATCTTTGTCATGAAACATAATTTTGGTTGTTTATACCTCAATAATACTGGATTTACTTCGATGAAGAAAAGAAATAATCACTTTCAGTAAATGTGTCTTAATATGTTATTTACTACAGCTGTAAGGTGCTGGAGAAATGTGAAACTGCACCTTGCATTGGGTCTTACTGGATTTAAGTATGTACAAATAATCGGTTAGTTATAGTAGAGTAAGTTGGGCAAATATTATTTAAAAGAATAGTTATCTGTTGTGGTTTGCTTTCTTGCATTAGTCAGCTACCAACTATGACACTGTTTCCTAACAAGATAATTCCTTCCATCTTTTGAAGTACACTGGATTCAGGGGTTTACATAAACTTAGTTATTGGAATAGAAAAGTGGGGCAACAGTTAAATTCCTCCAGTTAGCTCATGGGGACTTTTTTCTATTAATATTATGACTTTATTTTCGAAATCTCATATCCCCCCCACCCCCACCCTTTCAGTGGCCTTAATACTCTCTCATGATCTACAGACATGGTATGGTATAGAAAAAGTAATATAAGAGTACCTCTTAATTTTCCAGGTCAAGTGGTTATTCATCACTCAAGTACCTCTACATTCAGATAGAGTTGTGTGACACCAAAACACTCAGACTGTGGATTGATGAGAAAGACACTCAGAATGTGAAGAAGACTTTGCGAGACTCTAAGTGAATGGAAGAGAGTAAAATCATCGTTAGGGAAATAGTCAGTGGAGTTGATACATTCACTCCAAGATGCTCATCCACCTCCATTAAAATAGAGTTTAAGTAACATTCTTAAGTTACATTAGTCTATGTAATACATATACAATCAAAGAATTGGATTAATTGCCTCATTGTACAGTTATTATATTTTCCCTATTATGTATTTTTATCATTTATGTTTTATTTGAACAATGTATTATTATACTTCTCATCTTTCATTTATATTTTCTTGACATAAAATATACTTTGTGGTGATGCCGAAAGTTTATATTTGTATTATTATGTATTGGTTTTATTATACATGGTTTATTATACCGACAGTAGGCTATCATGTTGCCTTTGTCCCAGTGTTTGTAAACCAATCTATGTTGAATAAAGTACAAAAACAAAAAAAACAATGAACGTCAATAGCATTCATCCGGGGGGAAATCGAAACTCTGGACTGTGGGCTGAAACGAAAGAGGAAGTGTACGTGTACACAGAGCAGTGAGAGTTGACCACCGTTGAGAAGAACACCGAGAGAAACGTTGACGTTTGTGGTTTATTTGCTGTGTTTTTTTTAGCGGAATTTAAGATTGAATTTCGACCGCTGCGCCGATAATGGCCACTGTAGCTAAGCTCATGGAGTACGCTCAGAGAACAGGCTCCAAGGTGATTTTTCAAGAGTTGAGCTCCGTGGGACCCGACCATGAGAAGATGTAAGTTTATTCACACCTGTTAGATTAAATCATGGCACTATTCGAATATCACGACTTTAAATATACAGCTGCAGGGTTTTGCCAGGTTTTTAATTACAGTTCAAATCATGTAGATTGTAGAGACTCCTCAGCTTCAATCTGTTTATCTCCCGTTCCAACTAAATCTAGTCAGCAGGACTTTTATTATAAGGTAGCATGGACATCACATGACTGAAATCATTTGACTTTGTAATAGTAATTTTACTGTTTGGGCAATGTTTGATAAGATTAACTTCTTTAAATGTTTAGAGAGATGAGCAAATGGTTTCCTGGGGAGTCAGGGGGGTTGCTCAAGTAAGTGATGTTATATGACTTCCTCATTAACAGGGTCACCTAACAAAGACTTTACAGCACGGGGGTTTGTGGTGGATGTGAAGATTGAGAAAGGGGATGTTGAAAACATTTGTTACACTCCAGGGGTCTGGGACAGACTAGGTGACAGGATATTCGTCACCTATTTCTTAGCATCAAAGAGTCTGATTGATAACATTTGTTCCTCTAGGAGGGGTTTGAAAATGTATAAGATGTTGCTCCTCCTGTGTCTCATTGCTCATTGTATGAAATCTATGCTATGGTTTTGTATGATGATGCCCATCTGCAGATGTAGAATAAACTTCCGGAAAGACATTGTAATAACTTGTGCTTGACTATTGAAATTCCCATGACAACTTCATGGGGGATATGTCACAGAAAGGGTCAATCCGAGCAAAGACCTCCTGAAGAGATGTAACATATGATCTGCAGTTGTCAGACAGGAGTTAATGGTAAATACAGTATGTCCCTGTCTATTTAAATGTATATCTAGCACATGATCAGTACCTCTCCAGGACAGATGATCTCAAAAGTACATTAGAGTCTGTCCTGTGGTCGGCAGCCATTGACTTCATGAAAATGTGAAGAAGACAATATGCAGCCCTGTTAGTTCCCCGAGACGCCCAGATTGTAGAGTTTATTTATTTGAACTAGGGTTCTTTATGAAATAATTATGACTTTAAGTTGTTAATTTGAATTAATAACATTATCATGAATAATATACATTTTGTCAGTCATTTTCTCCAATTTGTTTTCATGCCTAGAAATTGGTAGTATTTAGCTTGTCATGCTTAAAGGCTTTTAAGCATTTGGTTTAAGGCTTTTGGTTTAGGCTTTTTTTAACAGCATGATACAAGTGACCCAGATTCTCAAATTCAGGCAGAATTTTCTTTATTGGTTTAAAGAACACTAAAAGCTGTGTTATGTCTCCTCATCGCCATTCTTTCTTCGGGTGTGGTTAGAAAAACTCTCAACGATTACAGAAAGGTACAATATGTTGATCTAATGTGTGAGATTTCAGACTAAGTCATGTAAGTGTTTATGTTTTACACACATCAATGTGTCCTGCTCACTGCACCTGAATCAATAACATATTTATTTGTAAAGTGAACAGTGAAGAGTGATCAGGTTCGTGTCAAAAAGGAGTTGAACAAAAAGAAGAGTTCAAGTATCTCAAAATGCTTTTCGCCTTTCCTTTTTGAGGCAAAGGAAAGACGATGTTTTTCCTTTGCCTCAGCGCAATGTTACACATTCAGCTTTCAGACGTAAGCATAACTGAACTCTATTTACTTTAGTGTGTGAAGAACTCACAGTTGTCACAACAAAGACAATGCGTTCAGATAGTAATTGCTAGAGGCAGGAAGTGGTAGCATGTGTACATTTACGTAATTTATTCCACTTTTCAAAACCACTAATGCCTTCTCAGGTCAACTTTACTGTCTGACAAAGATTTGACAATTTCTCCATAGATTCACCCAGAGGGTAGTCTGCAACGGTGAGGTGTATCCCGAAGGTGTGGGGAGGAGCAAGAAGGAAGCCAAGCGTAATGCTGCTGAACATGCCTTGAGAGGCTTGTTGGAGAACCAACATGCCAGGTGAGTATATCACAGTGACAATTCATGGTTTCATTTTGATGTATCATTAATGTGAAGTGCTACTTGTTAATTGCAGCAATGTGGTAAATAGCCAGAGTCCGAATGACAACAGCTTTGAAGAGACAAATTTCAAAGGAATTCTCAACCAACACTGTCAGAAAAAAAGCCTCACCTATAATTACATCCAAGTGAAAAGAAGCGGTCTACCACAGAGTCTTCAGTGAGTACAACTAAACCTACCTCAGTAAACTGAATATACACAACTGAACTGGATAAAAAGATGGACAACTTCTCCACTTCCTCCTTGAAAAATGAAGCCCTAATATTCCATATAGGGGCACTACTGCCATCTGGTGATTTTGACGTTTTTTTAGAGGCAGCCTGTGCAAGCTTCTGTTTTAACGTTCCACTGATACACAACAAGGTCAATCACAAATCAGTCTCAGTCCTCTGGAGGTTTAACCCTGTTTTTTTTTAGCATCAAACATAATTTTAACCAAACTGACCAATGAAATGATTGTTTGAACGGCTTGGTAAGAATTACCTAAAATGATAAAACCATCTTTGACAAAAACTATCTGAGTTTTTAGTTTGGTCCATGTCCCATTCACTTTTATGACCTATACTGAAGCATGTCACCAGGGGGCGATAGAAATGATTTGGCTTCACTTTGGGGGACAGTCATGTCTTCCATCTTTATAAACAGTCTATGTTGCATGTAGATACTGTTTGAAAACTCATTATAGATTCAAGAAAGAAACATTTTGACACATCATGTTATTCTAAATCTACATATTTCCTCCCTGTCAACGCAGATTCACCTACAAAGTAGTAATTGAAGACAAGGAGTACCCTGAGGGGGAGGGTAAGACTATCATGCAAGCCCAACAAAATGCTGCTCAGCAGGCCTGGTCTGCTCTTCAGGAGCAGTCCGACTGGGACAGCAAGGTATTCAATAGTTTCTTCTCTCTGTACTATCAAATATTATAACTAGGAGCCAAGCCAGCGGCCAATCTGGCCATGTTAAGAGAGTGGGGAAAAAAATCCTGGATCTGCCCGTCTGGATCAGCTCCAAAAATGTAACGTGTTACTTTCTGATGCCCCAACCATCCACAAAATTACAGACAGACATCACTGTTTTTTATAGCAAAATTTAGCTGTGAGAAAGGCTCATATTAACAGTGGCAGCAGCCTTTTGAATGAAATGGCAAAATCCAATCGAATATACTCTATATATTGTTGTGTCAAACACTTTAGGTTTCCTTGAGGTCCACTGTGTCAGGAGATGAGGATCCCCCTATGATGTCGTCAAACTCAAACTCAACATCACCTTCACTGTAAGCACTTATGGACATGACGAGGAGGGCAGATTATGGCTATGGATTTATATATTCTGAGCGCCAGAGTTTTATTGAAATATCACTATATTCTGTTAAATCTGTCCTTATGTCTGTCATTGTTTTCTGCTAGGGCCCCCAGGATGTCGTCATCACAAAGCGAACCAATGAGTACAAGTGACTCCATAGTCACTCCATATTCACTGACTCATCAAACCCTCACAATGATCAGGTCTGTTCTCTCATATAAAAACTGTAGTGCTTAAAACAATAGTTTACACTCATCAGGAGTACTATATAAAGAGGGAAAATAGTATTGTCAGACGAAGAAGGGTTAAATTTCGTCTGTGTTCTAGAGACCGGCTTTGTGCCACATGTGGTCATGTGGGTGTCTGCTTTTATATTGAAAGCCTCGATCATAAGGCATTTAAGCCAGGTAGTTAGATTTTACTGCTTATAAGTCAGTATGAGTAACTATAGTCTGCTGCCACCACTCTAAAAACTTGTAGCAGCAGATCCAAAGACACATTAATGTTGTACGGCTGCTTATAAGTGAAATAAACAGAGAGAATCTGACAAACTGTTTTCATTTCACAGGTCAATAACTGACAAATATATATTAAAAAAAAATGTCAAAATCACAAATTTGATAGCTCATTGGCTACCATTAGACAGCAGCAGCTAACATTAGCATTCAACCACTTCAATTAGGGCGGTTTTCATAGAGAAATATCAATGCACATCTCTACACATTATTTAGGCTGTAAATAAAGCTCTCAGTGTGATGTGACTATAAAATGGCAGCCATGTGAATATGGTCTCTGGAGGGAGTAGCATTGTATCATATCTGAGGCTTAAAGCTATTGTATTATGAGGAAAATAATACAAATATGAATGAATACTTTCTTATACATTCAAAGTTTAGATTAAATATTATTTGACAAATCTACAAATCTAACCACATGTAGAAACATGCTGATGTAAATAAACTTTAAATTGGTGAAGACCTCTGACTCGCTGCCTGTGTCTTCTACATCCTCCTGATTGGCTGGAGAAGAGACGCATGTTCCTGTTCATGGTCACAACAAGCCTATGTTAAAAAACAAATATAGGATTCATATCTTTTATACTGATAGTGATGACTCTTAATACAGACAGTACATCATACAGAGGGCAAAATTATTGTTCAAACACGATAATTATCATCCGTCTGGCAAAGCTGGAGATCCTCTGACAGACTGTCGCTGTAGCTACTCGACATTGTGGAGGACATAGACACGCCCAAAACCATTGATTTTAAATACAATCTTATCTAATTCTTATATTTACTTTATCCTCTCAGGTTGCTGTGGAAAACAAGGGTAGGGCAGATAGAGTGAGTAACACATCAACCAAGTCCAGGTAAGACTGAAAGGCAAAGGATTGGGATGTACACATTATATCTAATAATTGGTGTTGAGTCATGTACAAGACATTACCGTGTTGTTTTTTACTATTATGGTTAAAAAATTGTCAACCTCTACAGATATACATCAAAGTTCGATTCCAAAAAGTATCTCGGGGGAGGAGCCTTTGGTCGGGTGTACAAAGTAAGAGAAATACTGCTGAACAAGAAGTATGCTGTCAAGATTGTCCCGGTTAAAAAGTAAGTTGAGTATGCAACTCTTCAGTGCAGTTTACATATTTGTTCAAGTAACCTTTCAGTAACTGATTCACCAGGATTATTTTCTTCAAGAAAAATCAGCAGAAAAGCTCTGCGAGAGGTGAGGGCATTATCAGACCTTCATCACACCAACATTGTGCGATACTACACTTGTTGGTTGGAGGATACAGGTTACATTCAGGACAGTTCAGCAGACAGCAGCTCTTCTCAGTAAGTCTCATCCACTAATACGTATACTTTTTATTTACTGAAAATGAATGTGTGACAATGCACCAAATGATTTTTGTTTCCTATTAGGGAATCATCGCCACAGCTCCTTTACATTCAAATGGAGTTATGTGGCTCAAAAACGCTTGGACACTGGATAAAAGAGAGGAATACAAGAACTCTGCCAGACTCCAACAGACGACATGAGGGTCTAACCATCGCTCAACAAATACTCAGTGGAGTCGAGTACATTCACTCCAAAAGTACTCATCCACAGGGATCTGAAGGTCAGACAAAGTTCTTCTAATGTCTTTAAATGACTAGTACAGGCATTGGAGATATGTGTTTCATGTACCATTGATGTGTTTTTGTGTACTTCTACTTACATCCCATACATTCAGGATACTATGGCTGCAACTAACGACTATTCTTTTAGTGGACTAATCTCTCGATTATTGAAACGATTTGTCACCGAATGGGATTGAATCACACAAATTCTCAATCGCTGTTATTGAGCCAACAGCTTTTACATTTAGTTGTTCGCGGCATTTGATGACTGATATTTTTGTAATGGATTCTAGAATCCTGCGCTAATCTTACCGAGGCGAGTCCACATCGTCCATGTTACGATGTCAAACGTGCCTCCTCTTCAAATGCTCATTTCCTGCTTCCACGGAGAGCAGGTCCGCCGTACAAATATTGCAGGTAGTTTTTTTTCGGGCTATGTTCAGGTTGAACCATACGATCAACTTTCTGGTACGCGATGCTGTTGCAACTGACACCGCCATTGGTCCATGTTTTGTCGCCGTTGCACATGCGTGACTTTCAGCGATAGGAAGGGAGCGAGATGGCTCACTCCTCAGCTACTTCCATCAGCACCTCTTGTAAATTGGCATTTAGTTCAGCTGCACGGCATGAAAAACACACGCTATGACGTAATCAATCATTCATCGACGATTAAATTAGTCTACGTCTATTTTTGTCATTGATTTTTGTCGACTACGTAGATTAATCGTTGAACCCCGACAGGATACATGTGGAAGAAAACCCCTGAAGGAAGTCACTTTATTTACCATATGAAGCTGTTTTAGAATGAAAATTCCCAGGTTGTGTTTGAATTTTTTTAATTTTAATGTTGTGCCTGGATTTTTTTTATTCGTTATATAAGGCTGAGTTTCTCAGCCCATATTTTAGAACACAGTTCAATATTTACACACCAGGTTTTTATTCTTCGGTAGAAGCAAAGAAGATTGCAGTTAGTCATCGTAATGTCATCGTCATTATAACTAGAACGCCACTGTGTACCTCCTTGGTGGAGGTAATTACACATCATTGAAGGAGCTTGATGTTAATTGCTGTATTAATTGCTGCTTTTTCATTCCAATGGTTAGCCTGCCAACATCATGTTTGGACCGGATGGAGCAGTGAAGATTGGAGACTTTGGTCTGGTCACTGCTGATGATGTCGACGATGAAAACCCAAGGGAGAGAACTAACGAATCAGGAACCCCTTCTTACATGGCTCCAGAACAAGTGAGATGCTTTTGATTTCCTGGATTATTGGTTTAAAATGCATCCAATGCTCCCATCCTGTACATATTCTGTGATACAACAAATCCCTCACATAAAACACAAACTTACACCAAATTCAGTTATTGTATTTCCACAGACAGAAATACAGTCATTGATGTAAAAAATATAATGCAATAGTATTTCATCAATGTTATAATATACATTTCAGTTTTCACTTTGCACTGGAGGGATTTGCAAATACATTAATAAAAAAGAAATGCTCCGCTCTCATTTGACGTAAACAATAAGACAAAAAATAACTTTTTTTAATCTGCTCAACGAATTTCACAGATTTGATTCGCCAAGTGGCGTCACGTGAGATACTTTTTAGTAAATATTTTAGAGGCCTGTAGAGGTAGTTACACCTCAATATGTGTTTTTCCTTTGAATTCTCATTCATGATTATATAAGGAGACTAAGATGAGTCCAGAGTGCAAACAGTTACAGATTTATACATTAAAAATAAAGAATTGAAGACAAGCAACATGAAACTATTAAAGCAGTTTGAAGATTGCATGAAAATTTAATTTATATTATATCGGCCCAAAAAAAGTTACAAATGAGAAAAAGAAAATAAATATTTAAAAAAAATTATAAAAATATTGAGTAGTGAGTCAGTTACTTATGAAATAACTTATTGATATAAATGCAGTACCTTAATAATGCGTTGTTATTTTACTACACAAGTTTGAGAACATCTATGACCGGAAGGTGGACATATTCGCCTTCGGGCTGATATACTTTGAACTCCTCTGGAAAGTCTCTACTGGCCATGAAAGAGTGGAGGTGAGTCGTCAATGTCCCGAATATTATTATTAAAGTGTCGCCAGAGAAAATCATGACACAGGCCAATGTTGGGTGCTTAGAGCTTTAATATTGATCTTATTTAATCTTTACTGCTTTTATTTGCAATGATCAATAGAGAATTACTATTTGAATTATCACGATGTCCTAAGTTTGGTAACTTGCCCATTCATTCGTTTTGTCATTACATAAACCAGGTTTTAAGAGATGCCAGAAATCAAAAGTTTCCAAGAGAGTTTCCACTTACTCTTCCTCAAGAGGTAAATATCCATATTCATTTTCTCCTAACTTCTTCATTATCACATGAAGCAGTGTTTCCCAAAGTGTTTGAGTTAGCCATGATTGTCAGCAACAGAAGAGCAGGGAGGCTGACACATAATATGATGACAGTAATGTAAAATATCAAGCAGCACTCACAACAGTGTTATGAGAAGGTTTTAGAAATGTTGCAGCATGACATCATTTATTGGTTCAAAAACTCTCATTAAAGCTTTTACTTCTGCTGTTTGTTTGCTTTTCCCCAGGAACAAATAATGAGGTCAATGCTGTGTAAGGATCCAAAACAACGACCTGAAGCAAGTGCTTTGAAGGCAGAGCTGGAAAAGTTGGCCCACACTCTCAACCCTTAAAAACTAAACATGAGCAAAATGTAACAGTCTGACAGTCACACACGCAGGAGGTTATAAACATCTGACTCCTCTGATTATAAATTAGGAGTTTTATGATTTTTTTGGCAAACGGTTGATGACTTTTATTGTGCTTTAACCTGAGGAGTCAGGACTGTTTGCTGTCCTGGCTCCTGAATGGTGGAATGACCAGTTACTCCCCAGTTACATCAAGACAGCAGAGGGTCTAAACATCTTCCGCCGCAAACTAAAAACACACCTCTTCAGTTTATACTTTGAATAAAAGTTTAAACTAACAATTTAGTAGCACTTAAATGGTACTTACTTATAGCACTTTGTAGTTTGGCTTTCTTGAAGAAAAAGTACTTTCTTGATTCTTGTTGTTACGGGTCTGTACCCTCATGGTTAAATGCACTTACTGTAAGTCGCTTTGGTGGAAGCAACAGCTAAATGAAATGTAATGTAATCAAGAGATATTTTATTCAATAATGGAAATATCTTCTATGTTATGTAAAAGCATTTAAAATCATTTTAAATTTGTTATCTGTCTGTCTGCTATCATGATCGTAGGAGCTATGAATATATAAAGTTAAAGAAGAATCTTATTATTATTTTGGTTATGATACCATGTGTGATGTAATGCTTTTCCACAGATTTCAGTGATTTTTTGGTTAGTGTGTCATACAGAATATTGGTCCGACCGGACCTCAGCCTCTCAGCGACACATTGGTTTTCTTGAAGTCGCTTAAATGATATATAAACTTTTCACTTTGTATGTAGACAACTCGCCAGCCGTCTCTACAGGCGGCATACGGCTGCACTATGTAAAAACATCAGTTTTATTTGAAACACACAAGGCGAAAAACAAGTGATTAGGATGGATACAGATGTTGGACAATACAAGAAACCAGAAATTTACCCTAATGAGGTTTTTTTCATTTTACCTTACATTTACATTAGGACTTGGTTTCCTTACGAGGACAAAAAGCATGATTGCTAAAGTCATGACATTTTTAGTAAGGTAAGGTTCAGGGTTAGCATGAGGCAGGTAATGAGTCAATGTATATCCTATGTTGTCATGGAGACAGGTACTACTCATGTTGTCGGGACCTAAATCTTTTTACACAGTCAGCTTTTAGGGACAAAAAGGATAGCCCCTGTAACGAAAATGGTTAATTTTAAGATGAAGACATGTTCTAATGTTAGGTTAAGGTTCGGTTAAACAAGTTGTAACTATGGTTATTGTAAGTGTCCAGGAAGCAGAGCAGAGACGATGTGAAATGACATTCAGACTATTCTGTAGGAAGAATGATCCAACAGTCCTCCTGATCACTGTGCAGGTCTGATCCACAGCTAGAGAAATAACTTTTTTTGTTTGATGTTGTTGCTGCCAATAGTAGTTTTCATCAGTCACTAAGGGTTTCACTGATATTTTCACCAGCAGTGTGCATATTTAAGGGATGTATTAAACAAAGACCAATTTTCCGCAAAAACCTGAGTTCATAGTATTTTATTGTCACTGATGTTCACAGGAGGACTCACCAGATGAGGGCAGTCTAATGTTTCCTAATGTGTTTTGATAAAGGAAATGTTGATAAAAGCAAGACTATATCAGAAATTATTGCAGAAAATGTACACTGTTGTGTTTTTAACATTATATTATCACATTACATGCATTTTAGTTGATGCAAAGCAACTTCCAATTAGTACATTCAACATCTATGAGGGGCCTTTAGGGTTCAGCATCTTGCCCAAGGATGGCAAGAAGCCATGGGCTGGAATTGAACCGCCAACCCGCTGCTCTACCCCTAAACCACAGCCATCCTTGGACAATGTAAACAAAATTGTACTACCACTGCCCAAAAACAATGGCGAAACACTGCCAGAATATATACAGTGTAAATATAGATAATAATAATCCAGCACTTTAACAAAACAAACAAAGCAAATTGTTCAAATGAAGAACAAAGTGCAAAATAATAATGGAAATAATAGTAAAAGCCTAAATTCAGGAAAATACCTCCTGAAATAAAGTAGAAGTAGAAGGTTTAATCCGTGAAGAATAGTTCAATGTGGGGAGCCAGCTCTGCCTGTTGTTGTCTCTTTGAATGTGACCTGTAGGTGGAGCTGTGACTCTGCGTAGCCGAGGCTGAGCATGTGGCTGCAGACTCCAGGCTTCCTCAGCATGCAGGTGAGAGAGGTTTGTTCACAGTGAGCAGGCCAAAACCGAGGGAGCCGAGTGACATTTAATCATGCCCCTGGCGCATGCTGGATGATGAGCATCTCTGTGGAAAACAAGCTGAAATACAGTCATTGATGTAAAAAATATAATGCAATAGTATTTCATCAATGTTATAATATACATTTCAGTTTTCCCTTTGCACTGGAGGGATTACTATATACATTAATAAAAAATAAATGCTCTTCTCTCATTTCACGTAAACAAGTCGTCAATGTCCCGAATATTATTATTAAAGTGTCGCCAGAGAAAATCATGACACAGGCCAATGTCGGGTGCTTAGAGCTTTAATGTTGATCTTATTTAATCTTTCCTGCTTGTTTTTACAATGTTCAACCAAGAATTATTATTTGAATTATCACGATATCCCAAGTTTGGTAACTTGCCCATTAATTATTCATCACTGCATAAACCAGGTTTTCAGAGATGCCAGAAATCAGAAGTTCCCCAAAGAGTTTCCACTTACTCTTCCTCAAGAGGTAAATATCCATATTAAATTTATCCTAAATTCTTCTTTAAACACATGAAGCAGAGTTTCCCTTAGTGTGTGAGTTAGCCATGATGGTCAGCAACAGAGGAGCAGGGAGGCTGACACATAATATGATGACAATATTGTTAAGTATCAAGCAGCACACACAAAAGTGTTACGAGAAGGTTCTAGAAATGTTGCAGCAGGACAGAATTTCTTGGTTGAACAACTGTCATTAAAGCTTTTACTTTGTTTGCTTTTCTCCAGGAACAAATAATGAGGTCAATGCTGTGTAAGGAGCCAAAACAACGACCTGAAGCAAGTGCTTTGAAGGCAGAGCTGGAAAAGTTGGCCCACAGTCTCAACCCTTAAAAACTAAACATTAGCAAAATGTAACAGTCTGACAGTCGCACACGCAGGAGGTTATAAACATCTGACTCCTCTGCTCCACTCAACTCCGCACACACACACACACACAAACTAAAGATTTTCATGTGGCATTGTGATATTTTATTTAAATAATGGTAATTTCTTGTACTGCATATGATGTAAAGCATTTTAAATCATTACAGCCATTGCGTTGTATTAGTTTAATAATGGGGGAAATAAAATTGTGGTTATGTATTTGTTATTTGTCTATCATGATTGTAGGAGCCATAAATATATTAAGTTAAAGGAGATTATTATTATTAGTTTGGTTATGGTACAATTTGTGATGTAAGATGTCAACAAAACAAACAAAGCAAATGGTTAAAATTAAGACAAAAGTACAAAATAATAATGGAAATAATAGTAAAAGCCTAAATTCAGGAAAATACCTCCTGAAATAAAGTACTTAGAAGGTTTAATCCGTGAAGAATAGTTCAATGGGCAGCAGCAACTCTGCCTGTTGTTGTCTCTTTGAATGTGATCTGTAGGGGGAGCTGTGACCCTGCGTAGCCGAGGCTGAGCATGTGGCTGCAGACTCCGAGCTTCCTCAGCATGCAGGTGAGAAAAGTTTGTTCACAGTGAGCAGGCCAAAACCGAGGGAGCCGAGTGACATTTAATCATGCCCCCGGCGCATGCTGGATGATGAGCATCTCTGTGGAAAACAAGAGTAACAAGCTCAAAATGCAGGATCCCACACTATCACCTGGCCGTGGTGAACGCAGAAACAAAGGCCCCGTTAATCAGCACAAAATCAGCTCCTGCTGCTCGGTGTGGTAACTCGACTATCACCATATTGCAAAGAGCCCTAACATTTGCTGAGAGCCCATGACTAAAAGCTACGGGTGGACGAACTGCCCTCATGTAGACCGGTTTAATTTCTGGCTTATCTGTCACGACCCTGTCACACCAATCTACATGTCTTTGAACTGTGGAAGGAAGCCTGCGTACCTGGAGAAAACCCATGCAAACATTAGGGAATAGAAAGGTTTAATCTATTTTTGATACAAAATATTGATAAATGGAGCTTTAGGGAGATCAGTCAAATTTTAATAGTAATTTCGTTCATAATTTTTTACATTATTTTGCCTCCTCAGTAGTTAACGACCTTTGTCTGCTGATTTTTTTCTTTTTTCATGTGAAGATGCCATTTAGATATCACCTCTGAATCATTCTTCCTGTGACATTTACACCACCAAAACAATGTCCTCTCACTGTAACAGTATCTCAGCTATGAAACCTGGTGGGCTTCCAATCTTCCACTGCTATCGCGCTTGTGCGAGCAGGGTTATTGGATGTATTGAGGTCACTTCCTCTGAGAGCCGTGTGGGCACTGAAGCAGTGCTCTAGTCAGTGGCCTGTACCATGTAGCCGGGGGTAAAATGGACTCACCAGTCAGGAGCCCAGCAGCGGAGTGTCTCCCCGAAGTCCCTGGGGTCGGAGCAAACGATTACTGTGTGTGCGCGGCCTCGTTGCAGAAGCAGAGTTTGTTCTGCTCTGTGTGTTTTAGGAAACAGCCGTGCTGCAAAGACAAAACTATCGCCCACCAGCAGACATCAGAATCAAAATGACAGCTGAGGATACACGTGAGTTGTCGGATAGTATTGTCATCTTCTCAGCCTGTACATATATTTCAGAAGTTTCTGTTGTGCAGTTATAGCCCACTTAACCTCTGGTGGACTCCAGTTAACTGGAGCGTGACCACATGCTGTGCCTCACTGGAGACCTCACTTGGCTCATCCTCTGGACTTTCCGACACTCCAGAACCACATCCTGCCACTGTCTACTTCACTTAGGGAACGCTGTCAGCAGTTAAAGGGCAACTCCAGCAGTGAATTGTATATTTGATCCTAATTACTACAACTTATAGAAACTTCCCATGACTACTGACCACTTTCAGAACTCTTTTCTTAAAACCACCTAGCCTTATGAAATATGAACAATTTAAATAAGCAAAAACAAATAAAAAAACTTTATATCTGGTATTTTCTTGACTCATTATCTTAACTTATCTTATATTATGAAACAACAAGTCTAAGGGATATTTATGCTGACCATAGACACATAAAGTTTGACGACATAAAAGCTGCCCAAAAGTGAAGCCATTTCGTTAACCACCTGGTGGCTGGCTACAGTATAGGTCATAATACCCAGAATATTTACTTTCCATTGTCAAGAAATATATAAAATGTGAATATTTATGCTAACAAAGTAATGTTTGTGTAAAATGCTAAAAATGTATTCGCCGTCTTGGCGGCAGCCCCACCTCACAGCTCTGAAGGTCAAGGGCACGACGGCAGACCCCCACCCTCCCCTGCTAAATCTTTAATAAGTCAAAGAGTCAACCCCATCTGGAGCAGTTGAGAGCCGAGCTGCAGGGGAGCCGGCAGTGTTGGGTTAGGAGGATCCTCTGAAAGCAGTTATTGGCCTGTTTTCTTCTGCAAATGTGACACCTTCTGACAGCCCAGCTGTTGTGCCGATTTCAGGCCCACAGGAAAGACTTGTGAGGTGATGCAATCATGATGTGAGTGTGGAAAGAGACAAAACGCATGCACTTAAACAGGTCCTATGGTACTCAGGAGAAAAATAAACTGCACACACTCTGTGTCTGAGTTTTCCTCGGTCGCAGGAGTTAGAGCCGAAGGTTATTTAACTGTTGTTTACTGCCAGACAGATTCCAAGGTCACAGAGGTCTGAGCGTCGTTGTTGCTTTTTATAAATATGTAATTGTGGTAAATATTAGGCAACAGGTTTTTGTTGCTTTTAAAAGATTCCACTTCCTCGTCTGCCCCTGCAGACTGAAGCTGTGAGATAGGATTCATTCTCCGTGTGCTATTAAAGGCGCCATTGTGAAGTGTTTGTATTCCAGAAATTGGAATATTCAGCAGGATCAGGAAAGGTGACTTCACTGAATAATTGAAAAGGGAGGTGATAGTAAATTCATCCAGTGTGATGACAGTGATGATGAACTGAGCACAAACAGGCTGCAGAGCGATGAGGAGAAGGCAAGCTCATGAAACTGCTAAATGAATGGAAGCATGGGATGAATCAACAGGAATTAATTACTTTTGTAATGTTTGCAGATTCATGTTTGCCTCTTCCTCTTTGTGTCAGTAATTCCGCGGGCGCCGAGGGGAGAGGAGAGGGTGGTGGTAGATGAAAGCGCTGTGAAATCAGGACATAAACAAAGCCAGGAGCAGAAAGAGGGGCCAACGCTTGAACACCGTGCCATGACAGACAGCCTTTGGGGCTGTTTTTCTCAGCTGCCAGGAGCTTTTCAGGATCCGTTTTATCTGCTCTGCTTTCCCACCCACCCTCACTCCCGCCCCTCTGGATGCGGCTCCATATGATTTGTGTCCAGTTTGGTTTCACTCGAGCCAGTAGACACACACTCTGCCTTCTTAACTGTCACAAGCCTGCATGTCCTGTGTGTGTGAGCTGCTTAACCTCTTTTCTGCCTGAGTGGGTTGGGTCACATGGAAGGGAAAGGTCACCAGAATTAAAAATGTATTTTGATGCTATGATCTATCTATCGATCTATCGATCTAAGTTTTCTACGGTTAGCATGACTGAAAATATAATGAATTCTTTAACAGGCCCGAGGTCAGCGAGTTGGAGTTGATCACAGCTCCTTTAATAGAAAATGCTGTTCTTGACACCTGTATTGATTCTAATTGGAGAGACGCCTGTTCTGTCTGCCTCCACAAAATCAATAGCAGCCAAAGTCAGTGAATCCTTTGTGCAGCAAAATTCAGGATGTCTGCAGCCAGGCCAATTAACCTTAACCTTAGTTTATCTTAACCTGTAGTAATAAATCATATTTGTTGAAAACTAGAGGTGAGCGGACCTTTGCTGTGGCTGCTCAGACAATTAACACATTTTAACCATGGCTAAAGACCCACATTCAATTTGAGTTTTTAGAACTAGATTTTCATCTGCTATTGTGCTTTATTTGAAACCTTAAAAATGTACGATGTGTATTGGGCTTTTTCTATCATATTTATATACTGTTATTATACATGTATGTATGTTGAGGAACATCACTGATGAAGCATCCCAGCGCATCCTAGAGATGTATCTTGCAAAATAAATGTTTTTATATTCTTCTTCTTCTTAATATTTTGAACCCGTTCAGCACATTGTTTTAAACATGCTATATTAATAAACTTTCACTGTTAACTTGACTGTTCTGCAAATTAACTTTCAGCTTTAGATATCACATAAATGCAGTGAAGAAGACAGTGTAATATTCATCTGTGAATTTTTAAATGAAGAACAACTAAACATGCTCAACTTCTACCTAATTTTCCCACTACTATTTCAAAGTTGATGTGCATTTTGAGAAAGTTTTGGTTGCTGTCATGCACATTTACAAACTTCGAACTTGCTGCTCCCAAACACTGTTGTATAGAAAACTCTGTATACTGTATATTTACTGATAAGATGTGCTTTTAAAAGCCCCTGCAGGGATAAACCGTTGAATCAAATTTGATGCACAACACATCTGGGCTCTCAAAAATCCTTTTAGGGATGGTTTGAGAGTCTCCATCGCTGGCACTCAGCTCCTGTGTTCTTCATCAGACTCAAATTAGCTGCATTACGCTCAGAGAGCCATCTCATAAATGGATTTCTTGTTGTGTGTGATGCTCCATAGGGGAATCGCTGCATCATGTGGCCATCTGTCTCTGTACTTCCAGCCTCCTGAGCCGCTTTCCCAGACATCAACAACCTGTGGTCTGAATTGCACTCGCCATCCTGTCACCGACGTCAATTTTGTTTTTCCATCAAGGTCTGTAAGCACCTTGAACTGTTTTGTCGTTATAGCCCAGAGGTCGCGACACTCTGCAGAGAACATTACAGATAATACCACCATCTTTACCGAGGCTGTGAATGATCTCATGGCTGTGAAATGCTATAATCAATGGTGGCATTGATCACTGCCACCACATCTATTATAAGGAACTACCAGTGCATCTGACCATCTATAGACACATTAGCTCCGCATCCTCATCTCTGTCAGTTGATATCTGAATAACTAGCACAACAAATGTCAAATCACACTCTTGACAATCAGCGAAACATTTTTACAAATCTAGGCCATATCAAGTATGTGTTATACCTCCTCTGTGTGTTTGCACAATGTATTAGCACTATATCAACATTTATTGAAGCACTGCTGTTACTATTGATAATAATGATATTGTGATAACTATTGAATTATTGTTTTATCACCCAGCCCCATGATGCAACAGAACATGTTAGAGCATAACCAGTCATTTATAAAAAGGCTGCTCTAGAATGAGAAAAGTGATACCACTCTCTTATCTGTACAGTATATACTGTTATAAAGCCAGTTAGCTTAGTTTAGCATCTTTCTATTTTTCTAACAAATATTTCTAATTCCTAAGAAAAGAACAACCTTTTATTTAAAGCTAATGCACATTTTGGATATGATAAAAAGTCGAATAATGGTAATATTTATTTTAACTACAAACACCTACTGATAAGGATACCTTAAATACCTTTTTGAAAACAATATTGTGACCAAGATACAGTTTTGAGTGGGAGAATTTCTCTATATCCTGGTGGCCTTGTTTGAATGGTACACAATGTTCCCTGTTTGATTCCTGATGGAGTCCTTTGCTGTATAAGGTTTGCGTCTAAACCACATAGCTAGTGTTGGAGCTGGATTTCATCGTATGTTATAATTTCTAATCGCGACTAAATTTGACCACTGCTATTATGTTATTACTACTCCATCCGCAACTGTCCCTCTTAGCACCTGGACACGTTGCTCTCCTATCTGCGGGCTGCTTGTGAGGACTCCAGTGGAGTTACCAGCCAAATTGGCCCCCTCCATCCTGGAGCCAGAGACAAAGTTGGCGTCCCTGTATAAGTGGCACTCGGACATGTGCTGTGCCCACTTTTTCTGCTGCTAATTGTATGGCAGCGAAGGCCACTCCGGCAAATGAGTTCCTCCATCACTCCATTGTGATAGAGGGACTCATCTGGCTTTTGCCATTGACAGCGCCAGCCTTGTGGGACAGGGCCAGGGCACACAGAGGCATAGTTGTACAGCAAGGCTTTACTTCCCTTTTGTGTATTTTTTTGTTCTCTTTTTTGGCTTGGTTATAATTCACCGTGGCACATTTCGCATTCAGCACAGCATTTGATAATTTGACAACTGTTCAATTATGTGCAATATGATAAATAACATTACATAAAACATTGTATTCTCTTTTAAAATACCTGGATGTGCTTTAAGTTCACAGAACCATTGACTACCTATAGTGTGTCCACTGGGGGGCACTGTTGTATCGGGCTACACGGCAGGATCCGGCTGTAGGAGCTGAGGAAGGAGGGAAGTGGCAGGGCTGTCTACCACCCTATCAGTGTTTGTGTCCCCATTTTGTAAGACAATGGCACTTCATTCTTATCAAATCTAACCTCCACCTGGAGAAGGAGATGGATCGCGCAGCACTCTCCTCGCTGCAGTGAAGTAAATCAGAATCCCATTATAGAAAAACATATAAAAGTCCCACAATTCAATACCACCACTGTATGACCAAAACAGGAAGTATGGTATGTGTTGGCTGCAGGATATAGGCGCTATCATTTCAAAGAGGAATAACTGAAGACCTCTCAGTGAGGAGAGTCCATTAATCGATACTATGCGTGATTCTGAATGATGGTCGCTCTGCTAATAGAACTGACACGCTCTTTTGAATTACAACCGAATTACTGTAGGAATGTTGATCCCAGGGAGAACAATAGGTCTGAGCCTGGTCCAGGGTACAAAGCAGTTTTATTAGCATATGTAATGAGTTAGAGATTACATATGTTGTCTATGTTTTAGGAGCGCAGCTCGGAGCATTCTGATAATAGTAATGTGCTGTATAGTTTTTTCTTGACCTTGACCCTATTGAATCACATTACTCAAAATCTTTGATTGGCCTGCCCCTCACATCTCACCTCCGCTCTTTTTCACCACCAGTTAAACCCACTCGCTCCTCAGGTATTTGAATACGGATGCCATCTTTCACAGTGTTATGGCCTCCTTCTCCCCTCCTGTCCTTCATTACAAATGATCTCTCAGCACTAATGAGTACATGTCTAAAAATACCCTCCATGTCCAGAGAGCTGGGTGTGTTGTAGTGCACGTTGAGCTTAAACAGATGTTAATGGTTATGGAATATCAGAGCGGTGTAATGAATGGAGGCACAGCGAGTCCGACTTCATTTGGAGGGAATATTTTAATATTCAACATGCATCCGCACCCAGCCACTGAGCTTCTGGGGCCATGGATCAGTTCAGACGCCTTCCAACAACCCTCCTGACTATCCTTTTAACAT
Source organism: Pseudopleuronectes americanus (assembly GCA_038501795.1). Classification (NCBI taxonomy): domain Eukaryota; kingdom Metazoa; phylum Chordata; class Actinopteri; order Pleuronectiformes; family Pleuronectidae; genus Pseudopleuronectes; species Pseudopleuronectes americanus. The sequence goes on along the minus strand of CM076729.1, from coordinate 8,017,222 downwards.
AACCGTGGTGTTCCCTGTTGCCATAGTAACACCGCATGACCTTTACTGGGAGGTCGAGCTCATGTCAATGTGTTGCACGAACGATTTCGTTCCAGGCCTCCGCTCAGTGGTGGTCTTTGCAGTTGGAAATGGTCTCCGGTTTGACGGATGAGGGAAAGGTTCCAACTGGACTCAGTTTCGGGGTGAAATAAAGCGTGAGGCGATGGATAGAGCCGTCACCATCTTCGTCTAATTAATTGACAGGATCCAATTGAAGTTCCAAAGACTCAATTCATGGAGAAAGGTGCGGGCATGTTCAGATTAGCTTTTGTCAAGGGAAAAGAGGATCATACTTGAATCATGTTTATCTGCTCTTTATATGGATAGATATTTATTACGGTAGAGGTGGCGACAAAGACAAAACGACAAACCACTGCTCTAGACTAGCTTTTATTTCGTAGCATTAGTTGCTGTGAATTTGCTTATGATCTTTAATAGGAGCCATGCTTGCTGCTCATCCTGAAATGCTTATTAACTGAAAGAATAGTTTTACGTTTTGGGAACTTAGCTTCATAAGTCAAAGTGTGGTTCCCCTTTTAATTGTTTTTCCTGTAGCATTATTCTCTATCACCGACACCAGTAAACACATTTTATCCCATTGGTCTGAATGCATATACAAAAGAAAACTGACAAAATTCTCCTGCTGTCCACAGTGAAGCCAAATCCTCTTGATCGCCCCCCTTGTGGCTGAGTGTAGTAAATGTCATTAAGCCTGTACCCTCCATTTTAGAGCATGGGAATTGGAGTGCAAGTTTTTTCCAAGTAATTCTGTCATTTTAGGTGGTTCTTATCACACTGATTTATTTGTTGTTTTTAATCAGTGATTTGATGCTATAAAACATGACTGACTTGCATCTAGTCAATCACATTTATCTTGAGACCTCGGCATCGTGGCTCCACTCCATGATCACTGCTCTGCAGACTCTGGCTTCAGATGCTATCACCAGCATAAGATGGCAGCACCTGTATCCAGGATATTTAAGCATAATACAATGGAAGGAAGTTGAGACACATCGTCCATCTTCATATATCTATGGGTGGAACAAACAACAGCTGAGCACAGTAACTTCACAGTGTAAAGGGGTGTGTTTAAAGAAATACTTCCAGTATGTACTTACTCATCAGATACTAACATTCTCACATTTCTCTTTGTTACTTCCACCAAGGAGGAATATTCTGTATTTGTTTGCTTGTTAACAGAATTAAGCAAAAACAACTCGGTGGAATATTACCATCTTTTGGTAAAAGGACGCAGTATGGGTCTGAAAAGAGCCCATTACATTTTGGTGCGGATCCAGATCAATAGGCAAATGCAGAATTCTGTTGAAATTACAAATCTGGCCTGTTTAGGGGACGGATATATCTGAGTGTGTGAATTAAAATAGGTTTTAAAAAGGTGACTGTTTGGTCTTTGCAGATTTATGCACTCTACTAAGTGCAGTGCTAATTTTCCATATGAGGAGCTGGCAGATCTTTTGGAGATAACCAGGCTATCTTTTTCTAATGCTTCCAGTCTTTATGCTTAGCTACATAAAGCATCAGTCTGGTTCCAGATCTTTGAATTTACCCCCAAACCCATAGTTGGCATTGTTTGCAAGCTACATCTGTTTCATAAAATAACCATCAAGATAAACTCATAAACTCAAACAAATATCTACTTGCAAATGCAGTTTCTATGCTGACTAAAGATGATGTGTGTAGAGTGGATACTGATTGATCAGACCAAAAGAAACCAAGCAGTGTCATGCTGGATGGGTTGAGAGAAATGAAATGGTAATTCTGATTGTTAGACTATTTCCAGCAACATACTTAAAGTGCAGACACATTTAATGCTATCGTGTATTTCTAGAGAGGCCAGGATTATAGTCTGGGCATTGAGCATGGATTCTCAGTTTCCCCTGATGATTACTGTGATAAAATATATCTGTTTATTATGAGAAATAAATCAATTGAACTGGACTCGAACCATCAAGCAGACAGCTGCTGTGGACAATCTAGCTTTTTCTTTGTCTTTATCGCAGTCAGATTAAGAGACTTTACACAACAATAAAGTTGCTCAACAAACCTGGACGTGACACAGTGATGCACGATGGCGGCCACGTGGGTTAGAGACACCCTGGATGACTTCATCAGGCCCATGAGTTCATCATGACTGGATGATAAGTGCAAACCCAGCAAAACGTTTGCAGCATGAGAGGCAGCCATAAACAGGACCCCACACCCTTCTCTCCCTCCGTGAGAAACTGAGGGGAGATATTGAGAGCAGGCCTCCCCCTGTTCCTGCCCAAGGGTTCGAGGCTAATTCAGACAAGATGTTGGATGTTCAACAGCCTCCTTTTCTCATTTGTGGCGCAGATCTTAGATGAAAAGGTGGCAAGCGGCAGGAGCAGACCTCTCTGGAGGGGTTTCATTAGATAATACAATCTAAGCTTCCTCCAAGGCCAGGGTCAAAGATGGCTCCTATTTGCACCTTATTTCATGGCCAGGAAGATATTCGACCCACGCAGACTCCATCTGGTTCACATGGAGGTCTTGTTTGAGAATTGCTTTTGTGGCACGCAATGCAGCACAGCCTGTATTGCCCCTAAATGAGAGGTAAATAAGGATTGTGTAAAAGGAGATGAGGACAGGGTTTTGTTTCACCCAAAGAAACTTCAATTCCAGCATAGCAACCAGATGAAACCAGCTCAGTGGTTCCAGATTTGAAGAGGGCAACATGTGACAAGCTTGTGAGTGAGTTTCCGGGCCCCGGCTATCAGTGAGCCTGTTGTCTTTGTACAGTCCTGCTGAGCGTGATAATGCCAGAGTAACCTCCCCTTCTGTCCTCATGGTCTGCTTTGTGTCCTTCACAGGCGGTAATCAGATACAGTGGGCTGATTGTGGAACAAACGACCCGGGGCAGTCCGGCTGCACAGGAGTGAGGGTTTCAACCCTGAAATGATGATGTCACCGCTCCCATGTGACAGGGCTCGGTTTCACTGTCAGATCAATTATTCACAGCGTTTAATTGGATCAGCTGAATCCAGACCGCTCCAGGGATCCATTTCCAGTAACAGCAGCTGCAAATAACCCTGAGCCAGCGCACAAGACATAAGACTGCAGATCAATATCCACAGACGATACAGCACACCTAGCCGATTTAAAAAAACAAAAACAACAGTCAAATAATATGCTGGAAGGAAAGAATCTGTACGTCAAAGAATACATTTGCTAATTTATGGTCGTCCAGGCTGCTTCACACTGTAACATACATGGAGGTGATGATCTCAGAGCGTTGGGTGGAGGCCAATCTGTGATGATGCTGCATTCATTAATCACACGGTCATGTACAGCGGCATTCGCAGCCTCTTAGTCATCAGATATTCCCCCGGCCTCTGCTCCACTCCCGCCTCCAACTCGTTACAAGCCTCCCAGTCAAAGCTAGCCTTTGTGCAGGGGGGACCATGACAGTTCTACTCCCTCCATTAGTGCTGGGTTTCAGGATACGGAGTATAGTGCAGAGAGCCCTCCATTCACAAGGTAGGAGGAGGGGAGGGGGGGTCAAGACACAAGGCCTATATCTCTGTGGAAAAGGAGAAAGAGCAGCCCATTCATCTTTAGTCGCAGGACGATACTCACACATGCGAAGGTTCTTGGGAAAGTTACTTTCCCAATTATACACAGTCGTCTCTGTTTTCACATGGAACCCACAGTGTTTATCTTGTCTGCTTTCAAATGTTAACTAACTAACTGTTTATTTTGGATTTATTCTATTCAATCTTATCAATATGTACACTTGACCCCAAGCTAATAAGCGGTCAAGTAATCCAACCTACACGCCATGAGTGATCATCTTAGTCACATAAAGCCCATAAGTTGCTGACTGAAAAAGATTTATAAGACCCCTGGTTCCCATCATCATACATTTACCCTGGAGCCATGAATACATCTCTTTCATTCCCTCCATGTATGCAGTCCTATGCCACCTATAGAGGCAGGACTCACAAAGTCCTGAGTGTCTTTTGGCAGGTTTTCAGACATGTTCTCTAGCAAAAATGAGCCTAGCTGTGACTCCAGTCATGACATATCCTTTGACTGGAGAACATTACTTTCTTTGACAGTCATACACTCGCCATCCATTCGCACCTCACTGCTCAGCCTCAGGCATCTACAGAAATAGTCACAAATGAAGGATTATTAAACTCCATGACCTTTAAAGCAGTGACTGGAGACTTTTGAAACAAACAATATGTAGACTTCTTTTTAACTACTTTTACTGCTGCCAGTTTGACCCGTGGTTTGACCCAGTTGCAGACTACTGCTGTGGTTTATCTGAGCATGTAGAAGAGGGAATGTTCAACTCGGTCCACAGACTGAGTTTCAAGTTGTACCTTTAAAAAGCATTGCATTGGCATCAGTACAAGCATTGTTCCAAAAGGGAACTAAACACGATTAAAACTCAATGGGAGTTTCGAATGGATCAAAGCGAGCACAGAGTGAGTGCTGATCAATGTTTCCCAGAGTCTAATTCTATTAATCATACGTGCTCAGAGAATGAGGGTCACCCGGTATGTATGACCAGCAGCTTCAGAGGACGGAACGACCTTGTGACTGGTGACCCCGTCCATGTCTCCCTCTTAGACCTGAGGGGTCGAGCTGTGGGGACTCAGCTAATCTGCTTTGTTCGCCACTCAACTGCAGCTCTAATAAGCCTATTGATCCAGTGTTCCGGCTGGAGCCAGGCTGGGTTAGCAGGCTGTGTGGGTAAATGGTGAGGAGAGACGGTTCAGGGTTTACCATTAAACAAAGCAGTCAGCAGCAGACTGCTCCACCAGGATTAGTTTAGCTTTAGCCTCAGCTAGTTTGGAACAAGTAGAGCTGGGATCTAGATACAACGTGGCCTGTGTCTAAATGCTCAACATCCCAGACAGGGCCTTTTATATGTCAGGACTTGTATCTGTGTCAGTGTACCTGTCTCTGTATGCACAAGAGAACATCCCAGTGGTTTACTCACTAGGTTGAAGATGCTGAGAATTGTAGACGTGGGACAGTTTACATATTCAATATGAAGGGGGCGTTGTGTTAGGTCGGCAGAGACACCCCTGTGGAATTTACTGGCTGGCTCTGCAATAATAATGTGATGCCTGAAATGCTGCGCTTGTCAGAAGCCGCTGTTCATTCACGTTATAAAATATGTGATTCAATTTTGCACTTGAGTGGCCACAGAAAGCACAATAAGGTTTAGTAAGTCATATGGGAAATCATGTGCCATCGCTGTTTTACTTAGGTTTCAAGCTATGCTAGTGTAGCTACATGTGGCTCCAAGGATCTTAGTATGTTTTGTGTGTGTATTTGAGTGTGCAATGAAATTTCATACAGACAAGCACGAGATGCAGATATTAGCAGTCCCCAGAAGATGAACCCTACTGACCTTATTGAATCACTGAGTTTTCATCAAGGACCGTTCGGTTGAACTTTGTGGGGAAGGTGTTAGATCAGATGTCTCTGCAACATTCAGATGATTTGCCATAAATATTCCTTCAGACATTAACGAGAATATAGATATTTGTTGTCCTCAGAGGATGATTGATGTCACATCGAAATGACTGATGTGTTTGCTACTGTGTTGTATGCCAGCTGCCCAGCTGCAGGACGTAGAGACCTGCACCGTGGGGTGATGGTGGCCCAGCACGTTATTGGGATGGAGCTCCCAACTCTGGACATAATCTACGCTGGCCAATGGAAGAAGTAAGCCAGCAGTATTTCCAGGGACCACACACACACCCCTGACACAACCTGTTTGATCTGTTGCCATCGGGCAAACGGTTCAAAACATTAAGATCCTCCACAAACAGACTGAGGAACAGGTTTTATCCCAGAGATGTGACATCACACCACACCCCATGCCCAAACACACCAAAGACGGTCACACACACTTTCAATGACTGCTGAGTGCACATACCGTACACACCAAGGACCGTGACTAACATTCGTCACACACCAAGGACTGTGATTGATACACACACATCAAGGACTGTGATTCACACACACACGCAACCCACCACAATATCAGGAAACTGATGATTTTTACTCAGCTGCAGTTTGTGTTTAGAGTTAATGATCAAATGTTAGCATGCTAATATTATCAAGATAGACAGGGCTCCAAATATTAGCATGTAAGCATTGTGAATGAAGTAGCAATCTGATAGTAGTGTTTAGCTAAACGCCCCACAATACTTAAGTACAGCCCCATGGCACTGTTAGCATAGCGTGTCTTCTCATCCTGAAACATAAAAAGTATCCCACAGTGAAAGGTCTCTCGAATCCTCTGCGAGAGAGTCGGTGAAGTCATGATGTTGAGTCATGTTAAACACAGCAACATTTTTTTGACCACTTACATAAACATTCTCTGTTTTGCCCAGAGCCCTGACAAGTCTATTTCAAAGTATCCTGCCAGAAAAGGCAGTGAG